>VWZZ01008126.1:36165-144763 GCA_013399095.1 Psophia crepitans
GGAAGGAGCTGATAGCAGCAAAGAGGCTGGTGTGAGCGTTTAAGCTGAGCATTAGTTGACATTTGCAGTGTAGAAAATAAGAGCTTTGCCAAACCCGGCCTGAATGTTGGCCGTGGCTGGAGACCTGCACCTCATCAAGTTACAGTGCAAAAATTTGTACAGTGCTACTGTTAGGCAGTTGAGCCCTGATAGCTCTATTTAAGGCTTGTACTTATGAAGCAACTGGAATAACACGTTGGGTATGGTGGTAACCGTGCTCCTCTCTGGTACTTTTATTTAGACTGGATTTTGTTCAGGTTTTTGCCCCTTTGCCAGCAGCTGAGGGCCTGGCCAAAGCAGAGCTGTGATAGTGGTTCTGATCACTCCTCAGAGCAGAACTCCACCTGACTTAGAGATTGTCCTTAGATCTATACCAGCAGACTTTTAATGTGTTGTCTTCCTCCTCAGCTACACCTCCCCTGCCTTTTTTTATTTCCCCATCTGATCTAAGTGGGTAATAGAATAAAATGAGAATTGCCCTTGGGTAACCTCTGGCAAGCAGAATGCTCCTTTATTGACACAGCTTTATAAATGGGTTTATAAATGCTATATGAAGGACACCCCACTGTCCCCATGAAGGGGCTTCTCTAGTGGTGCCTGTTGAGCTCATTCAGGGCTGCACTGGCACTAGACCTGTTTGGGAGCCTTGCCTGGTCCTCCTGTGAAATGGTCACCCCTGTACCTATCTGCATCAGCTCTGAGAACCACACCTCATCCAACAGAAGTGTCTCCATAAATCATACACTCTGGTCTTTTCCTGTTCCAGTCACTTTAGGGATAATAAATATCAATGGTAATAAATAAAAGCAGATGCCATAGGCTGAAGACTGTGTGACCCATTTTCTGATGGCAGTACACATGTTTTTAGCACATCAAGTACTCTGTATGGTTTAGTTTCTTCCCCGATACCTTTCTAGCGTACTCCCTCTGTGGCAGGAAACTGGAGTGTTGGGGCACTGGAGGGAGCGAAGGTAGCTTTCTGCAGGTGTGGGTATAGGCTGACACAACTGTAGGCTGTGAAAATTGTTGTGCAAATAAGTCCTCTGAAAAAGAATTACATGCTGAAGGAGTTAATCTTCCTTACTCTGGTGTCTATGTTTCTGTCTCCATGTTTCAAATAGCTGAGGACAGATTGAAGGAAATGTCCAGGTTTCAGCCCAGTTTTCTGCCTGGTTCTTACCCTTTTCTTGGACCTGCCAGTGTTTTCCAGTCTCAAAGCATGGTAGAAAGTGATATTTAACAAAACACAACTTTCTCCTCTTTTAAAACTTAGCTTCCAAATTCAGTATTTTCTTGGTCAGAACTTTATATTAAAGACTAAAAATTTTGAAGTAAACAGAAATTTTCTTGGGTGAACCAGCTTGCAGAGCAGGAAATAAGATGAAGGGATTTTTATTCTCATGAGATGAGGCTCTTGCTGGTACTAGCTCCAAGTTACATATGCAACACTACGCAATACCATCCTTGCACAGCAGCTGAAGTACGGATACAATAGTTGTAGACTTTTCTGTCTACCTGTCTCAGCTGGGAGGGGGGGTGGAATATTGAACAAGTTTATAAAGCTTTAGGGCTTGAACTAGTTGTGCGTGGAGCTAGCTGGGGTGTCCCTATGGAAAGCAGCTTATGTATGTAGCTGAAGAATGCCCTGGTCAGAGTGAAACAGGCTTCACTGCATGAAGCAGTGAATATATTTTATCTATCTATATATCAATATACATGTGTGCATGCGGATATTTCAAATCCAATTAGTTCCCTACTCCTAACTTTCTCTCAATTGAGCTGTGAAACAAAATGATACTGTTTCACATTTACTGAAGCAGAACTCTTTGTTTCAAATTTAGTGAAGAATGTGCCATTGAGAGAAAATGATTTGGCTTGAACTAGTGAGCCTGTTTTCAAGAGAAATCTTCAATTTTATCAGCTGCCAGTTTTGAAGCTTCAGTGCTCAGAGTTAAAACCTCCTTATATAAAATCAGAGATTCAATAGGTTAAATAGTTTTGCTCTTCAGTAGCAATAAGAGACTGACAAGAGGAAGTAAATGTTATGTTTTTAATGATGATTTGAAAGTCTCCCGTGAAGTCCAAACACCAAACGTTGGGTCTCTTTCAGCGAAGCCTAGTGGCACTGAGTTAGGAACCTGCTCGAACACACCTTGGTTTCAGTACTCATCGCTGAAGGGATACTCTGGATGGTCACGCCACCTGTGGATAGGTCAGATTGAACAAGTGAGTGTCTTGGGTGAAGCGGGATAGTGCATCACTGATGCAGTTGTCCTGTGCCTAGCAAACCTCTTCTCTTCCTTACAATATATAGGTGGCTTTCGTGGAAGACTTCTGCTTATTCAGAAGCTGTCTGCTCTGAATAATATTCCCTCTAGACTTGGAAGAAAACCTGTACGTTTAAGGAGAGTACAGTGAAGGACCATTTTTTCAGGCCTACAGACTGCGTATCCTAGGGACAGATGAGAAAAACCAGCAAGAGTTTGGATGTCGGCTATTCTCGCTGTATTTGTGGATTTAACTTGGGTTAATAGAAGCGTTGAAGGAAAGGAGGATGACTTCACTATGTGTGCATTGTGGAAGGGGAAACATCTTTGTTCAGGTGTCTAGGAAGACCCTCAGAAACAAGGGCTATGTTTGAGAGAGGTGGAGACATCAGACTGTACTACTTTGGCTTATGCACTTAGAGCTGGCATGAACTGGTCTGGGTCTGGCATGGTGCTTTCTCCAAGTGGCTGCTGTATGCAGACTAAGTCTGGCTGTCCTCTAGCTCACCCTAAATGTAGATGCTCTGCCAGGTTAATAACACCAATGGCAGAGAATTTATGGAGAAGCTTTGGGGTGACCCAGTTCAGGGGAGAAAGGGATCTTAATGGCTGCATACAGCCAAAGGTAGATACTTCATTTAAACTGTGTGATCTGGGAAGATGCAAGATCCAGGGTCATTATTAAAGGCAAGAGGAAAATTCTGGGGTCAGCTGCAGGTGAAAAGAATAACAGTGTTTGCCCATTATTGGCAAACTTTAGAGAGGTAGTTGTTTTTTTTGTTGTGGGTTTTCTTGTTTGTTTGAGAAGATGATGCTAAACCACAAGCCTTGGCTTGACAAAATCAAAATAAAAAATTTCTGAAGAACCTTCTCAGGTGCACCATGGCAGCTGGCTGCCTTTCCTTCCAGTAGAGCACAACAAATACTGGTATCTATCACAGCTGTGAATCCTTCCAGTTTGGGAAGCATACATTTCATAATATTGAATTTAACTAACTAGAAGGCATCATACATTTTGAATTGGTTGTGTCAAAACATTTCATTTCAATATTCGGCCAAGTTGAAGTGTTTACACATTAACAGATTGAGTTGGTTCAAAAAAACAAGCCACAACACTTTGGCTTGTTTGGTTTCAGTATAATTTGACAATGTCTGCATTGTCTGTGTCATAATCTCTACTTTCCATCTATGGAGCACGCTTGCTAATCAGATCTCGCATGTTCAAAGGTCTGAGTCCTTTGAGTGAAAATGATTCACGCGGAGGAGTCAATGCAGCTCGGAGTAACTGGTAAGGAAGAATATCCACAGCAGAGACTGGGAGCACAAGATAAGTCAAGCAGACAGATCAATGTAAAAATTCCCCAGCACAGTACTTCTAGGTTTCTCCAAGGGGAGGAGAAACCACTTCAAACTGAGATTTTCTGGAGTACTCATATTTTTACAAAACCTCCATTTTCTGCTCAGAGGCTTAACTTGCGAACTCATTCCACTGATTGCAATATTCTGTTCATATGGGCTTACTACTCACACCATTAGAACAACAAATTTGCACACAGTGCCTACGGCAGCTGATAACTGGAAGAGCCAGAGGAAAGCAGGATTCTTTCATTCTGCTGGCATTTGCATCAGAGCAGTCAAAGGCTTTGCGTAAAGTTAACTAACCAGAAGCCTTTCTGTATGATGGTTTGATTTTTTTCAGATACATATTGCTGGATGAAATAAGAAATCCCTTTAGGCTGGGAACTCATCTGTTGCAGTGTCAATTCCAGACACTTCGGTGTGAGAACACATTGTAGGCAGATATATGTTTAGCTGCTCCTTCCATGGCAACATCACTTTTCCGAGAAGACATTTTTCACAGTTGAGGTCAGACTGTATTTACGCATTTTCCCCAAACATGGCACTCCTGTGAAAAATAGAGCTGGCAACATCCATCCTATGCATCCTGTTTTCCTTCTCAGTGGCCTCCTGTGACCAGATTTAGTCTAATAAAGCAAAACATTTGGTTTACTAGTTTTTGGATTGGTGGCTTAGACAGTTCTTCCCCTGTGGGCATTTACATCCTTTAATTTTTTCTGGAAAAGGCTCTTGCATTTGCACCAAGGTTACATTTTGTGTATATACTCACTAAAAGTTTAAATGATGTTATAGCTCAACTTAGCTATGAAAAACCAAACAATTTCAAATGCCAAAACATGCATAAGAGTCTGCCAGGCCATTTGTGAGAAGCCTTCAGGAACCAAGTACTGCTAGTTGACGGAGGGCTTTAAGTTTGAAGAAACTAAAATTTTAGAGCACCTGGATGAGCTTAAATGTGAAAGATGAACTCTATTATGATACTTAGTTTGTATTTTCTATCAATTTTATGCAGCACAGCAAGTTGTTTGTTCCTTTGCAGCATTTCCCCCATCTTTTGAGCAATAGCCAATGTTTTGGAGTGCTATTGATGTTGCTATCCTATGTTTTGTTATTTTTAGTGCTTGAGTATGCTACAGTTTGGCAAGACACAGATAATCCAAGGTAACAAGAGAAATGCATGGAAACTGATGTCTAGCATTTTGCTGCACATGGAGTGCCCTGAAAAGGGAAAAGTGTAAAGTTTAGCCATAAATTGTAGATGCTCTGGAGCAGAAGGGAAAACAAATGGCCTTGTTCTTCAGAAAAGATGTTGGGTCAGCCTCAGCCTTCTAGGGTAGCGCAACCTTCAGGTAAAGCAAAACTACATTGGGTGGTAGGCTTTAGATCACAAGCAGCAAGAGATCAAGCTTTGTTAGTTCTCTGAAGAGATAATTAGGAAGTTGTGTAGCAGTGAAACAAGCTGCGTGGTTTTCTGCTTTCCATATAAGGAGGTACAACTCGACAGCAGGAAAGGGAGATTGCTGAAGATGATAGTGTCAGAGGAAAGGCCAAAACAAAGTTCTGACCACTTGTGGTCACTAAGACATATCCTCTTTTATGAGAAAGCTGGGTACGCAAATTTTAATGTTCTGACCAAAGTATTAAGTGAGAATGATTAGAGCTCTCCCTAAATTAGCCCTGTGGTTTCATGTAACTCTTAATTCTTAGCCTTCCATATGGCAATCTGGGACAAGCTGCCTCTGGAAACACTAGGTTTACAATCCATTGTACTAGAGGAGGACCATGGCTTGCTGAGCACTGGAAGCGAAGGTGGGAAGGAGGGGAAAGACAAAGTGCTCCTTTTTGAATTTCAGCTCCGATAGCCACACTGCTAGACAGAGGCAATGCTGTAACTTGTGCGTGGCTGAGACCATCGTCACAACATGTAGTGGAAAGCGTTTATGGAGTTGGAGCAGAGATAGAATAGTCAGATACAGTTACTTTCTACTAGGTGGACTTCTGACATCTGAGCTGTAAGTCTGCATATTCAGGCTACATTAAAAGGTCTCCTATATTTAAGCCTTACCTTTTAAATAAGGCTGTTTATACAAAAATTAATTTTAAAAGGAAATAAATCCTCTGAAAATACAGGAATGTTCTGTGAGGATCTAGGATTTCTCCTAAACTTACATTAACAGTTCCACATAACGAACGTTTTTGTTCAGGGCTTCAATTTCTTTCATCTCTTTCTCAGTGAGGGAGAAGTCAAAGATCTAATGGAAGAGAAGATGTTAGGAGTAAGTTAGCATTTTTTGACACAATATACATTCATATGTTCCAGATTTCAGAAGTCCATTCTCCCTTACCTCTCCACTGCCATGTCCCCCACATATCCATACTCGCTTGCATTTATAAGAGAGTCTTGAAGACATGAATAAGTCCAGTCACATTTGCACACACTCTTGCAAGAAGAGAAAAGTAGTCTGGCAAGTACCAGGCCACCAGCTTTGGAAGCAATACACTGGCAAGGAAAGTGGGTAGCAGCATGGGTACTGAGTGCTGCAAGGGACGTGGTGTGGTGGTCAAGCCAGATGCTTTCTGGTGGTGTGGTTATGAGCTCTTCTGGCACATCTGTATGGAACAGCCCTTCTTTAACAAAGCTGCCCACTACCTGAAGACTGAGCAGAACAAGTCAGTCATTCCCAAATACCCACAGCCAGCAACCTTGGGCTGCTGACCTACCAAATTATTTCATCTTGCTTGTGCTGCTCGCTGCAGCAACTGGTGCTCTGGGATATAACACCAGGTGTGAGCTACCTCACAGGATTAAGACATACCAAAATTTTCTCTCTACTCTGCTTTATTATTGTCATATCATGGTACCATTAACTGACGGGGACAAAAAGCGTCAAATGTGGCAAAGCTTGGCATTGGCCAAGCCTTATGTCTACAGAAAGAAATGGAAAAATCGCCTTCTATAGAGGCTAAGCCAATGTAAGTGGATTCATCCATGCACCATTAGAGTAAAAATTTACCTGGAAATTCTCTTTAATGCGTTGTGGATTGAAGCTTTTTGGGATGACCACCACCCCACGCTGGATGCTGAAACGTAAAGCAACCTGTGCAGCTGTCTTGTTGTACTTTTTGCCAATGGCATTCAGCACAGGATCCTTCAGTAAAGGAGGGGAGGACACATTTACCCTGGAAGAAAATTGGAAAAAAAAAACCAAAAAATCTCCTTATCTTTAATGTCAAAACATAGAGGCATCTACTTGTTTGTGGATGGAACGCTGCACTTTCTTGACAAGTGGCATGAAAGATGTGAGAGAAGCTTTGGCATTTAGGTTGGCAGGCTGTCAAAGGCAACTTCCGATGTGATGTCCTAACATTGACTTAGTTTCTATTTCCTCACCTAAGTCTCAATGTTCCCAGTTACAGACACTTGCTTTCTGTTAGAGGAGACCTAAGGTGACCTCCTACAAAGACATCTGGCAGTTTTTGATGACAGCATGCAGCAGAAGTGTTGCAAATTTACATTCACAACAGTAATATTTAGACACCAAAGTTCAAAACTACTCTGTAAAATGGGGACAACGGTATTTGGACAGAGACCCAGCAATGGAAAACTATTATTCTTTTCCTGGACAGTGACCCTGCTATCAGAAAGTAACACAAACTTACCATGTTTCATCCCTTGAGGTTCCCAGTGGGCTGTATCCAACAATAACAATGTCATGTTGTCTGCAAAATTCTAAGAGTTTGGGCTGGGTGAAATAGGGGTGGCATTCAACCTACAAGAGTAACATAGAAAGAATGATTAATCAACAGGATCAGATGCAGAAACAGATGGTATCCTGATATCTGTAGGAGCTACAGACTAGATGATGCTTTCAGGAAAGAATATATGTAAGTTAAGGGATAGGGAAACTCAGCTTGTGGTTACTGTTCTAATTGTACGTTGCTGCATGATGGATTTTTTTTGTGTGTGTGGAGTGCAGATCAACATCTGTGATTATAATTTGGGTGCAGGAAATTTTTAATGGCCTCCAGTGGAAAGGTGACAGTAAGTGGGGGAACGGCAGTGAGGAAAGATCACTGAAGAATTAGGCTCATGTGGGTCAGATCTCTGTTTCTCTGCCTCTTTCGTTTAGGATGACTAATCTGATGTTGTTTTTAGGGGAAGTGTTGGCATAAGTTGTCCCAGATAAAAAGGTGAAGGGCGATATGTAAAAGGTGAGACTTCATAACAGTTACGATCCTGTTACAAGCTCTGCCCTCCCACGCTGCAAATACTGTGCATCATTCCCTTACAGGCAGGGATTTTCTGGCTGCGTTCTTAGTCTCTGGGAAAGGGATGTCTACAAGGTGACAGAGCAACCACTGTTTGCAGGCAGTCTGAAGCTAGCTGGCGCATCTATGCTTGCTGGCTAGCTGCCCTAAGCTGGGCTTAATCTTTTGCCTGGTTTTGCAGGACCCCAGGTTGCAGCAGCAATGCTCGGCGCAGCCTTAGGGGGCATGCCAGGTACAGCAGTTGCGTTTTGCACCCACTGGGCATGTTAATACCAGTAAGGATGCTGGAATTTCCTCCTTTCCTGGGATGCCTTTCCCTTCAAGCCCAAGACTGAAGGGAAGGATATAGCCAGCCTCCCTGCCTCGTGCCAATCCCAGACCTCCCACCCACACACTGAGGGTGGGAAGCTGGTCCCAGTTGGTCTCTGGACTCGTCTCTGATACTGCTAACTTGGATATTAATTTCTGCCAGATGAATCAGAAGAGCTTCCCAGTGATTTCTAGGAAACGCAGTGAGCTGCCAAATCCCAAAGTCAAAGGTATTGGGTATTCAGACGGGTCACTGTCACTTACTGCCTTCTCCTAAGCCCTGTAACTTCACTCAGACATGCCTATCACCTTCATGGAGTTGTTCAGCTCACGTTGGTCGCTTAATGGGATATTCTCTTTACTTTAGGTTTTTCTCTAACTCTTACTGATGTCTTACAGGAAAGGTACAAAGGAGCAAGTACAGGAAATTTAGGAGTTACTTCTAATGGCTTTTAAACTTGGAAAGCCTGGAGTGACTCAGGATCCCTGATATTTAGAGTTGTTTTGGTTTGGTGTCAGCTGAGGTAGACATGGCTTCATTGAGGACTGGTTAGCTCTGAATAGTTTGTCTTGGGAGTTTTTTGGACTTGACATAAGGTACATGGCAGAGATTTAAGATCTGCATTGACTCAGCATTCAACCTTGTTATGGAGTTTGGCACACAGAGGCACCAGTTTTACAGTCCTGGAGCAGGAACTGAGGAGAGTGATTGTTCCAGCACCTTCAAATATTTATCTTTAGCTTAGATAGGATGAGTAATAGTTTCAAGCTAGAAATGGAAACATGACAGTATGGAGGGCAGCATCTGTGGCAAAGTGTACGTCACTTTTCTGCACATGGCGGCTTGGGCCACATATTGCCTCTATTCCCTGCAGGGCAGTGGCACCGTGGTAGGCACTACCCTCAGCTTGCGGTCATACCTGGTTGCTGACAGGTTTGTACTTAAGTCCTGGCTTGTTCAGGATCATCTCCAGCTGCCTGCGGTTGAAATTGGATACTCCAATAGACTTTGTCAAGCCTGCATCTTTACATGCTTCCATAGCCTGCAAAGAAAGCAAAGACTGGTGGAATCCCACATGTTGGCTTGATTCCTTGGAGCACGTGTTTTAGAGATAGGTGGAAGGCAGTCCATTCTCGAGTCTGCAGAAAAAACTTTGCTGCAGCAGAACTAACAGCTCTACTAGCATGAGGGCTGGTGCTGTCCTGCTATTCTAAACTCCATTTCCTTGTTGACCCACTTTCCAGACCAAACCCTAATGTTTTATACCTCCTGTGAGGGTAGAATTTGTCTGAAGAGCAGAAAGATTAATCTGAGATATAGGTACATAAGTACCAGACATCTGCTTTCAAAAAGTTTTGCTTACTTTATGCTTCTTTAGCTCTGCCTCAAAGCTGGAGAAGGGAAAGTGAACAAAACACTGTTTTCGTGATAAGTCAATTTATTCTGTTTGTACAACACATTTTCATATGAAGTCTCTGTCTAATGAAATCCCCCAAATATCTGGCAAGGCACATCAGAAAACTAGCACAGAAAACTTCGGTACAGTATAAAGTAGAAAAAAAGGGGGAAGAGAGAAGAATTCCACATATTCTGCACCTCAGACAAAGCCTAACAGCTGAGAAAGCCTTATGATCACTGGATATGAACCTATGCCCTGGTCTTCGTTAGCTCCATTAGCTGGGCTGTTAAGGGGAAGGAGGATCCTTTCCTGTGTCCTCCCCTTTGCTCCCAGAAACTCCATGCAGAAATGATTCAGTGACTGTTTGAGGCAGAGCAGACCCCGCTGTGGAGCTGGATGCCCCTCCTGCCTGTTTTGTTATTCCTTTCAGTCTCACAGGAGCTGAAAGTCAGGGAGGTAAGAGGCACCATGAATTTGATGACCTCTAGTTGGCCTCATCTGCTTTGTGTCACTCAGCGATGAGTCAGCAAATACGGTCATCTGGAGCCATTTTTGCCTGCTAGCACCATACTGTGAGAGTGAAATTATCTGGATTGAGTTTAGCCAGTTTTACTCAGATTGATACTATTATTTGCAGGCATTCACCACCACTCATTTTTCTCTTGGCTTATTAGCTGAAGAGAGTGACCTGCTACAACATATCCTTTACAATAAGCACCAGCTTGAAGATAAAAACATAACTGTTCAGACAGCTGTTGCTTTTAACATCTGAGCAAGTAGACTGTGAAAGAGAGGAATGAACTATATCAGCCGAAGACAAGGGTAACAAAGAGTTAACATGCAAGTCCCCGTTCCCCGAGACCCAGCCTGGATGGCTCAGTTGCAGAGCAAAGCCCAAGCCTGCCCCGGATGCTCTCCTTCATTCAGGGTTTCACCCATTCTCCATCTTTATCTGCTGCACCTCGAGTAGAGCTAAATTGGGACACAACTATCCATCTCTGGATAGTACAAGCTGAAGTGAAGTGTGTAGTAGCCCATGTTACCTCTCATGGTGTGAACTGGGCTGAATTAGTGATGAACTGGGCTGAATAGTGATGCTTTTGCAGCAGACCTGGTGCAGAAGGAGAGGTGACTATCTTTGGCTGTGAATTAAAGAGTGTCCAAGGCTTCAAGAGGCAGGAATGTGAGGAGATTGCTAATCTCCCTTCCCACCTCACCTGAAATCTTGAAGTCAAGGGGCAGTAGCCTTAAGGAGACAACTGGCTATAGGACTACAGTGCATCACAAACAAATGTATGATGCAATCTTTCAGGCAAATGCTACTTTCCTCAAAGTTTTCTTAGCAGAAAAACTTTGTGTTCTCATTTGATAATTAAATTTAGAAATGAGTGAACTTGTTCTGATGTTAAGGGGTTTGAGGGGAGGGAAGGAGTTGGATTGGGGTTTTTTGGTATGGTATGTTTTTGGGGTTTTTTTTGGTGGTGTGTTTTTTTTAAATAGCGAGCTTTAGGGCAAATTCTGTTTTATCTTGAAGGTGAAAAGCTTCCTTCTTTTGAGGATTATCCATGCCTCAGGGCTCCAACTTTATCCTGCTGTAACGATCTGACAGAGAGGGGAGATTGGTAAAAACCTACAGATACCTCAACAGGAAAATATAGAATGCACTCTCTGAAAGAAGGAATGTGGATGTCAGATGCTTCAACAATGTTTAATTTTGTTATAAAAATAGTTAAGTGATAGCAAGAAGCAACACCCCTAAGGACGGAAGTAAAATTTATTCATGCACCTAGTAGAATTTGATCCATTTGCCCTGTCAATATGCCTCAGCTCTCTTTTCTGAAATAAAATTCAAGATCTGTGTTTTTAAAACATGTATGGATGGATGTTGTGTTTGCTTACCTCCCAAGTGGCACATAAATCTGTCTCATGGTAGATAATTTTTCCATTTTCATCTTTAGGGTAGATTGCATCTCCAGGCTGAAAAGTAAAACCATAGGTTCGGTGTTTTGGTTTTTTTTAAAAAAAAAAAAAAAAGAAATATCACTCATCAGAGCAAAGATTTTTTTTCCACAGACTCTGTTTCTACTAGCAAACAAACAAACAAATTCAAAAGCTTTCTGAAACACCCTAAGTGCAAACAGATCATCCATGCTGGGCTTACCACATTCTCCACTGCTAGATCAGCCTTGGATACACTTCTGCACCATTTACATGGTTGCACACTCAGGAGTTCCCAGATGGTTGCGTTTTTCAGTAAACATTTGACTTCTTCCCAAAGGGCTGGGTTAGAGTACCAACCTGTATAGTTTTTCATTCCTTCTCTCCTTTCTTTCCAGCCCTTTCCCTGATCCTGCTTGTGCCCTAGGTGCCTGGGAAGAATACGAGCTCAGCCCAGCACCCAACAGTTGGAGGGAACATTTCCAAGAGCTCCTTACTAGTAGTAAAGAGCGACATGCCTAGCTATAGTACAGGCTGTGAACTTCTACATGTATTATCCACCTTTCTTTGGGCACTAGGAACTCTTTCTTCCTATCTCTATACTCCATAAACAAGACCTCAGGGATGAGTTATGAGCCGATACCTCAGGAGCACAGCTTTCTCTTATTTGCTGGCCATTTCACTGCTGTTGCAGGCAATGCATTAACACCTCCCTCCCTTGCCTGATTGCAATTTCACTTTTTTTCATAAAACCCCTTCACTGTTGTTTGACACTTGATCTGACTGCAAACTGCCACATTTCAAAGGTCTGGGTACGAGATGTTGACATGGTAACTCCTTGGTAACATGCAGCTGTGACTAATATGATCAGTAACCGGCGCCTCCCAACTCAGTCAGGAAGTTCAAATTCGAGGCATTTCATGGGAAAAGTGAGCCTAAGGAAAACATAGCCTCAGATTTCAGAGGCCAAGGTCTAAGTTACAGTCATAAGCCTGTCTCCTCCAAACGTGCTGGTTTTCCTCAATGAATTCCACAAGATGACTTGTTGCATTTGTTGCTGTATTTTGCTAAAAAAAAAAAAAAAAAAAAAAATAAAATCTTGACCAGAGTGAGGTAGATGGTTTTTGGGTACATTTTTCTATTAGAAGGCAAGATAGATAAAGACAGATAAAGTTCTGAGAGGAAGGCAGTGTTTTGGTGGTGGCAGCATGGTGGTTACTGGGTCTTTGAAAAGATCTTTCAGAAGCTGGTCACATTTCTCAGCTTTGGATTCTCATAAACTACACCACACCTGTCATTCTGACAAATGCTGTTGTCTTTTCCTGCAGTTCACTTCGAGACAGCCATGCACCTTAGACTGAAGATTTCCTACCATATGAGCACTGAAATAAGTTGGACAACACCATACAGTCACTGCCACTATGCAGGGATCATGTCATGTTCAGTGTCTGGGGGCACTCCAAAAGCTACCAGGCAACTTACTTGCATATTGAAAACACAGCAGTTGGTAACCACTGAGAAGAAAAGCCCTGCTCCCATTATAATTTCTTCACCAACACATATGCACGAAGATAGGTCTGCATATCCTATCGCTTTCATAAAATGGTCTTTGGCAAGCAGGCTTTCTCAAGAGAGCAATTTCAGCAACTTGTGAATAACTTTTGTATAAACAGGAGACAATAGGAAGTCAAATAGTGAGGCTATTGGTCTGTCTTGATTTATTTTCCCAAAACGACAAGAAGATACTTAAAATCATAGAATGGTTTGGGTTGGAAGGGACCTTAAAGACCATTTAGTTCCAATCTCCTGTCATGGGCAGGGACAGCTTCCACTAGACCAGGTTGCCCAAAGCCCCATCCAACCTGGCCTTGAACACTTCCATGGATGGGGCCTCCACAGCTGCTCTGGGCAACCTGTTCCACTGCCTCACCACCATCATCGAGATTTTTTTCCCCTAACATCCAGTCTAAATCTACCCTCCTTCAGTTTAAGGCCGTTACCCTTTGTTCTGTCACTACACACTTGGATAAGACTTGTTCAATATAAGGCTAAAATGACTGCTTTCCTGCTAGATCACAGAATAATTTAGCTAGGAGGTATCTGCGGATCATTCAGTGCATAGGTACCTGCTTACTGGTGGATTGGTCATCTGAGCAGAGCCCCCTAATAAACCTGCCATTGTGTATGAGCTCCCCAGGCAGAAGGCACTTGGTGGCCTGGAAGAGACTGGTTTGTGCAGGTCATCCGCCTTGGTAGGGTAAAGGGGCTGAGCACCACTGCTGGGCTAAAGGAAGGAAGGACAAAAGTCCTGAATGGGGAATCTGTGTGAGGGAAAATAAAGGGACAAGTGGGCTAGCATTGGTAGGTTTGTGAATAACGTCACCCCAGATGTCAACCATTCTCAATCCACTCAGAAGTGCTGGCATGGTGGGGCTTTCCTTGTCTGAGTGGTGCTCTCTGAAAACAGATTCCTCTTACTCTGCCTGAAAGTCATGAGATCTTGCAAATTTGGGCCCTGAAGGGGCCTGTTTCTTACTGATCTGAGTGGGATTGTAAGCTTTGTCTCAAGTACTTCACTGATTTCCAAGCAGAGAGAGACTAGTTTTGCCAGAAATCTTTTGGGCAGACAGGAAAGCAGCAACGTTTGCAGGCCAGGGCAGGGTAGGAGTTTGTTAGCGTTACACCTGCACACTCCTCACCAAAGGCAAGCATCGCATCTAGGGTGAGTGTATTTGTGAGAGGGAGCTAAGAGAGGAAACCGGTCACCATTGCAAAAGGATGGGGGAGGGGGTTCTTTTTGTATTTGGTACAGAAAAATATATATTTTTTTCAGGCAGAGACTCTCTTTTTCTCTCCTCTCAAGGGGGACGTGAATGAATCTCCAGGACTGCTGCTCCTTTAACAACTCAGATTGTTGATACAGGCCCCAGGGAGTCAGATGTATGTTACTTTAAAGCCAGCTGTCTATATCTTTATATTGTGAGACAATGACCTTCACTATGTGGGAGAATGAACTGCTAGAGAATACAAACACAAGCAAAGGGAAACAGGAAATTGCAAGTGGTGAGAAATTTTTAAAAATGTACCCAGAAGGATTCCATACGTGGGACTGTATGAATCAGGTTTTAATATCGGAGTCCAGCTATTCCTATGCAGGTCTTAATGGGATATGGCTTCCCTGGGGAAAAAAGGAACTGCGGGTCTAAGGTGATTGCTTCATTGGTAAATTGCTTCCTGTTGGATGCTTCTGACAGTTTGGAGTCTATATTAAAATTATATTTTACTAATCAGAGATTTACCATCATTACAAAAAGAGGCTAGTTTAGAGCCTAAACATCCCACAGAAACAGTTAGCCAGCTAATTGCCTGACCCTGTTCTTTCTAAAAAGAAAGTGGTTCAAAACCACTTAAATATGTTTTGAATCTCATTCTTCTAATTTTGGTATTATTTAATTTGTCTTTATATCATGTACTTGCAGAGGAAAACTGTAAAGCAAGGTACAAATGGATGTGAAACCAGAAAGTTTGGGATCTTGCAAGAGCTCATTGCAAGGGAGACGTGCAACTCTGATGTGAGCTTCTTGTATTCAAAGGTTTTGGCTACAAGTTGCCCAGTATGAAGCAGTGGTAGGAAGGAATAGCAGGCTTTAACTTTTTTAGACATTTGAGAGTGAGAAATGGACAACCCGTGTTTGGGACCAACTGTGATCTACTGAAGCTGTTTGAGAGGAACGCTGGAGTTAAGGAGATTAAGGTCATAACCATGATTTGCCCAGTGGTTACAATACTACTGAGGTTATTTGTTTTTTTGGGACAGAGTAAGGAAATCAACTTGGTGGCTTTTTCCCTTTTCCTTCTCTCCGTCTAAACTTTGCCCCTAGCCCCTTGCTGCTCTGTATAACCACTTTTCTCTAGTGACTCCCTCTCATGGCTCAGAACGATTTAAGACACATGCACTGCTTCAGCTACGGTAATGCTTCGGCATACAAAGTGTTCAACCTCAGTTAGGAGACCTGTCCTTCCAGTGGAGAGACCTCATGCTACAGCTGTCGGTAACTGTTCTCACACTGCCTGTAAGCCTCTCTCTGTGTGGGTAGCGCACAGAAATGTATACATGAAGTATATACCAAACATTATCTGGCCAAAGCACTATTTTCAACAAGGATTGGAAGGTGCAAGGAGGATGCTAGATGAAGACCTTGGTTCAAGCCAACCATGCACTTTTTAGGGCAAATTTTGCTTTTACCTTGAAAGCCATTGGCAGCTCAATAATGTAGAGATCAACGTAGTCCAGCTGCAGGATCTTCAACGTTTTCTCCAGTGTGGGACGCACCAGCTCTGGAGGGTGGCAGGTATTCCACAGCTGGGGAGGCAAGCACAGGCTCTTTTATGGGTGCCAAGAGGAACAGTGAGCATCCTCCAGCTGATACCCACACACATACTCTTGTCCTTCTGGCAGAGCCCTTTATACACAGTGCAAAAACATTGTGGTCTACATCACTGCAAGACAAAGATGAGGGACCTTATCCTGTCCTCTGTCAGAGGCAGATGTAGAAGTTAAGACAGGAATCCTTGCCCAGGACTGTCCCAGTAAAGCCGTTACATACTTGTTTATTATAAGACAGGTTCTTCTGAGTTGAGTATATTGCAAACTCTTGCTCAATGAACTTAGGCAGATTCATTTGGTTTTCCGAGCTTTCCAAGCATATGCTTTCACTGGAAAACTATGTTCCCACAAGAAATCTGTGGTCAGTTTTATGCTTGAAGGCAGAAGCTCAGATCATGTGAGTTAGCTATTGAACAGCCAAGCACCGTCGCAAAGAGAATCTTTTGGTTTTCTCCTGTGGTCATGGAGCCTGAGTGACTGCCTGACCTAGGGAAGTTTTAATTTACCCCCCTCCCAGTCCTCCCTGAAAGAAGAATTATTGTTTAGTTACTGTAAGGCAGGTGTGACTAAAGCACAGCCTTTTCAACCTCTTTAATCACAACTGCTTCCTTGCGGGGTTATGCCCTGAGGTTGCTATGGAGTGTGCTTAGTTGATTAGCTTTCAGTACTATCTCTAACTGAACTCTGCTGATGCAAATCTCTTGCAAGAATAAAACCACAGCACGGTAATTAGTAACCAAGAGCTCTTTGTAAACTGATTGCTGCAGTTAAAATCGACAAAAAACAGAATTAACACACAATAGGAGGTTTAAAGTGTCGTTTGCTTGCACACCATAAGCTGGGCTGTTTTATCTTCTTTTTTCAATGTACAAAGCTGACTGTTGGGTCATGTTGAGGTTTTTGCCACACTTATTGGCTGGAAAAAACTGATGTGTTGGGTATGGTCATTATCTAGCTAGTTCTGCCACCAAAGCTGGCAGTCACCTCGTGCCAAGGTATAGAATGAATTCGTTCTTGAGACACAAAACACTTGAATTGCCATTTTCAGGAGATCATTATTATAGATGTCAAAGGACTTAGCCTGGGTAAGCTTTAAAGTATTTTAGATGTGTGCTTTCTTTAAACCAGATTATTGTTGTCCTGGGGAATAACTATCTGCTCAGTTCCGCCAGCAGAGGCAAGGACAAGTCATCTTGAAGTTCAGTTGTGTTGAGAGCAATACACTCGACCCTGCCCTAAACTGACACACCAAAGTAGGAGTTGGCACCTGGAAATTCATCCTTGGCATTCCCCAACTATATGTTGCAAGGCGTGAAGCATTTATGATCGTTAAGATGGTGGTTACGCAGGTTGAGGTGTACTACAGTAAAGGGACCAAGGTCCTGCTCTCAGAGTTCTAAGCTGTTCCACTGGATTTCCTTAAAGCCTTTAGTCTGGATGTTTTTTAAGCGTTTGCCAATCTTAGATTTTCATTTTACATGTAAAATGAGATGTTGTTTTGGACTTAAATGTAGGTAAGGAAATGAGTCTGTATATCCTTCGTGTTTAGTTTGTTTTGTTACTGTGTTTAAGAAATGTAGTAACCTGAGGTATGTTGACAGTTTAGAAGCAGTTTTTCCGAGTGCCCTTTCTAGCCCAGCGCTATTGAGCTCAGTACTTGCCAGCGAATATACTTCCTTTTAAAAAACTGCAGAGGTTCTAAAGAAACAGCCTTTAGAAATACCAAACATTTGTACTATGTTAATACATAGATGCCATGGAAACTTAAGAGTTTCATAACTGTTTTCATGATCTGTACAAGTTATTGTATTATCTACCTAAGTAGAACCCATGTAGATGTTTGAGCAGTCAAAGCTGCCAGCTGGCTTTGGCATTTCAGGACACCACATTTCCTGGAAATGTTACTTCTAGTTTAATGAAAGAAATATCCTGGGATGAAAGAGGAGACCAAAAAGGTCTTGCTATATAAGCCAAGTGAGATGTTGGCAGTTGATATAAAACCTCTAAAATTTCTGGATGCTGAGCTGCTCTGCCTGATCAGCCAGCCAGCAGCAAGAGCCAAGTGCAAGTGCTGATGATTTCAACTGGCAGATGCAGCCCGATTACACCAAGTCGCTATTCCAGTAACGCTGCCACTCAGCAGGGCTGTTCTTATTAGACCCTACTGACCAACCAGCCTTCAATTTGGGTCATCTTTGTTTAAGGAAAGATCTGCATGAGGGGCTTGAGTCTGAAAGGTCTTGGGAATTTCCAATACTTCTCATGTCAGTAAGGCTTAAAACAAAACCAACTTTTGTTGTGCAGACTGTTTTCAAGAATGGCCTATTTTATCTGTCGTGTTTCCGAGAAGGTGCAACAGTTGATGTCAATCACCAGTCAATGACTGATTTATCTACCGGTGGCTTGATATTTGTCTGTCGTTCATAAGATACATAAGTTCATAAGGTACATAAAGCTGAAGATCTATAAGCTCCTAAGACAAAGGACATCAAGTCCCACTCCTCCTGGGAAGTTCCGAGCTGCTGTGGATATGTTCAGTGAAACCTGTGAAAATCTTGGATTGTGCTGGATTGACTTGGCTGCAGATTATTTTCCACTTCTTCCTTTGAACTCTTTAAAGTCTACAGAGATGCTCTAGTGAACCATCACCCTGAGCACCTGAAGTATAATCAAGCAAAAACAGGGTGCAACAGAAAGATAAATCCACGTGTCCCATCTCAAAACCACAAGACAAGTTGGGACCACAGACATTAACTATCATGGTACTATGAGTTGCAGCCCTGTGGTTTGCAGGATCTGCAGTTTAGGGAACAACTGAACTTACAATCAAGAAATCAAATGCAGTTTCACAAGTGCCTCAATGTTTAGGTAGCAATCATCAACTAGGAAAATCATCTAGTGATTAGATCAGAAAACTGAATGTAGAAAGGCTTAATAAATAAATAAGTTTGGAATCCTAATGAAGTTTTATCAAGAGATGCACTTTCACAGAACCTAAAGATTCACATGGGGAAATAGACTGCTGGGGAAGCAGTTGGGAAAGCTCAAGACTCAAAAATTTTAGGACATCTGGTTCTAACCTTTTGGCACAGCTTTATGGTTTTGATTTGAAATATTACTGGTAATTTGCAACTATAGAACAGTTGAAACAAAATGTTTTGACTGATCCAAATCAACATATTTGGCATATGAGAGACTGAGAAGCTATCCTGATAAAGGTGGAAAATTTGAGGATGTGAAGCTTAGGATGGCAAGGTTGTTACCAGTAGAACTTGGAAAAGAGTTGCATACTTTACAGATTGGAAATTGCTGTACTTGGAAATTGGTCTATAGCTGCTGAAAATCCACTTGGTCTGCAAACGACCCGATCCGAAACTTAGTGTCCCAGATCATAGAGCTTAACTAAATTGCTCACAGTAAAACGGCCCTTTTATCCCATGGGATCTTTCACTCTAGGAACCATGGTATTTATTTCCAAGGCTGTTGAGTAACTTTTGTGGATTACGTCTTATTTGGGAAAGGAGAAGGGGAAAATATTAGGCTGATATGTCCAAAGAAGCACTGCAGGAAGGGGAACTTGAGGCCATAAACTCTATTAGAAACTGGATTGGCAATGTGAATTTTCTGGAACAGTCTGATCTTTATTCTACAACATGTAATGAGCGCTCTGTCTCTTATACCTGGGATCTAGTCATCATAGTTGTACCAGCTTTTGTCAGACACTTCATCGGACAAGGGTTCTCATTCTTCTAGGAGGGAATCAACTCTCATGGCTAAGACTTTAAAGCATTAGCTAGCTCATGCGTTACTCTGACCTTGCTGCTCCAGAGCAAAAGTGTGATGACATCTTCTCTCCAAGTAAGTTGATTCATCATCCTAGAACTTTTTAATGACAGGTGATACAGTAACTAAGGGTGTAGCTTCATGAGTAATTTTCTGGCAGTAGTATCAATGTAAGCGCTTGCTGTTCTCCCGTACACAGACACTTGCACACACGTGCTTGCTCCCACCCCTTTCGTTGTGCAATCTCACGGCAAACCTGTACAGGGAATTGCTCTAACAGAAAATAATTCATTTGCAGGATTATTGTCCAGAGAGGGCTCAGTGCGTGACTATACAATGTACGTGCCAGCTCAACACGTGGGACAGTAACAGCTTAGGCAGCACCAGTGAGTGCAGCAACGATCTAAACTTGCAGGTGCTTACAATACTCGGTAGGATGGACATTGCATGGTTCCCACAGCAAACGGAGCATTAAACTGAGAAGAGCAGCAAATCCTGTGCTTTACAGCGAATCTAGCGCTCATAAAGCTCTGAGGCATTGTGGTAATACTAGGGGAGAAAAATAAAGGATGCTGAATCTGGAAGTATGCCAGATGTTGACCACAAGCACACTTAAGAAAGCCCATTCACAGAAATCCTGGATTTAGTGTAAATAATCTGAACACAGCTTCTCACCTTGCCACAGTAAAAAATGTCTTCTCGCTTGATCCTTCCTTCAGCAATCTTCTCCCGGATGGCTTGTCCCACTTCATGCTCATTGTAGTACACAAAGGCACCGTCGATGTGGCGGTAACCAGTATCAATGGCAATCTTCACCGACTCCAAACAGGAACCTTTGGGAGTCTAGTGGGAGAAGAAAAGGAATAAACATATTTTCAGCCTCCTGCAATGTTACAGAGTCCCTGAGGTATGTACAAGGTTCATGCTGGAGTTCATCCTGTCTAACCATCCTGTACCTCCCCAGACACCTGTGTTTCAGTTTCTGAATAAAAATGTGATGTGCGCTTTTCTTCAAAATGGTGGTAAATGTGAAATTAAACTGGAAAAAGGAGCAAAACAAAAAATTCTCTCTGTCTGGGAAAGAGAGAGTACTAGAGTCCTCAGAAAGTAGACTTGAATGGTTAGAAATTCTAAAATAATTTTCTTATCTAGAGAGCAAGGGTTTTCCTACAACGGCCGTTTCATAAAATCCACCTACTCAAATGGAAGAGGGCTTTTTGGTTGAGCAGAGATGGTCAACCACCTGCCTGATCAGAGGCTATTTGAATATCTTATGGCCCAGTAGAACTTTCAGCAGAGTAGGAATTTGGATTTGACTTCCTTCTCCTCAAATCCACTTACCATTGGTAGTATCACAATGCGAAGGGTGATAATTCAGGACTGTCTACTGGTATTCCCAGTCCTGGACAGATGCTTTACCATGTGGCTATGAACCAATAGATGCTTTAGTGTACATTTCTATACATCTTACTGCTTCAGTTTAAGATGAGCTCAAGAAACCTATTAAGTCCACGTGGCATTTTTGTACTGTATGCTGTACTTGTGTTTACTTGTCTTTGCTGAAATTCAGAGTAAGTTATTTTTTTCAGAACGATCATATTTTCTATTAGTCAATGTGGCAAGCAAAATACACATAGCCCAAATCAAGCAAAAAATCACAAGATGATTGATCACTGAAATTGTACTGAAGACTTAGTATAATGAGGGGGCAGCTCTAAGTGGTGGTGGTGAAGTGCTTTCAGCGACACGTGGCAACACTATTCTCCCACTCGTTTCATCGGCATTGCTCTGCTGTGACAGGGACATCTGATTCACTTAAAGGAGAATTGAAATGGGGTGAGTCAACCTGCTCTGCTGCTCTGCTGTCTGCCAGCAGCAAATGCCAAGAGGTGAATTTTGCTACCTCCAAATGAAGGGCCAAGACCATGCTGCTTCTCCTATGAAGAAAACAGATGCCAGAGACATCTGGAAATAAATATCAGGATATAAAGAGACGATTTCAAATTTGTTGGTTTTGCTGATGCCAAGGAAAGACAAGAAGCAAGGCTGGCAGTAGGTGCTGTTGGGAAGGATCGCTTTTCACCACAGCAATCAGTCTCCCTCCTCTCCCTCTAAGCTGCCCTTTGATAGCAGCCACTGGCTTGGCTGTCTGGGACCTTGCCATAAAATAAGCAGCTGCTCTTCCACCACCTGATTAACTAGAAGGTGTGAAAGTTAGAGCTGCCGCAGGATGCTACAATGACTGCCCTTCCATACTCATGGAAGAAAGATCTGTGAAGGACTGCTGAAGACACGTGGGGGTCAACCTCTCTGTTTTTCAGTCCCAGAACTGTAGGTTAGTGGCAGATTATCCTGGAGTAATGGGACCATATCCCTGCCTCCTCACTCTGCTCTTCAGCATCCCACCCAGGCTGGCTGCTGTCGGATGTGACTGGACAGACTTCTGTTCAGACTCGGGGGGACTTTCTGCTCCAGGATGCAGTTCCTAAAGATTACTTAAAATGTAAAGCTGCTCATGCTTGCCTTTATTTATTACAGACATAAGCGAGGGCTGAGAGGCAAAACGGCACAGTTTGGCATGCTAAAGTATTTACAGCAGCGAGGACTATTGTCTGCTTAATTGAGAGAGACAATGAAACACTTGTTTGAATGCTTTGCTGCTTTCACTGTGGGGGCATGCTCAGCCCCTGCCAGGGCCCTTTCCTAGCTGTTAGCAGGATGTAATGAAGACCATGGCAGCTAAAAGCCTTTAAGGAGCAGTCAGTGGCTGGTTTTCACTCGGGGCGTATTGGGCAGCGTTACAGAAGCATGGAGAAATGACAACCTCCCAACATGTTCACTGCTTTCACCCTGTTTGATCCTGCAAGGAAGGCTTTGAGGAAGGCAGCAGGCAAAAAGCTGACACGAGTACTACAAGCCTGCAGTTACTGATGACCATAACCTCAGACCTCTGTGTCGGCAATGAGCTGCACGAGGCTGTGGCCGCTGTTGTAAAGCTCAGGCTGATCAGCACAGAGCAATGGGGCTCAGCTGAAAGGTCTTGCGAGCAAAAGTCCAGGTGATGATTAGTTATCCAAAAGAGAAATATATTTTTTAAAGTGCAATCAGTGTTTTCTCTATGAAAACTGATTTTTCAGACAGTGCGACTTCGAGATCGCTTCAGCCCGTTTGACTTCTACCATTCAAGTGTATGAAAGCAGAACATTTTGAGTGCAGTGATGTATTTACCTTAATACAATTTTTTTTTTAAAGTTGGTTTTGATTTGTGGGGTTTTTTTAATCTTTTCCCTTTTGTTGAAGAACCTGAAAATGGGGTGTGGGCCTGATCCTAGGATTTCCTCTCTCTTTTCTTTGCACTCTTGAGAGATTTCATGAACATGGCTCCTACTCATTTTCTGAAGCTGTAAACTAAACCCCACAAAGCAAGGAAATGATGATTACGGAGTTGCATCTTTTCCTCAAACACCGGGGCTGTTTTGGTCAGTAACAAAAGCAGAAGGAAGAGGTGAAGAAAGGTAGAGGCTCACATATAGGGCAATAGCATAACTGCACACTTGGGAGGAGGGTGGGACGGGGGAAAATGAGAAAGCTTGCAGTCACTGCAGTTGTCTTTGACCGAATAAGTTAACTTATGTTAGAGCTGAACTTCTATGTGTTTCTTAATCTTTTGCATGGGTCTTGCACACATCTGTACAAATAATTTTGTGAAAGACCCCTCCATCTCCAGGATTAATCTTATTCTTTAGGGACTTGAGGAGGCTTTTTTTGGATCAGGCCTTGATTGCCAATGGCCAGAGATGGGTTTACATTAAATATAAATGTTTTCATTGCACTAGTTCATTTCATCTGTTGTGGTATATTAGTTCAGACAGACTTTGGTCTAAGGTGCTTCATATAAAAATGCAAGGCAACCTAGGGAAGAGGTTTTGGAAAATCCTGCCTCTATTGAACCATCCCAGCTGAAGGCCTGGGACATCTGCAAGTCTGGAAACTTTATACCGTATGTTTATTTTCATTCTAATGGAGAAACTATCATTTCTAGCCTTTCACATATCTAATCCAAATTCTACCATAATGGGCTATGGTAAACTGTGTTGATGAGTTGCACAGGCTAGTCATGTTGTGGTTTTGCCACTTTTTACAAGTGTTGCCTTAAGCATCGTATCTTATTCCATTGTTTCCTGAGAGAACATATTAAAGCTGGGTGACTCGGATCACCACTGCTCAACCATCTTTCCATCGGAGAAGGCACTAAACCTGGATCTTTCCCCTCTACCCCACTGCTCAGCTTGAGGTGCTTTAATGACTCCTGTCTTTCATGGAAATAAAGTCTTTAACTAGTAGTGACCAGATCAAATATTATCAGCTGAAACCCAACTTTTACTTAAGTGCAGATAGGCATTTGTGATATGACTGCACTTACATCTCGTGGTGTTGTACAAGGGTCGGCACTTCAGTCACAGCAGCTGATGGAGCAGTGTCTCCCAGGCAGGAGCAGGCCACCTGTACTCTACCACCATCCTTACTGCAGGTTATACTCACTAGCATATGTTATCTAAAATGTGGTTGCCTATGCTGTCTACTCATTTCAGGTAGCCCTTTTTTCTTGCACCATTCCCAAATAAGCAGGGCTCACGTTTAGAGCAGAACAAATGCCAGATGAGGTACTGAAATATCTCTGTGCTGGCAAACCTTTGTGCTTTATCAGTAGTAATTCAGGACTCTTTGGCCTTAAGACAAGTCTTTGCTTCTTTATTGCTTTTTATTTAAGTGTAGATAAGAGCTATGCTTGATCCTTCGCTGTAATTAATGTTTCAGCTTCTAATCAGAGTGCCCTGCAACTATGCTACTTTGGTCAAGGACTGTTATTTTAGAATGGGAATTTTAAAACCACTTGTACACTGTAAGTCAGATTTTTATCTTTAGTGCTCTTACAGTCAGTAACTAATTTGTGCCAAAAAAGGTATTGAATTTATTACTTGTTTTGTGATAAAAGAAAAACTGCTTGGTTGACTGAAACTACTCACCCTTTCACTTAACAGCTCCTTCAACAGCACCTAGGTTATTTTTAAGATCACAGATTTTAAGGAAACAACACATACAATTATTCTCTCTATCAATAGCTTGTAAACCTGCTGATTTACCATCACGCATGTATCTGCTTCCTTCAGGTTCCATGGTAAATAAATTTGGCAGAAGCACAGGAGGAGCAGACTCAGATTTGCACCTTCACTGAAGGAAAGGAAGAGGCAATTTGGCCCCTTCTCCATAGATGAAGTAGCCAACTGGCCAGTTACCACATTTTATGAGTCTGAAAAAGCAATGTGCTCCATCAGTTCTGCCTGTCTGAAAGGGTCTGCTCTTTTTTTTCGTTTGAGACCATGAACTTTTTTACTTTTTAATGTTTATTCCAGACACCTTCCATCACATTCCATTTTGTCAAAAACTATTCTCCCTACCTTAGAAAACGTACAGCTTCAATTTTGCTCATGATTGCATGTGACCAAGCCACGAGAGAAGATGTTTTTGTGCAGGCATGCCCATGAATTTTACTGTTCCCTCTCAAGTAGGACAGTGTTTGCTTAGCAGTGTTAGTGGTTGTCCTACTCATTACTGTTATTTAGTGTTGCATTTCAGCTGCCCTCCAATTCTTCAACTTTTTCTATAGCATCTTTTTCTGGTCAACAATTTCCATCAACTTTCCAGCTGATAAAGAGGGATTCTGGTTACCTCCAAAGGCAAAGTTAACAGGACACGTTAGCGGCAGATTGTAATCTTGCAAAACCATGCGAGCAGCTACCATAGGCACTAATTTTATAAACGTCTTAAGATCACTATTGTAATTTATTCTTTATTAGGTAAGGAAGGAAAATAGTCTGCCTTGGGCTGCCACATTCTGCTCTGCGTTGTTTTACCCAGACAGCTTTAAAGTTGCACTGACCTCGGCAGCACCTGAGAGCTGAGGAAGCAACGCTTCAGGGAAGGAGCCGTTTACCTTAGTCCTGAGCACCTCACCTGGGTAGTGCAACGCTATCCAGTCCCTCAGGTGGGAATAATGACCCTGGGAGGAAGAGCTTGAGGTCTTGGGAGAGACAGGGCCATCTCCTGGAAAAATCTGAATTTAGCTGCAGCTGAATTACACAAGAGATCCAAACTGTGGGCTAAGCGCTCCAGTCCTAACCTATAATTTAAGATGTGGAGCTGCTGTTTAGGAATCTTAGTCAGCTAAATACAGGAAGGAGAAAGTAGGTACATTCCTGGGCTCAGAGCCTCCTTTGCCAGAGCTCAGCACTCACACACAGATTCTTGTGCAAGTTTCTAGAAGCCCAATTGCTTATTTCCATTTGCCTGTTTTCCGGACAAACTGGCAAAGAGGACTGGCTTCAGATGTTAGGAGCAGAGCAGAGAAAAAGTGTACTGAAGGCATGTGTACAGGAAAGCACAGGTTGAGTTTACAAAGCCAGAGGATATGAGCCACAAGGGTACATTCTTAGAATTGTTTAATCTTGTAAAGGAGAAGCTGTACCGTACACCTCTTTCTTGGAAAATGCAACTGCCAGCACATCCCTCTCTTCTACACAAGAAAATCTGGGTTTCACTCCCCGGAAGCATTGGTAGTCACCGTCCAAGGAGCAAAACCCGGCAAAGGGATCTCTGCAAAAGCAGGTAGGGCTGAGAATGGAGGCAGAGAGCGCAGGTGAGAGCCACAGATCGCTGTGCCGGCCCAGAGCTGTGTTCCCTATCACACAGTGTGCTGCCTTAGGAAATGGAGGTGAGCAAATGCACCCAGAGAAGATGGGGGGGAATGGTGATGCTTGCTGCCTCTGTCATGCTGTGAATGACCGTGGGGGTGCCTTGCTCCTCTAGCCTGATGTCCTGTCAGTGGCCCGAAGGGTGAGGTTTGATTGCCTGTACAACAGAAATTAGATTGCATAACTGCATATTTAGCACTTCTAGAATTCCTGTGACATTGTTATTCCAGGATTTGGCCAAAGCTGTGTTCAGGAAAGCCTTATTATTGTAGCTGGCAGAGGCTGCTGGAGTTATTTTTACTACTTGATTGCAGAAGCTTCAGTTTTAGGATCACTGCAACTTTTCACTTGATGCAAACTCACTTAATTCAAGCCTAAACCAAAGGGCTGCCATGGCTCTCTGTCAACAGCCAGTGGATTAAAGCAAACACCCATGTCCCGTGCTTGCAGTGCTAGTGGGGTGGACTGGAACAGTTTCCTGAAGAGCTGGAGGGGACAATAGCCAGCTGGCCAGCCCTGGAAAGCACAGATCTAACTGGAAGGGTGGATGTTATCAAAACACCTTTCAGACAAGAAAAGTGATCCCAGGGTTGGTGTGAGGTACAGGGGGAAGATAAAGCACCAGCTTGTGCAATAACAGAGGAGAAAGAAGAGGTTGCCAGTAGTTCTTCTACTTCATTCCCTAGAGTTAGAGGGGAGAGGTTTCTGGCACCAATTCGAAGAAGTGTTTGCAAAGGCAGATGTAAAACTTGGGGAATTCCACCACCCAGTTAGCGGAACCAACAAAAGTTGGCTTTGATGAAGCCTAGGGAGGCATTTTCTGCACAGTGTTTTCAAGTTTTGACAAATGTGGCCTCCTAGGTCATCTGAAGACACAACCCAGATGTTAGCTTCCCACATGAGCTGTAAGAACATGCTTACGCTGTTCATCAGAGAACTGTGGGGAATTAGGGACATACGGGAATACACAGCCATATTTAACGTATGGAGTCAGTCAGGGACGTTTTAGAAAATAGAGGTTTGTCTGGAAAACTGGGCTCTAAATGTTCTTGCCAAAAAGCATATCTTTCAGTTGGGTTAATTCAGATTACTTACTCATAGGGTTTCAGTTTTTCCCCTCTTCAACAATGTCAGTGATTCCCTGTCTGTAAATGAATCTTCATAACTTTTATTTACGTAGGAGGGCTTTCCCTGTGGCTCTTGAGCAGGGTTAAAAATCCAGTATGTTTAAAAAGCCAGAGGAAAAGAGAAAAAAATAAATTTTGTGTGTGTCAATATTTGGCCTTGATATTATTGCATTGGTAACAGCTAGCTTTATAGTTTTTGGAAGAGGGATATATTGAAACAGCTAGTGCTTGTCACTGCAGTATGTAGCTATGGAATGGAAAAGGTCTGATTTCCGTCTGGTTACTTTTCAAACACGAATCCCTGTGAGTGGTTTTGGGTAGTGCTACTGTCCTTAAAGCTTATCTGGATTAACCTTCTATTAGTTTTGGATTGGGCTGATTAAACTCAATTCTACCCTACATCTAGCCAGACATGTAGCTCGGGTGATGCTGGCATCTGATATCCACCATCCGAGAGCTGTATCGACTCCCAGACAAAGTTGTCATCTCCTAAATGTCACCTCGCTCTGGGAACGTTTTCCTCTGGAGTGCTCTTGCGGTGTCCAAGTCCGCACGTGTTGGTACCATGTTCAGGAGCCAAGTGACGCGGTGCCAGGTTGGCTGTAAGAGCCAGCCCCTCCGCTTGGATTAGGCAGGCATCGCTGCAGCGGGGCCAGGCGATTATCTGGCTGTCAACGGTTTCATTAGTAGAAGTCCTTCACTCTGCAGGGGGATATGTTTCTTGGTCCTGGAGTAGTCTGAAAACATTTTGACATAGCAGCTGAGATGTCAGCATCGGTTAGAGGTACTATCTTTTTAAGAATAGGAATTTTTTGAAGGCTTATAGTTTAAGGCATGCTCAGATTTGGAGAGGGAGTCATTCTGAGCACAATCTACTCCTCAGATCAAACAAAAAAATCCACCATTTTCCATTTGGCTCAGAAGTCTTCCACGACTTCTGATGTTGATGAGCTTTGTAGCTAAAAAGTTAGTCTTTCATTTACGCTCACCTACAAGGCTGGGCCCATCCTCATCAGGAATTTTACGTGTTGACTATTTCGGTAAATGCAACTTTTAATATGCCATACATGATTAGACACTAATTGTGTTCATAGCTGGAAACACCACAGAAGCTGTTGGCACGAAGTAAAGATTAGTCATACTATCAATTTGTTTTGTATTAAGTTTCAGGATTCATAGTAATGAAGAACCAGAGAGATTTCAGCAGAGAAGATACATGGAGGTAAATGAGCACTTCTGCAAATTCAACAGTGCCTTAGAGCCATGGGGTTTGTGCAAAATCATAAGAACAAAGCTTGTGTCCTCAAGAAAGCTGCATGTAAGAATCTTTCCTCCAGCTTGACAGAGTGATAAGTCATTTTGTCAAATTTGACTTTAAAATCCTATATTTAATTGTTGAAATACAGTTCTTGCACAAAAGCTAGGAGTTTTTGAGCCTGCCACATTTCAGACAGAAGCAGCTACCTTTTCTGATTATCTGTTTTTTCTCATTAGACAACTGAATTTTCCTTTCTTAATGAGATAAAGATGC
Source organism: Psophia crepitans (assembly GCA_013399095.1). Classification (NCBI taxonomy): domain Eukaryota; kingdom Metazoa; phylum Chordata; class Aves; order Gruiformes; family Psophiidae; genus Psophia; species Psophia crepitans. The sequence goes on from VWZZ01008126.1 coordinate 65,327, forward strand.
AATCTTGCATTTATGCAAGCCAAAAACGTTCCATTGTATAACATGAGATTACAGGGAGCTAGCAGAAATCGAGGCGTCAAGAGGTAGTTGCAGGCAGGGGAGGAGAGGTCGTGGCTGAACACCAAGACAACAAAGTGTTGAAAGCACAGAAATGTAGAAAGACCGTTCCGGTGGCAGAACAGAAAAGTTGTATGGCAGAGGAGAAAAGGCAAACTTAAGATAAACAAACTCTGTGTTTTGTGGGTGGCAAATATGCCATTAAAGCATATATGAAAGGGAACTTGAAAATGCATCATGCAACACTGAGTTTTTAGCATTTCATTGATGAAAGCAGAATTTGTCTGAGACCCTCCTGATTTAGTGTGTTCTTGTACTCTGTGCTCTCACCTATTTGCTATGAGAAGCCCAATCTGTGAAAGCAGTTATCTTAAGTGTTGCGTCTGCTCATCCCTCATCCTCTGGCATATTTGGCTTCTCCGTAGCAAACAGCAGGGATGGATTAAGACAATAATACAGCCCAGAACCACTGCAATTTCTTAAATCCTCACGCAGACTCCTCTTGTAACTTCTACTCACAGTGCTTTTGATCGTGTTTCTAGCAGTTGCACTCCTGCCCAAGAGCCACATTGTTCTGCTGCCTGCTAAAAACTGATGCTTGCTACCGCTTCTGCTTGAGGCATCTGGGGTCCAAATACCAAGAAATTCTGCCTTTATCCACTCTTGGCAACTGGGTCTTGCCAGTAACTGTGACTTAATCGAGGAATAAGGAGTAAAATCTGAGAGATTAAGCAGCAAGAGCATCCCTCAACACCAGGATACCAGCCACCAAAGGAGAGGCATCCCATCTATGGTCCACAAGCTGAATTGTACAGTATAAATATGGTTTAGTCCTCCAAGAGTGAAACCAATTGAGTCAGGACTTTGTGATCTGGCTACAGATATATGGTTTCAGGATAAATATTGTTCAGTGTGAAGGCTAGGCCAAGACTTTGCCAACAAGTAGGCAAGAAGCCCTTCAGGACATGCAGCAGATCAGGCACAGTTCTCTTTCTCGGCTGAAGTAACATACCTCCTTCCCTTCTGCCCTTGCCTCAAGTGTACCGATCTCTCTTTGGGAGTATGGCTTTAGGATATTCTCACAGACCAAGGGAACATAAGGCCATCCTCTGAAACATCTCAGAAATGCCAGCCCTGAAAGGCTCTGTGTGTCTGCTATGTGTCGGCCAGCCGTGGCTCTGCTGCTCTGAAGTGCTCCCTGAAGACAAGACGAATAAGTACTGCATGAGGTAATACTGCTGTTTAAAAAGCCAATGGCTTGAGAAAGCCAGTGGTGGTTACCAAAAGGGACTGTGAAGGGGCACAATGTCCTTTGGAAATGTTGGTCAGGAGATATGGCCCAACAACTTTTAAAAGAAAACAATTTCATTTGGGGAATTTTCTTCACTTCTGAAGTTCAAGGCATAAATATGAGGCTCTGCAGCCAAATATCCCAGCTGACTCTCCAGCTCTCTTCAAATCAGGTTCCCAATAGACTTTTTAGGGAAGAAAAAGGCAAATTATCTCCCTGGACTATATCTGTGGTGACTTCATGTAGGTTCATAAAGATCGCTTTATTACAGATCTAACTTCAGACTCAGTACTTGCTGAGTTCAAACACATATTCATGTGTAATTGTTGATGTTAAAAGAACTGTGGTATTTTCTTTATATATCTATTTTAATAGTGTGTCATGGGAAGTAAGCTGAGGCCTGTAAAGATACTTGCATGTTAGGGCAGTTCCTGCTCTTGCCACTGCCTCTCTTATCTCTTTCAAAAGAAAAAATCTAGAAGCCGAGCAGGAGGTTTACTTCAGGAGGAAGGGGGAAGATGGCTGTCGGAGTCAGAGAATGAGAAATTTGTAGGAAAGAGATCAAGAAGTGGAAGCCTTTAAGCTTCAACCTTGTCTCCAGAGATCTCTGGTGTCACTCCTGCCTGGCACTTTCAATGCACCACTGATTTCATAGCTTTGGGTCAGGCCAGGTGACTTTCTTTACGAGTCACCTAGAATCATTGCTGTCTCCAGCTGATCATGTTTCAGAAGCTGGTGATGGCCAGGAAGAAAACAGAGGGAATTAAATTGTGTGTAATCCCTCTCCTTACTGCAGCTCAGAGATCCAGATCGCATCATGGAGACAAGTCACTCACTTATTACCTCTTCCGACTTAAAGGTAGCTTACAGCAGCTCCGAGGCAGGCAGCCTGCAGCAGGGAGGCAGCCTGCAGCATTAAGAGCGATAGAAATAGTTCGTGTGCGCACATCCTTGTGTGAGGAACTTTTTGGCATAACAGGTCTTACGAGAGCACTAGGGGTTGTTAGGCCCGTACAATGAAAAGTTACTCTGTTCAGCTTCTATCTTGGGTGCAAAAAGTAATTCAGGATGCCAAAACAGTGTTTTTACTTATCCAAAACAGATTTTTTTACTTGGTCACTCAGATTGGATACGGGAGCCCTGGATGAACTTTTCCTCTCCCTAATTCAAACCCAGCAATTTCTTCTTAAACAAAACCCAGACTGTCTGGGCGCTCACAAGGGTTACTTTGTGGTAGTTAAGGATTTGGGGAAATGGGTCTCTCTCCCTCCTGGCTGGATGCCATACCAAGTTCTTCAGCATCCAAAGCTCTGGGGCTGGTGGGCAGCGTGCTTTCCCATGGGGAGGTTGCTCCTCCCGCTCCAGCCTGTACATGTTTCTTCTCGCCTCTCTCCAGCTATCACATACCCCCACAATCACATTATTTCCCTGGGCTGTGTGATACAAATTTAATCCCCAGAGGCAGAGAGGAGGACTAAATCTGGTTTCCCACCGCCTGTGTGGATTCCCTCACCAGCAGGCTATTCAGGGAAAGGCAACTGCTACCTCCGACTGCTTTAATAATCCTTTGATTCCTCAGCTTGTACTGCCAGTGCCCAAAATGAAATGCTTTGCCATTTGTTTTGCCTGAAAATATTCCACAAAACTGCTTCCAATTTATGAATGGATTTGGCTACCTCAGAACCTCATTTTTAGCAAAGTTGCAACTTGCCAAAAACCCTCACCCAGCGCTATTCTTGAGCGCTTTGCCCAATCTTATGTTTCAGAAGCAGCGCCTGTGTACAGTGCGGTTGCCACAACCTTCCCTCCAAGCCCTCTCCTCCCTCAGTCAAAACAGGAAGGCAGGAGAGGAGCTGCGGCCAAGGCCCCTTGACCTTCCAGGGAGACAGCGAGTATTTATGTGGACGCACTGGGCTGACGATCTTAGCTGTGTTGACAGGGATGAGTTATAAAGTGAAGCGGGCATAAGTGCCATTTTAACGAGCCATAGGATTTCCAGGATTTAGGAGTGTTTTTAGCACCTTTCCCCTCTGAGCCTGCTTGTCCCTGCGTCCTATCTGCTTCCAGATGGGTGTCAGTACCACTCATCGGGCTGTGCTGGGAATGGAGCATTGGTGGGAGCCCAGGGGGCTGATCCGACTCTGCTGCAGCATGGGGCCATGCCACGGGCTCATCGAGGGGGCTGTCTTCCTCCACTCTCCCCTGTGGGGCTGCCCTCTCCCTCCTCCCTCCCCCCAATCCATTTAATACCCTAGAGAATTGGGTCAACGGCTTGGGGGCCCTCGGGGAGGGAAAGCTGGACACAGCGCATCTGCTGGAGCCTTGGCAGAGCCGCTCCTGCACGCACGGGGCTTTGCCAGAAGGATCCGCAGAGCCAGACAGAGGCAGAATTGGCCTCAAATTTTAAAGCCGTCTGGAGGGCCTCGATAGTCCAGATTCACTGCTCCCTCTGTAGTTCTCTCCCAGATCCGTGAAGAGAGGGGATGTTTGGGGAAGGAAGGAGAGAACAGGAGTCAGCGACTGAGATTTTCAGTGTTTCACTGAAGTCCATCCTTGCTGGGATGAACAGCTTAATTTACATAGGCAAGTCTCTAACACAACTTATGTGTTTCTTTCTCGGTATAAAGGAGAAGGCAAAACCAACTTCAATGCACTGAAATCTGCACCGAAAGGCAAACTAAGCTTTTTAGTTATACAATTATTACCTTCCCTTAAAAATAAGGATAGGAAACACCAACTAAAGTAGCAAAAAATATTTCTAAGCACTTTTCTTGATAAACAACCCACACTTATCACTAATTGTATGACCCAGTGAAGACTCCTTTCTTTCCACTAGCAGATGAGCTGTTAGCAAATGGATCCATTGAACTTTCTTGCTGTGCTAGGAGAATAAAGCAAAAAGCCCTAACATGGTACTACCAGTATTTTCAGTTTCAAAGAATCAGCTGATTTCTTGTCGTCTTGACTTGTATCCAGCCAAAAGAAAAGCTCTTTTACATCTAGGGGGAAAGCGCATTCAATTTAAATTAATGTGATTATCAAATAGACCTTTTCCACAGTGGTCCAGCTCTGTTCCAGTTGAGTGATGTGCTTCGATGAATCAGTAAACTTGTACAGGGGACCAAATTTTGGTTAACGGATTTTTTTATTTTTTTTTTTCCCCAGTGTTGAACAACTGGAAAAGCATGACTTATCTCCCAAAGTCGTCTTTGAGAGAACAATTAAGTTATTTAAGACAAGCAAGGCAAGCTGCTGACACATTTCAATTCTGAAGGCACTGCCGTGCAGTTTATCCAGACAAAGCCCGAAACACGAAAGCTGGCCTCCTGCCTCTGTTTTCTTGTAACCGACCATCGGAGAAGCAGATTTCCCTGCTCCGTGGCTAACTAGATCTGCCTGGTTTGCTTAACCAGGGAGCGCATTCCTGCATTTCAGGAAGAACACTCCAGGCTCATTACGAGCTACTAAGCTATAGCGCAAGATTGAGAAAACAGATTTGTTTTGGACAAGCTGATCTGACATGGAGGTGCCAGGGTGAATAACCTTTGGGGAAAAAAAAAAAGAAAAAAGTCTGCCTCCGAGAGCAAGATGAATAATATGACAAATAAATGGCTCTGTATTTTATATCAAAGCACAAAATGACTAGAAGTCACTGAGATCTGACTCATGAGCAGAAATAGCATGCTGGGGACGGCTGGCACCGCTGCTACCACCAGCTGCCTGCCCCCACCGCTGGAGAATGGGTGGCTCAGATGCTGCTGCTTAAGCAATTCAGCCACAAAAGGCTGCAGCTAAGCATTTTAAGGGAAACGTGTCAGTGCTAGTTTATAGCCTCGCTTGTTAAGATAAACCTTGAAACGGTTCTGAGTTGCCACAAAGCCTTTCAGCTCTCTAGGTGGGAGGAACAGGACAGAAACCTCGCCAGGCATCGGTGGAAGTTGTGCCACACACAAGTCGGCGCTCGGCAGAGTGGCTTGTCCCAGCTAAGCGGCACTTCGCTGCCATGGCAAGGTATTGACAGAATTTCAGACACACACACACACACCGCCCACCCGCCCTCTTATCAGCGAAGCAGCCTTTTTGAGATGGGCAGGCTTTAAACTGTGACCTGATTAAATGTCCTGCCCCATCGCTGACCAGTAGCTGCAAACAATTCTGCAACAGATCGCGTAGCACCCTGCTACTGCGTTTCCCCAGCTGCCCCCTGTGACAAGTTCCCTGATTCAAATACACAGTCCTAATCCTAGCATAAAGCTTCAGCCCGGCTCCTCCAGATGAACACACAGCATTTCACCTGGTCTTCTGCAAAAATGAGACTTTTGCAAGTGCCTTATCAGTGCTTCTTTCTCTACCTCTTCTCAGCTCCTCCTCCCACCCGTAACTTTCTAACATGTTTATCATGTAGAAAGAGAAAGACAGCTCAGAAAATCAAATTCCTACAAACATGGGGGGGGGCAGAGAACAGGATGGTTCGGTATATGCACCCATCCCTACTGAGGGTGCAGTTACACAGCAGCTCCAATTGCTCTAAATTGGAGTTGCTATAGCAATGCCCTGCCTACACCATCCTGTGGTCCCCCCCTTGTGTCATCAGAAAACAAAAGAGGTACATGTGAAAAGCAAAAAGCCACTGCCCAGGGCTGATTCAGCTGAAAACCAACCCTACCTAAAAGTGATTCATTTTTGCTGGATGAGCTTACTGTCCATCTTGACCCGTGGGAGGGCAAAGGAGGCAGCAGAATTTTTCAGCGCAGGGGGGAAAAAGGAGCAGGACCGTTGCTGTGCTGATTTTGGGATGCTTGAACTTCTGCAGAATAAACTCTCAGCAGCGATACAGCATTGTGCGGAAGCTGCCTTTGAAAGGAGAGTCCGGTGTGCCTCCCCTCTGAGCTCCGGCAGGTTACTTGCTATGGCTCTGAGCTCCCTTCCTGAGCCCGGCTAATGCCACAGCATCGGGCCATGGCTCACCCGGGAAGCGCAGAGAGGCAGGAGCACCCCTTCTGCTGGCAGCCTCGTTTTTCTCAACTTAAAACTAGTGTAAAATTGCAACTCAAGGGTTGGGGACATGATATACAAGTCTGGAAAGAGACACTTCAAGTTTGCTCAGAGCTATTTTGTCACTGAATTATGCAACGTTCTGCTTTGCTACATTAAAACTCTTGTTACAGAACTTAGTTTTGTTTCACTAACGGTTATTCAAAGAACACACTAGCTGAAAATATCTCCAAAAACTGTAGTGAGGTGGGGGACGATACCCAGCCTCTGAAATTGCAGATTCCCCCTAATTCTTCCCCTGTAAACCAGCATTGTTAACCAGGGAGATCTGCAGCCCTGGGGCTTTCTTACACCCTTTCTGCATCACCATGCACTGCCTGCATCACTGTTCGTTGAAGGTCTTCTTCAACACTGTTATTAATATACCATGGCACAATTAGTGGCTGTTAGATGGTTTTAATCAAGAGTTTTCTTTAAAAAGGTATTTTTAAAATACCTTGTGGTATGCAGAGTCAACACACAGTATTGCATCTCAACACTGATTCTATTACACAAGGAGGATTCTGGCCACGATACCTCTTTCCCTACTCTTCAAAAAAGTTATTAACAAAAAAAAAAAACCCAAACAAACAAACAAAAACCAAAAAACCCCACAACCCACGAACTGCTGAAAGATCAGGCAATTCAGGAGCGCGAAAGGCAGCAGCGAGCGAGCTGCCTTTGCGCTCCCGGGTGCGCAGAGGGAAGGAAGAAGCATCAGGTGTGTTCCCACAGCCTCCATGCAGCTGACCCAGCCGCGGTCAGACGGGATGCCTGCCCGGGACACGCAAAACCGAAGGATGCAGAATATTTGAGAGTGGTTTGACTGCTGGCAGTCAGCTGCGGGAGCCGCAGGAATCAGGATGCAGGAATCTGGGTCTTTGTTTCAGGAACATTCCTTGGAAAGTGTCGGGGCCAGCTGCGAGACGGTCCGAAATCCCACATCTTATCTGCGCTGGGCGCAGGGGGAGCAGCGGGGCCAGCCCGGGGGACCCGACGGCACCGTGTTCCCCACCCCTCGCCGGTACCGGGCTTCTCGGCACCGAGGGCTCCCGGCCGCCCCGCCAGGGAGCCGGCCCTGGCTAGGTGTCACGTCCCGTCCCGGTGGCGGCGGCACCGGAGTTGCTCCGCCCCGACGCCCAGACCCCGGGGGCAGCGGCAGAGCCTCCCCCCCGGCTAACCCAGAGCCCCACCGGCGCGGAGCGGGGCGGCGGGCGCCACACCGTAAGCTGGGCAGGACTTTTGTTCTTAGTTTCCCACCTTTCCCTCCGCTGGGCGCGGCGCGCTGCCCGGACTGCTCGCGGGAGAGCTCGGGCTTTAACTTCGCGCTTGGAAAGGAGCAAGAAGAGAAATAACTAGAAAGGAAGGAAAAGGTGTGTGTGTGGGGGTGTAGGCGGGTAGCCCCAGCTCGGAGGGTCTGCAGCGAGGGCAGCCGCCACCTGCCCCCGCCAGCGGAGAGGGGCGTCCCGGTGCCCCCGGACTTACTTTCTGAGGGTCGGCGTAAGTGCCCAGCCCCAACAGCGGGATGCTGTTCCCGTCGCTCAGCGGGACGCGGTGGCTCTCGGCTGTCAGGTTCATAGTGCCGGCAGGTACGGTCCCCCCCAGCCCGGGGCTGTCTCCGCAGGGGCGGGAGCCGCCGCTCCACAGGCAACCGCGACCCCTGCGCACCGGCACCCACCGACTGGACCGACGGCGCTCCTGCGGGGGCCGAGGTACGAACTGCCCGCTCCCGCCGGCGGGGAGTGCCTTTTTGGGGGGCTGAGCCACGTGTGCCCGTGGCGGCCCGGCACCGCGCACCGCCCCNCCGCCGAGACCCCCGGGGGGTACAGCGGCAGAAACGGCGCGTAGGGCAAAGGCTGCTTCATATGAAACTCAAGTGGTGGGCGTCCTGCACCCCGGGGGGACGGGAGGGTCCTGCCCGCTGCCAGGGACCCCCCCTCGGGGGTCGCCCTGCCAGGAGCTGCCGGTCAGGGGTCCAGCCCCTGCCTGCCCGGGGTGCCTGCTCTTCCCTCCCCACTTCCCCAGCAGCAGCACATGGGCTTCCCCACTTTGGGGTGGCAGGTTTTGGAACTTTTCCCACTGAGGTGTAAAGCCCTTTTTTAAACTCCCAAATTCGGGGTTAGCAAGGACACTTTGTGTCCTCTGGGGACAGTTTCCACCTCCCTTTCCAAGGCTACAACCCACAGGTTGAAAACCAATGCTGTAGGGGCAAGGAAGCAATGAAGAAAATCCAGGACTGGTGAATAGTTCCACTGCCTCAGTATAAGTCCCAAATTACAGTGAATAGGGGCTCAAGTTCCTCACAGTCTGGTTCTGCTCTACTTTGGAAAAAATGTACGTATTTCCTGTCACTGATATCCCCGAAGGGGACAGTACCCTTTATGAAATTCAACCTATGACTCTTACTGTCCTTTCTGCACCTCATAAAACACTCAGGGCTCCACCACCACTCTACAGAGATGATGTACCCTGTCCTGAGCCAGTTACTTTGTGTGCTGCAATTGTGTCTATGCTGGGTTCTCCCCATTTGGTTTTGAAGTCTTATATGTCTTCCTAGATCAATGTGAAATGAAGCTCTCAGAGAACATTATTCCTCAGCCATAACAATGTCCTCTGCCAGGCAGATTGTTTTATCCTCTCTAATACCCCCCCTTAGCTTTCTGTTCGTGGTAATAGTTCAGCAAGTTATGCAACTCCAAGAGGGGTTAATGGATCCATCATGATAGTCATCTTTGCAGGGTGCTTGAAATCAATAGTTGTGGACTAGTTTGCATTTGGGGAAAGGGCTAGTGATTGTTAAGGCTTGGGGACGTACCTGAAGAAGACCCTACCAAGAAACTCTTTCAGTGTTACAGGTTAGATACCTGCAAGGATCTCCAGTGAAGATGGAAAAATTGCCTCTTTTACTGGTAGGAACATGCTAAGCAGCTCATGACTAAGTGCAAGCCCACTTGATCCCTGCCCCAAAATTACTAGATAGATAGCTAGGATGTACTGCAGAACAAAGGTAGCATGCTGTGGTGTAAAACACTCCTTGGGAGCTGGGCTGAGTGTGGTCCAGTCTTTCCCAACAACTTGTGCCTGGACAGCACAACACAAAGAACTAGCTGTAAGGTGACTGGGTTCTCATCTCAGGGCGTGAGGTTGGGGCAAACTGCAGCCTGGCTGTAGTTGCTGTGGGCACCTGGTCCCCCTAGACTCTGTCTGCATGTTATCACAAGCTGTGGGTACCTGTGAGTGCAGGTATTTACATGTGATACAGAGGAAGGGAACCCTGTGACCTCCTCCATGCCGCCCCCTTGTTCTCATGTAAATGGCTACTATTGTCCTGCTACAGGAGAAGCTCTTATCTTCTCTCTGTATGCCAACTGTGCCTAAGCACACTCAGTGTGTTTGTAAGAGGACAAGTGGATGCCAGTGTGTGTAACAGACTGCCGCATCTCTGAGCCTCATTCTGCAGTATTTCCAACAGAGGAGCATAAAGCATGGAGACATGGAAATGGGGTGAGTAAAGAGCAAGAGTCTGATGTTGCAGACAGCATTCAGAGACTTCACCATTTCCAGCCCTGTACTAGTATCTCATGAAGAGGTCCTGCTGCCCAGTGGCTGATTCTTACTGCTGAGCTTCCACACTCAGCATCCAGTCCAGAACCCACTTATCCATAATTGCTCCCAATGCAGCAGCTTGCAGGGGTCGATCCAGCAGCTTGAAGGGGGGTTACAGCACAGCTTGCTCACTCGCTTCAGACTCGGAGCACATCCAGCTTGCTCATGTGCTCTGGCATCAGAGCAATGCGTGCTCTGAGCTGCGCGTGATCCCAGGCTAAGCAAAGCACGACTGTGTCTGCGGTGCCTGTCCTGGGCAAGTGAGCAAGTGTAAGGAGTCTCTCTGGCAGGAGTACACTAGCCTGATACATGATAGCCCTCAACGACAACTGGGAAAGAAGGATTGATGGACTTGCCGTAATTCACAGAAAAGGGAGCTTGGGCAGGAGGACAACTCCTCCTTCTAGCAACGGTCGGGCCAAGCAGTCCGACATCCAGCAAGGTGGGCAGCCCCAGGCACCCCTGCCCTGCTACAGGCATGAGCCCCCAGCATTCGGTGGGTTTGGGGTGACAGGCAGCCATGGGGTAACAGGCAAAACTCTCCTCTTTCATAGATTCACTGCTAGACTGGTCCTTGTAAAATTCAGCCAACGTGCTGGCTGGAGAAATTGAAGAGAGGTGGTGGGTTTTACAAGCCCTTCCACCCATCCCCATGCCTTAACTGACAGCAAATAGTGTGAACACTTTTTACATATGCAACTTTTTAATTCCCACAGCAGCTCTAGTTCCCCACCCTACTGTTTTAATGCCTTTGCAGATTTTATATTAAACCTCAGAAAACAGATAAGGAAATGCTGGTGGTTTTGTTTTTTTTTGGGGGGGGGTTGTTTGTTTGTTTGTTTTTTTCATTTACATCTGAGTTACTAACTCAAAATAGACTCATTTTATAGAAGCTAGAAATGCTAGTGGTTTTTGAGCTGATGATGAGTATCCTTTAAAGAACAAAGGGAGCCGAATAATGCGGCCTGGAGCCTGTTACATACAATTCTTGTTAGTAACAATCTCTGCTAGCTGTTCAGAGGAGTTCAGTGCTCGGTTTCAGAGCTTAAATGACTTAACCAGACTTTTTATGAGGACACAGTATCTAGCAACTCCAACTGCAAAACAATGCAATTTTCTAGAGGCAAAGCTTTGGCTGCTGGTTGTTGTTGATCAGCAACTATTCAGGAGCTTTTATAAAATGCAGATGTGATCTCAGTTCTTTCTCTAGGAAACAAAAACAATGAGGTTTCATCCTGGCCTTACTAGCAAGTAATAAGAATTACCATACTATCAACACAAGTTGCCTGTCTCTAGAAAAGCTTGTAAAACACACAAAAACACCTTCAAAAACAGCTAAAGTAGGTTCATGATTCCTGGATCAACGGCACAGACTTCTATAGTTAGGTTAGTCATCTCAGACAAGTAGGGAGTAGGGGGTTGAAAAACAGCATCTTATACTTACATGTGGGGTTTTCCCCCCTGTATACACACACAAACAAAACGGATTAAAAAAAATAAAGAAAAATTATATATAAGTTTTTACAGGAAAAGTAGACCATACTTCTGAGGTTTCTCACTGTTAAAAAATTGCAGAAATCTCAGGTATAGAAAGTACTTAATGGCCTCCTTACCTGAACAAAACTCGTCAACAATCTTTTAAAGTAAAGAGGTCACCCTTTTACTTATTTTATCTCAAATTGCTGAGTATGCTGGAAACAGAAGAAACCATGTGAGGCCTTTAAATATAGCCTCCCTGGTTCTTGGAAGATAAAAGTTGGGACTGAGACAGAGTTGACTGGGAAGGACCGGCCTTTTCATTTTCTAAGTTTCATGTTTTCTCTGCTGTTGCGTTGGACAAGGGAAGATGCTAAAAATAGTATTCTCATGTATCTTGTAAATCTGGGTGTGTTTACACATTGTAGATTAGATTACTGAGTTTCTAGAGGGAGGTGACCTGCAGTGCCTAAAAATTAGTCTTCTTCCAAAAAGGAAAAAAGGAAGTACTTTATAATATACTTTCTATCTAATAGAGCAACACATGTACGTTGCAATGCCGTTTCTATTTTCTGTATGAGCCCTGCTCCACTCTACATGTAATTATCTGCTAGAACGTATACTCGGCATGTGCTTTTAATTAAAATTTCTTAAAACACATTCTTAAAGTCTGCATATTTTCAGCCTAGTCCTTTAATAACGCACATAAACTAGCATGTGTCCATTGTGCATGTAGAATACCTGTTTATAATATATATTTTCAACTGTTTAGCTTAGAGATTTTAGTAGCACATGTCATGACTAGTATTTCTTTTCCTTTTTTACCATTAAGTATGATAAACTAATGCATATCAAGAAAAACTAGTTTCTCTTTTTAACTCAAAGAAATAAGGTCTGTGCAGTGTTTTGTAGGGGGGACTATAAATGAAGTGAGGTGGGTTTTTTTCATCTTGATACTTTTTTCAGTGTGGAAACAAATGGTATAAACTGAGCTGGAAAAAAAAATGTGTAGCATCTTCTTACTCTTTATTCTCAGATTCCAATTTTCATCATGTATGTCACGGTATAGCTCTCAAGGACACCCATTGAGATGAATGGTACCTTATACCTACCGCCCTCGTGATTCCCTCCCTTAGTGGCCATGGGGTTTGTTGTATGCAACCATTCATGATCTTTTCCCTTTGATCATGTTTATTGCACAATGAGGTGGATAACAGCCTGGGCTTTGTTAGGAAGTGTGATAAAATACGCCTTCTTAGCAGTTTCTATGCAAACACTTCTCCCCTAGCTCCCACTGGAGCATGTAAACTAGTTTGCAAACAATGAACCACTTAAGCGACATGCTTTTGTTTATTTTAATAATTATGTCTGTTAAGGATTTGTTCTTGCTAAGTGCTTCTTTAAAAAACCCAAAGTTTGCTTTCAAATTGTTTCTGACTTACAGCTTGGTATTAATGGAAGTATAATATATGTGCACTTTTAGTATAACTTGTCACTGCAAGACCCAAAAAGCAGTACCTGACCTCCAAACAACTCATCTGGCCCCATTTTTCTGGCACTGGTAAAACACTTCTGCTGGATCCTTAAGGAGAGCATGAGGACAGAGAGAAAACGTGCCTACCACTTGTGCCTGGGGAGAGAATTAGGAAAATACATGATGGCTGGGTCACTTATCCCTTCTGCTTTGTATAAACGCTCTGCGGCTACAGTTGCGGTAAAAGGGAAATTCCTAGGTATCCTTGATGCTATTCCATTGCCCCTAGTGACACTGGAAAAGTCAGGCCACTGCTGGGCTTTGATGGCTCCTAGGGTACAGGAGGAATGCCAGCACCTGCTCCAGATTATCCTTCTGCTGCTTCCAGTGGCTGCAGAGCTGTGCTTGCACCATGGTGAGGCGCGGGGGCTTCCCCATGGGCCATCCCAGCAATGGCCGTCCTGGTCCGTCCCTGTCCCCTTGCCCCTGGGAGCCGGCACAGAGCCCAGGGCTGCGGTGTCACCTCAAACGCACGCTGCCACAGCTCTTGCGTCAGGGGCGGTGGGGTGCCATAGGGTGCTCTGCCAGGGCGGGGGGTTGTACAAACAGTGAGTGCCCACTCAGCAGTTTAGCCCCCCTCTTGTTTGGATTGTAGTAACTAAGTATGGCCATGGTGGATGCTGTAGCACAGTCAGTGGCCATGCAGGAGGCCTTGAGCTCTACACAGCTGAGGGGGAGGAAAGGAAGCAAAGTCTCACAACACAAGAGCCAAAATTAGCTCTTTATACACTGCCACCATGTTTCCTACGGCACAACGGGATGGTGGGTGGCACTAGCAGTACAGCTCCTAAAATGTGCCCTTTTTCCTTCTGGGACCCATTTCAGGTGCTGAGTTGCTCTGGTAGCCTCCAGGGAGTGCTACCAACGGGCTGAAAAGCCTGGGGGGAACCAGAGGCTCCTTTGGAGGACCAGCAGCTGGCAGGAGAGGGAAAGAGATGCTCTGTTTGGAAAAGTAATCCTCCTAATCCTTTGGAAAGGTAATCCTCTAGTCCTTTACCAGTGTCATTTACATAGGCACCGTCTCATGAGCCTGCTGTCTTTTGGGCACTGCCCTCACGCTCAGGTTCCGCGTTAGCAGGGCTTGCAGTGAATCAAGCCAGAAGCTGGCTTTTTTTTTTTTCCCTGGTCTGTTTACTGATGTTATCACTTTCTTCTAGCAACAGTATCTCAGTTTCTGCTCCAGACTGCCTCTGCCATGGCACATGCAGGACCCTGGAGCTGGTAAGCACTGTCTCTCAGATCCCCAGGCAAAGGTCAGTAGCTGCATGGTGGCCTCTGGATTCCTCAGATACCGACCTTGGTCATGTGGGCAGTCATTAACCTTTGGCCTTGAGTAAGTGTCCTCATATCTCACCTCAGTTAGTCTGGCCTGCTATCTGATCCTGTCCAATATAAAGCCCTCTCCTTTGGCATCCTGCAAATCTAAGCCCCATCTTGATGACTTCCAGTATGTCATGCACTTGATGTCAGTGGAAAATACCCTGTGCATGGCACCTAGCTCTGAGTAAGCGGTGGCAGAAGGGGCAGCCCGAGAAGGGGTGCTTGTGCCCTCACAGCCCCTCTCACCTACAGAGGCAATGGGGCCAGAGGAGCGGTGGTGGCTTCCTCCGCGTTGCCTTTCATCCCCACACAAAAAAGGGATAGCCACCGTGAGAAGATGTTTATACTGCCTGTATCGTGCGACCGAGGTGTTTTGAGAGTTTGGAGTTTGGTTTCTTTTTTTAAACTCCTAATTCAGTGGGAGTGACTCACTGAGAGGGACATGCCCCATGTGAGTCACTTACTTCAGATCAGGCTTTTGGGACAGAGTAAGACACATCACCAGATTTCACCATGTCCCAAACCTACGAGATTTCTCTTGTCTCCTTTTAATACAGAGCTTGGTCAGGGGTTTACCTTAGTACACCACTGCTCTTCCAGCCATTACCTGACACGTAACCTCACACGGCTCCCTCGGGTCCACCTTGGGGCTGTACAGGAAGTCTTCTTAGTTCAGCTCTGACAAACCATCATTTTGCTTCCTTGTGGTAGATAAACCGCTGTTTTCTTTGTTATCTACTTTAAAAGCCTGGCTGACATGTTGTTTCTGTCCTTGCCACCAGCAGCAAGCAGACACATCTGACTCATTGCAACAGAGCCACACTAACACCTTCTTCCATTTGGGACAGTGTGTAAAACACAACATTTTTTTGATAGCATACCACCTGGCAAATGGTCTTGAAACAGGCACTTGCAGTTTCTTTTCCTTATCTTTTACTATTCAGAAGGGTGAAAGCAGCACAGGCTTGGAGATGAGGGTCCCCAAGCACCCAGTCCCCTTGACTGCAGCACTTCCAGCTTCATGTCCCTACCAGGGAGGCTCTTCCTTTGAAGTACATCTCACTTGGGCCAGAGCCAACATCAGGAGAAGGAAACTATTAGCTTGTAAAGAGAGCCCCGCAGGTCAAGTCTAACAGCCTGCTGGTTTCTTTGCAGGTATTTCATGTGGATGCTTTAAGAAAAGAAAAGGTATTGTGGGTTTCACTGGTGTCACCTGCCAGTGGGGAATGCTCTCTGTGTGCTGAAACAGGGAATTTAGAAGAGCAGGCTTTAAAGCATCCCATTGATGCATTTTAGCCTACCTGGATGCTTTTTAAAGTGTGCCAGAGTGTTTTAAAGGGGCAGATCAACTCATCTTTACATGAGTTAGTCCTTTTCATGGAGCTGGCATGCTGGAAGGAGACCATCTCGGCAGCTGGGGAAGAAGGCAGTGCTGGGGGGGTCAAAGCAGTGCTGCCAAGGGATGCGAAGTCCCACTTGAGTGTCTGCTCTTCATGAACAGAGGTTTTATCAGGCTGGCGGGACTTACAGCTGTGTTCAACTCTTCCTTCCACTTTAGGTACCAAGGTGCTGCACACTGACCGCAAGGTGTTTTTTTTCCGCTTAGTACACTCCCATTTGCAGTGGCCATTCTTTCTGTCTGCTTTGCAGCAGAGGTAAAAAATTTCTTTTTTCATAATCTGCTTTTCTTTTCCCACATTGCCACTGAATTTTTGATGTTCACATTTACATTGTCAGATTGGGAAATCTGATGTATTGTGAAGCACACTTATCATTTTCTTCCAAGCTCTACCAGCCTGTCACTTATCTTCCACACCACCCTGTTCGTATGGACTTCGTTGTCAGGTTTATTCAAGCTTATGCTCAAATAGCTGCCTTTTATGAAAGGCCCGTCCTTCTACCCTACCCCTTTTCTGTGCCTCGTGCCATCTTATGCAATGAGGCAGCATGGTGTTAAACCTTCGCTCTCCGAGGCATTGCATAGCATCTCTGTAAATCAAATGATAGTGATTCAATTTGGGATTAAGAAATGGAGGCAGATGAATAATTTCTCATTTGCATAAGACTGGAAAAACAGTTGGGGCAGAGTTGGGGCTAGAACCCAGAGTAAGTCATGGGGCTGCCTGTCATAACAAGAAAGGGGAACTTGCAGCAACTTCTTTTTCCGAGACGATTTATTAAATCTTCTGTAATTAGTTTAGTAAACAGGAATAGGTGAGAAACAAAGGACAAAATGTTCCCTTTCATAGGTTACCGGGTATCTCACCTAGCCATAAGGGATTAACACTGGCCCTAGGGTAAGATTGTAACATAAATTTTTTATTAAATGTTTTAAAATCAATTAAAGAGACCTTGCTAACTTGAGCTTTCTAAAATTTTGCAAAGTATATTTTTTCCATTGTTGTCAGAGTACCTTTGAAGCGCTCGATCCTGAAATTTTTAGTCATTTTAAAACAAATGGCTACATATGGTCTGCTGATGCTGACCCTATACCATGAGAGCGGTTCAACTAGTTATGCACAGTACTGTTGTGGGCAAGACAATAAAAGTGGAAAATAATTTTTCCTAGCTTCCTTCATTTACAGAATGAATTTAAATCTTACTTGTAGCCTCAGTAAGTGGCATTTTAGACAGGAGGGTTTGGGTTCTCCTACCAATACGATGATGTCTCTTTCAGACAGGCCTTCCTGAAAAGTATCATTTCTGAGAAGTAAGATAATCTTTTTGTGAGTGTAAGAATAATTATCAGATAGCCGATATGTCTGAATTTCATGAAAATTGGTTTTCATGGAAAACCAAGCTGCCATTTTAGGTATATTGTTCTGCTTATCATAGACATGGGTGTAAAATGTCCTCTTTTTTTCCATGGAGAGCTTTCAGCCTGTATTTTCAAGGAACAAGCAGCCCTGTGAAAAGAAGAGGCTCTGCAGGGCTCAGTGTTTAGGATAGAAAGAAGACAAGTTGATGCAGGTGCAGTCACAGTTGGCTTTTGTAGGTAACGATGTACTTGCAACAACATGAGAAATAGGCAGAGGAACTGCAGGGAGTCATTGATGCTGAGCATAGGATTTGCTTGAGTTTCCTGCAGCATGGTCCAAGAGACAGAGCGGGAATAAAAGGTTGGAGGCTTCCAGATCCCTGTGCTTTCCTTATCTTCATAAGGTACAAGCTTATCCCTTGGGATATAAACTTGGAAATAAAATAAGTATGCCTGAGGCATCCGCCCAGTATAGAATAAGATAAGGTAAGGAACAGCTTTCTAGAGTAGATAACTTCATTGTGACATTTTTCATTTACATTTTGATTTTGAAAGAGAATTTTTGTTGGGATCAATCAAAGAATGAAAAGTGTGCATGCTCTTTTAGCTGTCTGCTCTCTCTGGGAAGCAGTTGATTTAATCCATTCTTTATTCCCTGCTTGTGCTTGTTCCTTGCCAGATCCATACATATCTCTGTACTTGTAAATTCCTTTTCAGTTGTTACTGTGATTAAAACTCCACGATCCTTGCTCTTTAGAAAGGAGCCCATCAGGGCACCTCTGGGGCTGCTATAGCATCCTCTGAAGGACAAAAGCATCTCCTTGGGACCTAGAAGTCCCTTGGATGTGGTCTACCCCTGTCTGTAAAAGGACAGCAAAGGCTGGGGCAGCAATACCTTGCCCCTCCTGCCCATGCTCTGCATGCTGCAAAAGGTGGATACATCCCTGCACCGTGCCTGGTGATCTCTTGCGCCCTTGCAGGACGGATGCGTGCTTCAGGGAGCCTGGCAAGGCTGGAGGTGAGTGAGGCTTGGCATGTTGTCACCGCCTGGTCTCGCAGCTCATTGTTCGCTCATGGCTGGGACCTGACAGTCTTCTTTTTTTTTTTTTGGCTCTGTTTTGTATAAATCCTCATCACCGTAGCACTTCATCTGACGTGACTAACACGCATGGTTTTTCTCTACTCTTTTCCCTGAGGAACGTGGGGAGTGGGGGGGAGGCTAGTGTGGGCAGCACAGAATTTCTGCTTCAGTCTGGTTATTTCAGAAACAAACTTAAAAACATATGTTCATTTCAGTTCATTTATGTGACAGAGACAAAGTCGAAGAGATAGGCCTGGAAAGTGGAGTCGAAACCTCCCTCAGAGCTGGGCCGTGTTCAAGGATCCTGTTACATGGAATTTATTGCAGGCTGGTATTTAAATTCACTATAGCCTGCCCCATCATTGTATTTTTAAAGGCCCCTTTCTTTTAAAAATCTCTTAATTTTGTCTCCTTCTCCTTCGTTCACTTTCTTCATTTGTTGTTCCTTTCTGGATAATTTCATTTTTGGAAATACCCTCTGTTCTGTAGGAATCATCTTATATACTGTAGGAACAGATTTATACAAATATTGATAGCCCAGATTTTCTCCTTATCTAGATCCTTGTTGTCTTGTATATTGTGCCTTCGCTCCACAATTCCTATCTAAATTTCCACTACTGTCAAAGCAGTCCGTACTCCTGAAATACGTATTTGTTAATAAGGCAACAGTTGGGGTTGGCAGGAAATGGCAATGGAAGATTTCCTCATTAGAAAGTCAAGCTTGAGACATCTGGTTTTCATTCTTTGTCAAAGCAAAAGGAGAGTTTTATAAATGATGGTGGGAAGAAACCTGAGAAGGGGAGATTTCAGGAGATGAAGTCCTGTCTGGTGGGGAGGGAGGTGAAGGGGCAACTGGCTTCAGGTCACAGCTCAGGTGGACCTGGATGTACCTGGGGTGGATCTCTGAGCTTGGTAGCTGGGGCGGCTCCCCTCTTGGCCAATGTTTAAAGATTTAGAAAGTGAGAAGAAAAATGGGAAAATGAATGGCAGTTAACTTAATCATGAGGAGAGCACCTGGGTGTGATGTTGGAGACAGAGGTTCAAGCCTTTGCTGAAATCTGTCGCAACAAGGAACTGAACTTTCTCCTTCATATTTTCCTCCAGCACCGTAATCACTGCGGCGACCAGGCCTCATCCTGCTTCTCACCAGCCAGACCTTCCCTGGGGCTGGGAACTCGGAGCAGCTCAAGTGTTTCTCCTGGGAAAAAGTTGCCATAAAGTCCTTCCCATCACTTCTGGGAATGCAAACGGGATTTGATGAAGACAGCTGTCGTTTGGTTATAACTGTATGCAACATCTTATAGTCTTTCATGCAAATGTAATTAGAAACTTGAATTTTTTTTAAAAAGGGCAAATTGGGATTTTCTGAGGGGTTTTGGTAAACTCTTGCACTTTGTTACTGTGGTGATGTCATGGAAATGTGATTAGTGGGGCCAGGGAGAGTCTGAGGTGGCCACTTTTGTGAAAAAAAAACAAAAAACAAAAAAAAACCAAAAAACCCTGAGATTTTTTGATAGGAGCACATGGCTTTGAGCTTTCCTTTTTATTCTTCCTCCTAGTGATATTGGTGGAGATTTGGCTGTTACTTTTAATGGGAACAGGATCCAGTGTAGAAACCAGGACCAGCCCTCCACTAACTGAAAACTGGAAAACATCATCTCAACCACTTCTGAAACGTCTGGATGTAAGTAAAAGTGATCAGAGGCCTGTCTGTTGCTTGGAGAAAGTATTTGCCACAGTGGAACAGATTTTATTCCTTAAAAAAGTTAATTAAATAAGAGATCTGTCCCATTTGTAAACAAAGCTATCTGCATTTATTTTTAACGGAAAACATCAGGGGTTTTTACAAGTCTTTTTCCCTGTGGCTGAGTGCTCGTTCAGTTGCTTTTTAGAAAACTTAGTGCATATAATTCTATTTTATTAGAAAATAAACAGAAAACACATGCCAAGCAGCAGCTTCAAAAGGTCCTTGCTGCAATATCAGTGCTAGAGGTGTGCAAGAGCCTTCTAATGAAACAGGAAAGGAGACAAGCTGTTTTCAGGCACTTTGGTAGAAAGCTGAAGCTCTGGCCAGCTCAGTGAAAGGTTTATGATCCTTCTGGGGAGTCTCTGCTACATTTAATGAAGCTACACTGACTTTTCCTTTTTTTTTTCTTTTTTTTTTTTTCTGCTGCTTTGAAACCAGGTGAAAATCAATGATTTGAAGATTGAAATAAAACAGAAAAAATGAGAAAGGGATGCACCTAGGATGGGAAATCTTGTACATACAACTGCAAAAACCAAAGCAGCTGCTTTTTTTGTTTGTTTGTTTGGGGTTTTTTTCCAGGTGGGTTGTTTGTTTTTTTTGACAGGAATGCTGTGCAGAGGGTGGGGGAAGCAGTAACCTCCCAAACTTTTGGGTAATGTCATCCTACTCACTCTCCCCCTACCCTGTGGCTGATGTTGGCAGCACCACATGGTGCTGTCCACGCTATCTGCCCAAACTAGAGGTCTATCAGGCGTGTGAGCCCCCTGCAACACAGCAGGAGGGACCAGCTCTGCACAGGGAGCTCGGCAGCCGCAGCAGCGGGGTTATCTCTTTCAGCTATGCCTAATTGTTTTGCCATGGCAGTGCCGAGTTCAGCATGGGCTAACGTCCTGCTTTTTGGGCAGGACCTGTAGCCGAGCTATCGTCATTTAAGGCTAGTGTGGATACCTCTGTGTCTGGAGTGCTTCGTATCCCATGCTCCTGTGCCTCTGCTTTTTATATAGTGTGGCTTGCACAAGGTATCATTTTACTAGAACAACGCTTCTTAGATGCTTCTGTAACCAGAGATATCCTGACCTTACTGTCACATGCTGACTATTTCTCATGCCAAAACAAAAAGGTAAGAAAATAGAAACTAAAAGGATAGAGCAATCACTGGGTATGTATTTGCATTTCTTTCTCCTGAGCCTGTAAATAATCTAGTTTGTGGCAATGTTTCTGTTTGGAGTTTCTGCTTTATTTCTGCTTGATAACTGGCTTTGAAGAGGCTTGGGAGTTTTATTCGCTTTTTTAAGCGAGTGAGAAGAAAGACAAGAGGAGGTTGATTGAGGCTGTCATGAGGTTGGTGAGGCTGCAGCACACAAGAGTGGCTGGGAGCATGTGTGCTCAGGGAGGCAGCCAGGTTCCCAGACAGGATGGTCAGCTAGCAGGGAAGAAAAGGACAGCACAAAAAATACTCTGCAGTCACATGGCTAGGTTTTCCTTGGGCTGGTCTTCCCCTTTCCTAGGCAAAAGGCTAGGCTTGTGTAAAAAAAAAAAAGAAGGTATACCCCTTTATATTAAAGCTGTGTATTTAAGCAGGTTTCCAGTAAACTAGTGCAAGTGCCTGGACTTTTATTTCAGCATGAAGGTGGATTTATTTATTTATTTATATTTAAATAATTTACTTTTGAGTTATTTTAGCTCAGGTAACTCAGTTAAGAGTTAATTAATACACCATTTTCACACCTCCTCAAAAAAGTGTGTGGTACGGTGTTTAAACTTGCAGAAAATCACGTTGAACAAAGCGTGATAAACTTTAGTTCCTTTCCAGAAAGGTGAAAAGGAACAGATTTCTCTTGTACCAAGTCTTCTGGACCTGGTTTTGCAGAGTGATCCCCAGGCAGTCTCTGCTGTGTCTCACTGTAACCAGGCTCCTTCCTACTATAACAGTGTGTGGTCCCTTACAGCAGCTTCCAAGATTTTAGCTTGTGACCTTTTAAAGAACAAATGCATGCGTCTCTGCAGAGAAAGGCAAAGATGGGAGCATGTTAATTTCTGACACTTAAAACTTCATTTCATGTTCAAATTTTAGAAATGTATTGCTATTAAGTAGCTAAGAGACTGTTGAGGCCAAATTAAAATCACCAGAACGTTAGTTTGTGTGGGAGGGTGGCTTCTTGTGCGTCCCACCAGATGAGAAGACCTCGCGATAGCCCAAAATCTCTTCTTAGATCCCCTGCCGAAGGGACACAACTTTTGTAATGGCCGCCTCTTGGCTCTGAGAGCTTATTTCTCTGAGAAGCAGAGCCCTTTTCTTGCCCACTCTGTCTTTTAACCAAAAAGCATGAAACCTAAATGATGCCATATGACTTCCCGAGTTTTGTGACACGCATGGATGATTTTGCCAGCATTGTTCGCACAAAGCGGTCAGATAAGTGCAGGGACTTTGCGTGCGGCGTGTCCCCTCTGAATTGCCCCACGGTGGCCCATCCCACCGGACCACCTCGACGGATGAATGAACAGCAGCCGTTCATTAACGCAGAGCAGAGATCCGGTGCTGGCCATAGGAAGTAAAAGCCCTAGAGCACACACTGCAGTAGCCTTGTTCTCCCTTTACAAAGCTGGTCTCTGTTAAACTACAGTATCGACCCGCACTGGCGTATAAATGCCCTTCGTTAGGGTTTGCATACTGTGTCATACGAGGCTGGAGTTAAAAAGGAAACGAACAAAACCTGCTTGTGGTAATTTACTGTTTAATGGCATTGGAAGTGAATTTAACCAGGAAAAAAATGACTGGGGTTATTTCGCCTCACTGTAGCGCTGGAAGGAGCAGGACGCTCGGGTGCTGAGGTGGTGCGCTCTCTGGTGACTCTGGAGGAGATGGATTATTTGCAATATCTCAGCTTGGTGTGGCTCTCCCAGAACAGTCTGCTCCCAAGACACAGGTCCTTATACATTTAATAAGGTGTCAAAGCAGAACTTGAAATGTGCATTCACATTCCCCTGTTCTGGATCATTTCATTGATGATCTGATGCCTTTTTTTTTTTTTTTTTTTAAAGACACATTTGTGTCCTGCACATTACTGTCTGCTTATCCTCTGGGCCCCAGTTTGGCAGAGTGCCTGGGAGTGCGCTTGGTGTCCTGTCCCTTCCTAACTCAGCAAAACACTGAAGATGGTATGTAATGATAAGCTGTCATGTTTCTGCTCCCATGTCACCAGGAGAACTTCATCCTACCAGCTGCTAGAGCAGACTATGGTTGGAAGGTGGGAGAAGGATGCGAAAACTTGTACAAACAGCGCTTTTATTCCCAGGGAGGTTTTTAACACTTGTTTTGGTGGCTTGCTTAGATTTGCATACTTGAGTAGCGATAGCAGCCTGGCATCAAAGCGGTAGGAGAGAGAGCTGTTCAAAGAAAAAAAAAATTCCTCTCATGGATCCAGGCAGAGTTACTCTCTGACAAAGAGTTGAACAGCTTTCCAGTTGAGCCTCCATTTCCCCCGTGTGTTAGTGCTACGGTTACAAATATAGCTGGGTTATGCGGTGTGAAAATTCAGTTCATTTGCTTAGCTGGAGGAAAACCTGAAACTCCATCCTTTCTGAGTTGACTGGAGTGAAAAGCCTGATTTTAACCTGAAGAAGAGCTAGCAGCCATGGAGAATGTCTGCTGAAGAATGAAACCCAAGAGATCACACTGAACGAACACCAAATTGCATGTATTTTTAGTATGTGCGTGTATGCATGAATGTGATTGAGAGAGGGAGAGGAAGGATGGATCTGATACCGACTGTGTTCAGCTTAGGAGTGAATGCAGAGGAGGCCATAGTTACAGGCTGATTTAGGAGTGAGTTTCAGTCCATTGAAGAAACTCCATGCAAACAGCTGTGGGTACATGTTTTTCAGATAGGGCAGCAGCCCTGCCGCCACCACTGCTGTGCTGGGGGCCTGTTTGGCCAGCAAAGCTGTGCCACCTCCAAGCAGCACAGGCAGAGGCAGCAGAGCCCGCTTTCACCATTGCCGCTGTATCTCCCGTCTGACTTTGGCCAGGAGAGACATTTTGGTGAGGGAATGTAGCTGGGTTGATTCCCTTGCTCTGACCTCTCCTTGCTGTGCTGGCACAACACTGCTGTGTAAATTAACTAATACGCTAAACCAGCTAAACTGTTTTAGGTTTAGCTTGTTTAAATGGCCTTTTACAGTGGCATGAGTACATTGCTCTTACAATCTTTTAATTGTACTTCTCCAGGTATCTTTTGCTTTGTCATATCGATAAAGCATTTTGGCTAACACTGTGTTGTCCTCTACTCCAGGAGGCCTCTTTGGTTCAGGTGCTACCACAGCTTTTCTAGGAAACAAGCCAGGATTTTTCTGATCACCAGAGTGCATTTGCATTTGTTCACTGGCGTTGTTCTTCCCTTATCTCTGTTTGTATTAGTTACCATCCAGGGCATTCCTGCACTTGTCCCACATTTGTATAGTGCCCAAAAACTAACACCTCTGTGAGCTTCTAGTCTGTGTGAGAGACAAAAAGCCCTAGAGACAGTGGCAAGAGATTACTATAAAATCTCAAGACTGTACTTTGTTCTCCTAAATGAAATTCCTGCGGTAGGTCTTCCTACATGCCGAAGTAAGGAATCCATGTGAAAGTGTATTCACGCCATCTGTGTTTATTATCAAAGTCCTTCAGGTTTTGTTTAACTGTTTTGATGTGTCCAGTTTCTTATCTGATGCTTTCTGGTTACCTTTCTAATTCAAAGACAAAGTCCAAAGAAAGATTGGCATTTACTTATGGAGGGTGGAGTTGGGAGAGATATGGGTTAGCTCTGCCCCATTTTTGATCACAAAGCTGTCCTTGTAAAATAATCCTCCTGAGATCTGAAAGAGAACGGGTTCCTGCATCTTCTGTAACTGCTATTATCACAGTTCCCGGAAGAAATATATCTCATTCTAAATTACAAGTGCAAGATCACTCCCGCTGCGGAGAGCTGTGGTACCATAGCTGACAGGTCTGGGAGGCATGTTCAGAAGGAGAATCAACTGCAGGCAAATGTATCTCAGGGCTGCTTTCATGGCCTGTCTTCAAGGATGTTCAGGGTTTGAGGTTCCACACCATCCCCAGGTGCTCCACTCCACTGCTTCATGCCGGAAAACAGGCCCTTGCACATTACCTGGAACTTCCTTCCTGTGATTTAAAGACCTATTACTTCTTGCTCTAACCCCCCTAAAAAACCCTTAATTGTGTATACTTTATGTATGCTCTGTCTGCTTTAATATAGAGCTTTTGTATTTCTGAGAGAACACAGGAGACAAGAAAGTCAACTCACACCAGGGAGGGTGACTTACAGGCCTTGCTGGCTGAGTAGGAGCTTGACTGGAAGACAGAGAACTCCGCTCTTACCATGCCAGCACAGTTTTAAAACACTTAAGGGTGTCCAGACTGATAGTATTTAATGAGTGGCAGTGCTTGGATACTGTAACAGGAATACAAGAAGGTTTATTACAAAGGGCTTGTGTTTTCTTCCTACAAGTTAGCGATCTGCCATCCGGCAGGAGCAGGAACAGCACTGAGTCTGCAACCTCACTCAGCGTAGGGTGAGCAACCACAAGCGCGTACCAAAGTCAACAGTGAAATAACCTGAGCACAGCAAGACAGCAGGCAATTTTGTGGTGATTACTAAGGGGGTATTTGTAATCGTGTCCAGGCAATTAGCATGATGTGTTATTCATATTACTCCCTGTTGGTAGAGAGAATGTTGCGCTTATGTTAATGTGGAGGGAAAATGAATAGTGAGGAGGTTAATGGTGGTTGTTTTAACTGGAGACCAGAAAGAAAATCCTCCCTGGGGTCATTTACTGTATTTTCCTGACACTCTACTAGAGCAGAATTTACCTCGCCTGTCAACCGTTCCTTCTATTCCATCTTGAAACACCGGAAGTGATGGTGATGGTCTCATTCTTGTGAACTATGACATAAGATGCAAGTGAGTGTCAGTCTCAGAAGATGAACACAACTCTAAAAGAGATAAGTCTCCTTGAGAACCAAGTTTACACCTTTTCAAGTACCTAAACAACCCACTTCAAGTGGCCATGCAACAGCCGATACTTCCGTGTTTCACCAAAGCTGCAGCAAAAGCAGTGCTTTCGAACAGTGTTCCACAGCCACTGCTTTGATTTTGGAAAATTCATTTAAAAAAAGATAAATCATTTTAGTGAGCTGAATAAAGCTGACTTGGCAAATCACAGATACCCAGAAGGAACAGTGTCCTGTTTATAAGGAAAGAGTGCGGTTACTGTGGTCAGACAGCCGGGCCACAGGCCAGGTCATGCCTCCTAAACATATTTTATCTAAGCTCATGTCGCAGGCAGGATGTGGAGAATGTAAGATTTTCTCTTCTGAAAGGTAAGGGCCATTCACAGAGAGTGTAGACTGGCCTCACTCCCTTGACAGCTGCTTTGCCTTACACCAGCTGAACCTCAGCTTCTTAATTAGGATATCAGAGGAAACTTCCAGATGTGCCAGGATCAGGACTGGTGGCTTTCCCTGGGCAGCTGAGGAGGCAAAGGCAGGCTGCAACCAGGCCTGCATGGACCCATTCTTCTCAGTCAACTGCTAACACTTAAGGTATGTTTCTGCTTGGCAAACACGGGGTGTGACTGTAGCACATAAATCATGCATGCAGTTAATGTGGTCTAGAAACCACAAGGCTGTAGGTAGAGTCCCTGGAGGGTCCTTCGTCTTGCCGCTTACGCTTATATGCCTGTGTTGCTCTGTCCCTGGCTGCTGGTGTTGTGCAGGGTGTCTGGAAGAAGCCATCACGGCTACAGAAGCACCTCTGCTTGGTTGGCTGGAGCTAAGGGGATGTCTAGTGGTGGTATTTTAAGATCCAGACTTCCATGTAACTAGAGGCATCTAGCTTTTCTGCTCGTGCTGCAGCTTCCTTGAAAATGATGGGCAGAGGCAGCAGTGAGATTAAAGGTATCTTGTGTCTTGCTTCCCTTGTGAAAGAAACTCTCAGCTTTGATTACTGGGTACAGGCAAAGTCCAGCTCTTAGTCTCTGTGTGGCAATCCCTGTGACGGTACTGGGGCTTTCCACAAAATGGGCATAACTGGTGCAAAAGCAATCCTGTCTTCCTGTCTTGGCCTGGAGGGTTTTATATAGCCTCTGTCTCTGCTCGTGGAGACCCCAGACCATAATCAAAAGTAATTTAAACTTTGTAATTTGGATTTCATATGTGAATATGCAGAGTATGTAAGACACTCATGACTTAGGCAGTGCAGTGAGACCCCGCTGTATGACACAGACATGCAGAAATTGGTTCCTGCTTTCTCAATACTGTGCTTTGATTTTTCTCAGTCCCACCTGCCCTTGGACAATAGTTGGGGCCTTAGCATGGGATAAAACTAGATGAGACACTGTATCCCCCTTACCCACATTCTTATTTGCTGCTGTGACTAAAGCGAACGTACGTAACTACAGGTAGCAATGAAAGACAGCACAGTGAATAAATATTGAAGGGAGATTAAAAGAAGATCACTAACATAATCCTGTTTTCTTTTAGGATTTACGAAGATTTTCCTTGGTAAATATTATGTAGTTGGTGGTAGCTTTGCTCTGAGAGAATGTGCTCACAGAAAGACAACTCTTTGGCAAAATGATCTTTGAAGCTGTGCCAATAACCGGTACAGAAACTCAGGTGCAGCTCCCAAAGGGATGGTCCTCCCTAATGGGGATCATTGCAACAGGCAGACGTGGTAATGCATTGCTAAACTGCCTCTTCTTTCTCCCCCAAGTCTAAGAAATCCTTCGTTTCCTCAATGTAAATGAACTAATTACATATTTTTCAGGCTATTAAACCAAATGCAATGTATACATGCCCCCCTGATGTGTTCTGGAATTGCTGCTGCTGCAATCACAGCAGGGAAGGATTCTGCTGCTGCTGTTGCCGTGTTGTTCTTGTGGCACATTATTAGACAAAGCTGTCTCTTGTTCTTGGACTTGTTTGTTGGTTTTTTTTAATGCACAGGGAAAGTTCTGCTCTATCTCCTTGGCCAATTTTCTTTTCTGAACCCCAGAATTCAATATCTGAATGTCTCTCTGCTATTTCTCAATAATACTTTCTCTTAACATGAGGTCTTTTTTCCCCTTCCTCAAAGCAGTGACCAGCAGAAAGACCTTGAGAAAGGATCTTTCACCCTTAACCATTTAATTTACTTAGCCTGGACTTTTCTCTGCTTTTCTTGCTTGTGTGTGCGCAGGGCCAGTCCTTAGCCTGATTACAGAACAGTCCTGGGTGATGAAACAGGCCTGGTGCCCAGCAGGGAGCACAGGCAGAGCTTAGATATGTCCCCTTTGTTCAGAAGAGCTTTCATGCTCCTGTGCTTGGAGACAGCTAAAATTCCCCATGTGATGTACTGAAGTGGTTTCTTTTTCCGTGGATTCACAATGAAATGTCTTTTCTTTTGGTTTGTTTCCCCCCCCCCCTTAAATTCCTTCCCTCTCAACTCCCAGAAGTTTACAATTGCTTATATTTTGATTTTTTTGAAAAATTAACTCATTCTTATTTAATTTTTGCACATCCGTCTTTACTAAACACTTTTGCCAAGATATGTGTAAATTCCATGAGGAGCAGATCTGTGGATGAGGGTAATTTTTTTTTTTTTTTCCACAGTGAGACTCTCCCTGCCCCTGCTGCACAAGTGTAAGTTGTTTTAACTTCCTCAATTTCTGGGGAAGGATAAAAACAAACAAACAAACAAAAAAACCCCCAACCACAAAAAAAAAAACAAACAACAAAACAACCCACCATACAAACAAACAAAAAAAACCCCCAAACCCACCAAAAACACCCAACCCAAACCACCTGGTAGTTGCACAGTCTCAGGATTTCACTTTACCTTTCGCTGTGCTGTGACTTTTCCAAGGCCTGTGAGATACTGAAGGGCTCTGTGATGGGAAAGGATAGTAGACGCCTTTTCCTTTGCATGAGCAAGTTCTGCAAGGCTGCCTTTCTGCTGTGATACCCCTCTCCTGGCCTTGCCCCACTCATCTACACCAAGTCTTGCTGCTCTGGGCTGCACTGCAAACAGCAAACCCCTGAAGGAGAGGAGGGTTCCTCTCATTTGGAAGAAAGCTTCCACTTTCTAGATATCCTTGGAGTGACTTTTGAAGTATCTCGTTGCTTTTGTGAAGGCTTTTGTCACGTGTCACGTTGTGACACCCTGCAAATCAGTTTGAATTCCCCAACGCCGTCGCAGCACATTGCTCTCGTTTTCCACCTGCCCCACCGGACAGATTAGCTTTGCACTTGTAGGGTCTAAGCGACCGTGGTACTTGTACGCACGACGGAAATTTTTTCTGCTTTCCGTGGCGTGTCTGCATGGAGTGTGCATTTAACGTGGGTGTGCGCATGGCGATGCTTGGAAGAGCTGTCTGTGGGCTCGCAGTCTGCGTGGTACTGCTGCTGCATCCCGCGCTGGTGCTGCCCATCCTTCCTCCCACGGAGCAACAGTGCCAACTGCTGGCTGCTGGGCCCGGCCTGCCAGGGCCTTGCTCCTCCGAGTTACTTCTGAGTGAATCCGTGCCTAAAGCCCAGCATCCCTTTCCTGGTGGCCTGGGTGCTTAGCAGTAATGTCTCCGTTTGGTAGTCCTTGTTTCCGTACCAAAATAATATTCCGTTGTGCGCGGGTGAGCCCGTGCCGGTTACCTTTCTTTGCGATGGTTCTCACATTAATCTCAAAACTAATTGTTAATGTTATTTTAAAGCTCTGTTTCTCTCCTGATCTTCCAGAGCTGGCTGCTCAGAGAGAGGAGAAGGTTTCTGCGCTGAGCAGTGGAAGGGCCACAAAAGGTGTCACGTGCTCCCTGGGATTTTTTAATCATTCAGTTGTGGCAGCAATTTGCCAACTACAGATACGAGATGCTCAGATGTGTCAAGGTCGTGATGAGCTCTGGGGAAAATGAGACGGTGGTTTATGTATTTTTGCACAGGGCACCACACAGTGAGGATAATAAAAAGAAGAGAATGTACAAGTGTACATGTAAGTTTAATTTTATTAGAATTTCAGTGAAATGCTCTAATAGGAAAAAAAGTTTGGTGGTTTGGTGGTTTTTTTTTGTTTGTTTGGTTTTTTGTTTGGGTTTTTTTTGTTTGTTTGTTTTTGGGGTGGTTTTTTTTTGGTTGGTTGTTTTTCTTTTCCCAGGAGAAATACCAAATGGAAAAGACAGATCTGTTTCTTTAAAAGTTTCCCATGAGGTGTTTTCATTTTTGTTCTGCTCCATAACATTTTATTTTCCCCTTTTGGTATGTGTTTTTTTTTTCCTAGGGGGTTACAGTGTTTGCAGGAGGTGACAGGAGAGGATGGATGGGAAGTAGGAAACTGGGGAAGGCAAAAAAAAATAATTAGGAGAACATTGCAGGGAAAGGGGAAGGGAAGAGAAGTTGAATGGATCCAGCAAGAAACTTGGGAAAGATGATCGGGGGAAGTTTGCAGAGGGAAAAAAAGGGAGGGACAGGAGGAGGCAGGCAGGCAAACAAACTGAAAGTGAGTTTGATGAATCAGGATTTTTTGCACCTCCCAAAGGGACTTTTTCTACTTTCTCCCAGCCACAAATGTTCTTCATAATTTTTTTTGGAACAGAACACGAGAGGAAAACAAATAAATCAGCTATTCTTAAACATATGTGACGAACCCAGGCTGAGGCACAGGTGGACTGCAGCCACGCGAGGTCTCCCAGTTGAGGTTGGAGAACTTTGGCCGCTTGGCAGGTTTAGCACTGCTTCCAGCCCTCTGTTATGCTTTCACTCATGTGGGTTGGTCTTTTTTTCCCCCCAGTGCCTTCATAGGGAAATCTAAACTTAGGCAGAAAAAAAAACCCCAAACACATTTTGTGCTACCTTGAAAGACAGAAATATTGAAACTCTCGTGAAACTGAAACCTCTGTTTATTTTGGGAGCGGTTTTTTCAAGTGAAGCTTATAAATCCTATGACAAAGTGGGTCCCAGGCAGCCTGTTGCAGCAGCCCCATCTGGGAGCCCCGAGGTAGCCCTGAGCACCAGCGGGGACGGGAGGGCCACCGCACTCTGCTCAGCACAGGAGAAATTGTGTGCAAGCATAGCCCTACTTACTTAGTCCTGAGACAGTCGGGTGCTTTGCTGAATGGCAAGAGTGTGAAATGTGAGTGATTAAGGGACAAACTCAATCAGTTTTTCAAGTCTGTGATATCCTGATTCCTGGGGGGGCTGGGAACAGTTTGAAAGTGAAATTCAGGTATTACCTAACATTAAAGACAGGAGAAAGCAAATAAATAGGAGTTGTTAATTTAAGAAATTTCATTTTTCTCTAAACAAAACTCTATTTTATGAGGTT
The DNA here is from genome assembly GCA_013399095.1 of Psophia crepitans. NCBI lineage: Eukaryota > Metazoa > Chordata > Aves > Gruiformes > Psophiidae > Psophia > Psophia crepitans. Next base: position 96,582 of record VWZZ01008126.1, read on the forward strand.
GTGGCACATGTTTTTGGGATTCTTCCCTGTGTTTGAGCCTGGTGCAAACATGACAATATTCCAACCCTCTGCTGCTACTGTAGTTTTCACTTATTCACATGTATACTAGCCATGTCCCTCCCAGACACGCTCACAGTCCTACTTTCTAACAATCTGGAAAAGAATGAAGAGTGAGGACAGCAGCGACCAGCCTAATTTCTAATTTGACTCCTGTATATGAACACTTACATGGGGTAAAAGCTGTACCCAGTAGGAATGAATCATATGTGGTCCCAGACCTCCCTATACTAAGCACAAAATTGCTACTGCCCTGAGCTCAAAAAGCTGAAGAGGTTTGGGGTTCTTGTTTCTTAGCAAATGCTTTTCAATATTCCAGAAAATTATTGTAATTATTGTAATAGCTATAGGTGGAGAAAGAAGCTCTTGAAGCATATCAAAATGGTAACTACATTACTGCAGATGTTTGCTGCAAACACCTCCAAGTGACACTTAGTCGACTTCTCTCGCATCCCGTTTTTAATGAGCTTTTGTGGGAGTGGGGGGATGGGGACAATATTTTTGCTGGTTACGCTGGTTTTCTATGAGGAGAAGTGAGTGCCAGACCTGACACAAGGAAGCGTGCAGGGAAGAGCCAGATATTACCATCCCCTTTCAGTGACAGCAAGCTGTTAGGCGGACCTAACCTACAACATGGAACATCACCTCAGAGTTTGGGAGACAGATAATCCACCCTTCCAAACCCCAGCTGAGCCTCCTGGCCTTTCTCACAATAAGAGCATATTCATATGAAGATAAATTTAATCTAATGACATTATAAATGTAACAAGAATAAAGTCCTATAATAAGAAATGTTACTGTAATACTTGTGTTTATGGTTTGGATATTACATGGCATTCAGCTGGATTCCTCCTTTACATGTTCATTGCTTAAATCACCTAATTGCCATGTTTTACTTTAAATTGCTGAGTACAGAGAAGTTTTTATTTAGTGTTATAACCTCATTTCACAAAGGATTTGGGGTTTTTTTTATAAGGTTTTGTCATTTTCATTACTCATTATAAGTCTTCTAGGGTCTGACATTTTAACATTTTATTTGTACCAATTATGGCTGAACCTATAAAATTACAGTTAAAATCTGTTCATTAAAAATAAAGAGAAAATCAAAGATTTGGTCAACAGCGGGAACTTACTTGAGTCACTAAAGGCATGCTTGGAAGCTTGAAGGTGGGGAGCCAGCAGTGGCTGGAGACCCACCAAAGCACAGAAATGATGGGAGATATACAAGCGTGGGGCGTCCCTTTTGGGGGAGCTGCTCCACTTGAAGAACGCCCGCAACAAACTTTCTAAGGTTATAAAAAATAAAATAATGTGCATGTAGCATCTTCCTTCCCAGTGAAACAACTAACCATCTGATGGGTCTGATTTGTATTCAAATGCCCCTGTATCTCCCCTTCTTGCCTGGAGCCATCCTTCCTTTCTTCCAGGAGCCTCCAGGGCTTGGTCTCTCCCTGCCAGTGGCCTGGACCCAACTCCCTCCCTCACCAGGAGCACCCACGGATGTGAGAAAAGCCATGCAACAAGGCATTGCTTATGAAGGAAACTGAAATTCTGTTAAACTGATTTCTTCTGGATGTCCCGGTCTGTTTCTAATGACAGTGTCTTGACTCCTTATTACTGATGCAAATAATTGAGCTGGATGTCATGCCATTTTTAATTATTTTTTTTAATTGATCAAAATTAAAATCTTTCCAGGACATGTGGTTGCAATTTTTAAGAGCCCTGTTCTAACCATGTTCTGATTTATTTTACTTTCACAGACATACTAGCCAGGCTCTTCTCGATCTCATTAAGTGATAGGACAAGGGGCAACGGGTCCAAGCTAGAGCATAGGAGGTTCTGGGTTAATATAAGGAAAAACTTTTTCACCGTGAGGGTGACAGAGCACTGGAACAGGCTGCCCAGAGAGGTTGTGGAGTCTCCTTCTATGGAGACATTCAAAACCCGCCTGGACACGTTCCTCAGTGATGTGCTCTAGGTGGCCCTGCCTTGGCAGGGGGGGTTGGACTAGATGATCTTTTGAGGTCCCTTCCAACCTCTACGATTCTGTGATTCTTACATTCTTCCTAAACAGCGTATTTCTGAGTAAAGGGAGCAGGATCCATGCTTTATTATCCATTACAGACCTTTGGCACTGACATAACCACCGTCTTACTGTGAATATGTTATTCTTCTTCCTAAGGGTGAAGTAGGACCAAAAGAGATCAGGTCTAAGCCGAGCCATCCAAGGGAGGAGGAGGAGGCAAAGGAGGGTAGTTCTGTGCATGGAGGTGAGGTGCGAGGCAGGGGAAGGCAGAGAGCTGCTGCTCCGGGTACCAGCCGTGGGGTTTCACCGCGGCAGGGTGGGATGCTGTGGGGACGGGTGAGGTGGCTGTGTCTGCCGGGGCACCGGGGACTGCTGTCCTGCGGCCTGGGCCCGGGCCGTGTGCGCGGTGCCGGGATCCGCGATGCCGCTAGATGTCCCTTGTCACCCGAGGGAGGGAGGCAGCTCGGCCCCAGCCCCGCACCGTCGGTATGAGTGATGCGCTGTTGTAAAGAAACCAGTGTTTAAAGCATCAAATGCGGAGACAAGTTGTGTCTGCCTTAGAAGAAATGTCTTGTATTAACCTGCCAGGTAGTGTGGGTAGCAAGGGGAAAGTTACTTCTTCAGCCTCTTTTCTCTTAATTTCCCAGCAAGAGAGACTCTGTCGAAGGGAGGTGTTTGTTCTCAAGGGCTGTATCTACCAGGGCCGAGCAAAATTCCCTGGTGAAAAGAAACTGCACTAGGAAACGCTGGTTTGGTGAGCCTAACACCGTGGCTTTCGCTAACTCTTGCCAACGCTGACAACAGGCTTGTGTGGGATGAGGTGAGCTCCTGGCAGCCTGCATCAACACAGCTGGTGGGGAAGGGAGGCAGGTACCTGGGAGTGTGCTTTTCTTGCACGGTAATTTTGCCCGTTTAGATATGTTTATATCGAAAAAGGCCAAAAAAAGAGGACACGTCTGTGAAGCTGCAGGACCCAAAGCGCTTTCTGGTAGGTAGGAAGAAGAATTGGTCTCAATCTGGTTTAGACAGAAGCCAAAGAAATATTAAATAAAACTCTTGCTTCTCTTTGCACAGGCTGCTGAGTGGCAGGAGATCACCTGTTTCATGTGGGCTGGGAGAGCTGGAGCTGGCCATCGGACATCCAGCAGGGACCCAGTCCTGTGAGGGCAGCAGAAGCCACGTACCAGGCTCCTAGGGGTGGTACCCAGGGCCACCTCTCCCCTTCCCTGTGGATCACCCTAGGCTCAGCCCCTTCACCTCACCGGTGCAGCCACAGCCCCAAAGGCTCACTGTGCCCTTACAGTGAGGAGAAAGGGCTGGTGGGAGGGGGAGCAGCCTCTGAGGGAGGTGGGCTGGTGTAAGCATGTGGCATGTAGCAGGCAGAGCTAAGAGCAAGGGTCTGCAAGCTCTTGGAGGCAGTGCCTGGGGGGCACAGGGAAACCTGCCAAATCTGCTTCCACCTGGCCTCCCAAAACCTCTCCTTTCTGCAGCCCCTGTGTCACCCAGCACACCCAGCGCTACATGGAGCCTGTGCTGCTCAGCCACACCGTTTGTGTTTTCCGTGTGGCTTGACCATTCCTCCAGCCAGCTGTGCTGGTCCTGCTGTGCTGGGGTTGCTCTTGCCCTTCCAGACCAGTTTGGCAGCAGCTGGGCTAGGAGGGCAGCCTGCAGCAATGGGAGTGTGCTGGCCTCTCCTGCAGTCCTTGAAGAGTTAATTCCTCTCCGTGCCCTAGAAATGTGGCCATGTTTTCACTAGAGTGGAAGCTGTGTTTCCATATGTCCCTAGCTCCTGTGGCTGGCACCTTGGCGTGGACATCTGCACCACTCGGCATGCCCATGCCCTTGCAAAGACTCACCTGAACTTGTGTTGGGCAACTCCTCCAGCTCCTGGTCCCCTGCGGTGCCTCATGCGCGTTCTGCACGTACCACCGCTGCATGCATAGCGGGATGTGCGTGCTCCTAAACTGCCCCAAAAGCAGCAACGCCAGCTTATCTACCTGGGCGATACCTAGCACGTTATGAACGTGTCTTGAATATAAGTAGTAAATGACTGACTGTAATCTGTTCCTTAGGTTGTGCTGCTGTGGTGCGTGTTTGCATGAACCAAGCTGTTGTGTATTCAGAGAAATATCGGTCTGCCTGAATGACAGAAATGAGTTATTTGCTGCTTTCTACTTCATTTAAACCTGTGGGAGCCTGTAGCGCTCATCCTCCTCATGCACCAAGGTATCCACGTGTGCCGCTTGCCAGCCGGGGACTTCTTCAAGAGTAATGTCTGAGCAAATCTCTAAATAACAAAGGGGCTACGCACAGATTATTGTGATCGTAATGTGGCCAACATAGCCTTTATTAGTAATGGTGATGCTGGAGATCGAAAACCCAGCGTGACTCTCAGATCCCTGCTGGAAAGTAATAAAATAAAGAGGAACAAAATCTGTGAGTGTATTTGCTACCAAACCTTTGAAAAACACAAAAGTGGAACCCTGCCAATGCTATTGCTGGCAATTTTTCAGAGCGGCGCCTCACTCCAAGGTACGATGAGAAGTGGAAGTGCATTTTGTGTCTCTGATATTAGCATCATGTTGTTGTATACAAATGGAGGGTTTACAGTTATTTGACATTTATCGGTTTCTATTGTAATAATTGTCTGCTGCTCTTAGACCTTTGGAGTACTTTTTAACATCTTCTGATAACAGAACAATTAGAAAATGACTTCAGCTATTATAAAAAAAGGTGTCTATTTCGCTAACACAAAGAACTGACAAAAGAACCGCTTCAGTGGAAGTGCTCTTACAAAAATGGAGCAGCGTTGTCGTTTTGCTTTGTTGAGAACATTGGCGAAGGGAGGCTGGCTTTGCCGTCATCTCTTTTGTTCATCCCTGGGCAGTGGCAGAACTCACAGCTGAATTCTGGTGGCAGAAACTTCTCCTCTGGAGGTAGCTGAGAAGGATATGGTATCATGTGTAATCATAACAAAAAAAGAAATCCCTAACCCATAGCTTGGATTTTGAATACCGGAATGAGCCTTCAGTACTAAGAAATGAGCCTGCAGTACTAAGAATACTGAGAAAAAGCTATTAAAATTTTTTAAACATAAAAAGAGCCACTTGATAAAATCAGTTGCAAATAACAGAGGGATGTAAATGTAATTTTAAATTATTTATTTCACTCCCTCTCTTTTTTCATGTTAATGTATCCTTGGCTCCTAGTTCACAGCCACACACTAATTACAAATGTAAGAAAACCTAACTTTCTACTGTGCTAATTAAACTGTATATCACATAGACATTTGGGGAGAATTTCCCATGCTTTCCAGTGTGAATGGAAGGAACGAGCAGCGGTGCTCACTTAAACTGGATTTTTTCCTAGTACCTTGCAAAAAGGCTTCATTGTATTTTGATTAATCCATGCTTGGTCCACCTCGGATGTTTCCATGGAAACAGAATTTTTTCCCTTGATGGCAACTGTTAGGTTGGGGAAGGCTCCTCGCTGCACAAAACCACTCCAGCTCCTAAAGAACTACTTGTTGGAAATTTAATGTGCATAAACAAAACTCCCAAATTCCTCCTTAGTATTATTGTTGTCAATGCTAACAGAGAACTGTTTTCTTAATGATACACAGTGGTGCCTTTTCACTGCACAAGAAAATAGAATAACAGTAGTATTCTTTCGACTGCAAGAGAGCACTTTTCCTGGTCCAGAAAAAAATGAGCCTGCAAACCTTCCAAAATTAAATTGAAGAGTTCTGATGTATGAATATTATTTAATTCTGGACCCAAACAATTTGGCTTAATGGCTGTTAAAATTTAATTAATATTGTTTTGCAGATTGGCAATAACTTGAAGAAATTAGTCTTGTATGCCACAATTTGGGTTAAGGAGTTTGGTGGTTTGGTTCTTTTTTTTGCTTGGTTTTGAGTCGTGGTCCCCATCCCAAGAAAAAAAAACCCACCACCCTCTAAATGCATGCTATTGTGATATTTGGAATAGATTTGAAAATCAACCAACAGAGGGAGCATTTGTGTGGTATTATTAATTTATCCAAGTGGTTGGAAACATGACCATCATTTCTCCTAGTATTTTTGGACAGCGTATTTGTTGTGCAAAATTATTAGAATTCTTGACCATTCGTAAAAATAGAAAATGTTTTGGTTTGGAGTGGTTTAGTTTTCAAAAAACCAATCTTAACTTTTGCTGACAGTGGCAGTAACTATTTTAAATTGATTGTCAGTTTTATTGTTTGGAAAACTAGAAGTTTTAGACCACAGAGTATTTATTGTTTTGGTTAAAAAGTAATTATTGGTTAAAAAAAAATAATGAGGAAAACAGTTCAAAAATTTCCAACTTATATTTGCCTTTTATTAAAGTAACATTTAGGAGTGCCACCCAGCCTTCAAGATCCCATTATACAGGAGTGCATAAAAATACAGAATGTAAACATTTTTACTGCAATAATGCCCTGGCACTAATGGTTGCATAAGTCAGGGTAGAGAGGGGAAAAAAAAATCTGTTGATTTGTTCATAATTTTTTTTGTTTTGTCTTTGTTCATCATGGCAGGGAATCTGCCAAATTGAAAAAGGAAAATAATTTTGAGAGCAAACCACAATTTTCAAACTTCTTCCAAGGCCATACTGAAACCAGAAATTATATATGAAGCTAGAGAAAAAAGCAGAAGCCTCAGTATTTCTTGGGACATCTTTTATGTGTTCACTATTAGAATATGTAGTATATTATTATTGTTATTGTTGTTGTTATTATTATTAATTATTAATTGTTTTGCACCCTGTGCTCTACCTCAATCTTCCCTCTTCAGCTTTTGGGGCACTGTTACTTTAAGCTACTATAACTATAGATAATACTTCTCTATTGTCAGCCCGAGGTGTGAAGGGACTGCTGCAATGTCTCAGCAGATTGGAGTCAGGTACCCTACTGAACGACACAGGAGGCTGTGCAACACTTCAGAACAGGACAGAAAAGTGAAATCACTGGGGACGCCAGGGCCTGGCAGCAACTACTTGAGTGAAAACTTGATGAGGGTTCAGGGCTGTCCAGCCCTCTTGGCTGGGAAACGTGGCAATGCCCAAAGTGGTCATGTAGTCAGGATGTAGCAGTGATGTATCACAAACTTGACTTGGGAGAACTGTGTTGCTCAAAGCCCAGGGTTTCTTTGAAGACAATAGGTGGAGCTGCTTTGATGAGTGCTCATGTTGAACCTCACAAGAGTTGATTGGTGGATACTTGCAGTTAGTAAGGTCTTCTAGTTACTAAGACCTTTTTTACTTAATACTGCTTTCCCTGCTGATTAAATTGGGATGTAACTAATTGGTTTTGTTTTGTCATTTGTCCTACCCTACTCTTGGTGACAGGAAGACATGGAACTATATTAATGGTGTCTTAAAATTCCGTGGGGAGCGGTACAGCCTGCAACCCTGCCATGTGCGGCAGAGGGAGAACCCTATTTATACGCCAGCAGGCTATTCTGGGTGTGCTAACACTGGGAGTGAGCAGCTGTGAGAAAAACAGAGAATAAGTGATAGCACACTCTGAAATGGAAATCATAGCAAAGCGCCATATGTGTTGACTAAGTAGTACCGTCAGCGCCCTCGTTTCAGTGCTCTGAAAAGATAGCTTCCAACTTGCTCGATGAATTTTCATAAAATTGCTATGCCACATAGCAATCTCCAGAAGTGACTGGAGACGCAGCCGTTCTGATCCGTACACAGCACGTGGGACAGCACCAGTCAGCAAAACTCAGTCCTGAACGCTGCTGCAAGACCAGGCAAGACCTGAAGTATTTGCTTTCCTCATTGCAGACCTCATTAACAAACGTACATATGATCCCCTGGGAATGCAGTTTCCTAATCACGAGGTTCTATGGGAGCACCATGCAGATGGACTCCTGCTTGCAGGATTCACGCTTTGCAATGTTTACCTTCACCTCTTAAAGCTTAAAACAAATATGAGAACAGAATATATATTTCCCTGACAAGGCTGCTTTTCCACATGGTTTGGTTATTTATTTCCTTGCCACGACACTGGTTATTATCAATAGTTCCCTTACAGTTTTGTTCTCTTTAAAGATTTGAAAAGCTCGTGTGAGTCTGTGTCTGCCTGTGCAATGGAGTAACCCCTGCCGAGCGGCGGATACAGCAGTAATGCCTCTGCGGCATGTGTATGTAGTCAAGCGCAAGCCAGGACTTACGCTAGTTGGACCTGGGGTGGACTTCCTAAAATTTTTGAACGAAGCAGGCTCCGTTTACGCCTGTAAATAGAAGCCAGACTGTCAAAAGCAGTTAGGACTCCGTTATGGCCTCGTCTCTCAAACCGCTCTACACTTAACACGGCAAAGCCTTGAAAATCCAGCGGTTCTTGAACACTCTGGCTCCATCACAGGTGCTAAGCCCTTTTCAGTGTGGTAGCTCCAGGCGCCGGCTCGGAGGTGCTTACCGCAGTCCTGGATGCAGCTGCAGCCATACATCCGTCCCGGCACGGCCTCCCACGTCGCTTGGCCTGGAGAGCCAGCGGTGCGTGCCGCAGTCCTGCGGTAGCCATGGCCCTACTCCTGCTTCCTTCCTCCTCCCGTCCTGCTGCAAACCCTGGTGGAAACCATTCCTCAGACCAGGCATTGCTCCCTGCATTGCTTTCTGCATGTGCATTGCTCTGCCGGCATGCGTGGTGGTGTCTTAAAAATGTCACCGTGCTTTCTGTTATCTCCCATGGCGAAAAACAATCTGTTCCCTGCCCAAAAAGCACACAGACGTACCTGCTACCTGCATACGCAGGACCCTGGAGTGACCTAGGCCAGAAGGCATTTGACAGCTTTAGTGTTCCCCACCTGCCATCTTCACTAATTTTCATTTTCTAGCTGAGGCTCAGGTACTTGTGCGTAACAGCAAATTGTGCATCAAACATCAGAGATTTTTCCAGTAACTCTAGTGTTTAATTAACCCTAGCAGTTTTGCTGTATATTAGCTTCTCAAAATTTGTTTTGTGGGGAACACCAGATAGATGCCAGAGGAACTCAGCCTGCCAATAATCTTCTGGATTATGTGAAAGAAAAATAAAACAATTTTGTGCTTTGGTTGCGGAATAAGGTATGGATTAGAAGCAGCTAAGTCCTATTTTCAAAACTGAAATATCTAAAGAAGTCCAACCATGTGCATCTCATTGAAAATCCCTACGAGGCAGGTACATCGTAAAATTTCTAACAAATCTGAGGATCTAACAGGGCTGTGAGCAACCCATGAGATTTTTCAATTCTGTAATCAGTTTAGGCATCCAGCTCCCACTGATTGTCGAGGATGTGTGCCTTACGATGGCTATTTAAAGGTCATGCTTAAAGGTTAAACACAAGAGGTTTCTCACTGGTGTTGATGAATTGGAGTAATTGGCCATCATGACGCAGCAGCACAGTGCGCAGAAAGCTTGTCAGTGGGAAGGTGCCCTGGATGAAGTTAAGCACAGGGTTTGGGGCCACAGATTTGGAGGGCTCTGCAGCCGCTGCTTTCATCTTAATTGGCTTCTTATTTGGGATTGTCATCTTCCAGCTGGTAAACTCACAGATCATGGAGATTCGAGGTGAAAGCTAGGGCACTGAAACCAGCTTCTGAGCAAGATTCCTCTCATGTCTCAGATTCCTCTCACCTTGCCCCGGGTGAAGAGCAGTGGTGCAAGAACGGTGGTTCCCACGAAGAACCACAGTTCAGAGACCACGATTACAGCCACATTCACATAGTTGTGTGTGATTAATTGTTAATGTGCAAAGTGTGTTTTGAAAATGTTGCATAAGGTAATTACTAGCTTCTGTGCTGCAAACCTCAAAGGGAAATTACTGTTATATGGAGGTACACGTTAGCCATATGACCAGTGTATTTCATGTTCTGTTCAGGAAAACGTAAGTCGGTCGATAATTTGACCTCAGTTGACAGTTTGCTTATGGGTCATCAAATTAGTCAGAACCATGTTTGGTGAACTTTAAATCATGGTTATTTTAGGGCCCATAATGGGATCTGCAGGTTCTAAAACAAGCTTTATGACTTTTTCTTAACACCAGTGAAATATTCTATCCTGGCACCTTGAAAAGTAGGTAATGATTTTGCATGCCTCCAGCTCAAGAGCCCTAAGGAGTCATTAATTTTTCTAAGCATCCATCCTTTGAAAATTGGTTCCTTAAAAGTGCTATGAACTGAGTACCCAAAATGGCTTTGAATCAGAATAACTGAGGCCAGAAGGGACCTCTGGAATCATCATTCTTCAAAAGCTGTTGCCATGCCAGGGAAAGGGAAATAACTAAGACCTCTTGGTGATGGTGCTTGAAAACACAGTGTGTATGAAGAAAAGTGAAATTACAACCTTAAAAAAACTCCAATCAAGCAACCAAAAAAAACCCAACCAAAAAACAAAAAGGAAATTCTAAACACAAAGTACCAAAGCTCATTCCGAGTTGTCCTATTCCATATTCAGACTTTTTGACTTTGTTTTGCCAAGAGGGCTTATTCATAAGTTCAGAGACCTGAGAAAGTTACAAAAGTTCATAGGTCCAGATCCTTGTTGCATTTCCCTTAGCCATCTTCCACTCAGTTACTTCATGCATTGTGTGCCATGGCTGTGGGCTCAAGGTCTTTCATAACCTCAAGAACATGGACTCTTCGCTGGGTAAAAAACTGGAAGGCTGAGCCCAGAGAGTAGTGGAGAATGGAGTTAAATCCAGTTATGGCTGGTCAGAAGAGGTGTTCCCCAGGGCTCAGTCTTGAGGCCAGTCTTGTTTAATATCTTTAGCAATGATCTGGATGAGGGGACTGAGTGCACCCTCAGTAAGTGTGCAGATGACACCAAGCTGGGCAGGAGTGTTGATCTGCTCGAGCGTAGGAAGGCTCTCCAGAGAGATCTGGACAGGCTGGATCGATGGGCAGAGGCCAACTGTACAAGGTTTAACAAGGCCAAATACCAGGTCCTGCACTTTGGTTACAACAACCCCAGGCAATGCTACAGGCTTGGGGCGGAGTGGCTGGAAAGCTGCCCAGCAGAAAAGGACCTGGGAGTGCTGGTTGACAGCCAGCTGAGCATGAGCCAGCAGTGTTCCCAGGTGGCCAAGAAGGCCAACAGCATCCTGGCTTGTATCAGAAATAGTGTGGCCAGCTGGAGTAGAGAACTGATCGTTCCCTTGTACTCAGCTCTGGTGAGGCCGCACCTGGAGTACTGTGTCCAGTTTTGGGCCCCTCACTACAAGAAAGACATTGAGCTGCTGGAGCATGTCCGGAGAAGGGCAACAAAGCTAGTGAAGGGTCTGGAATGCAAGTCTTACAAGAAGCAGCTGAGGGAACTGGGGTTGTTTAGTCTGAAGAAGAGGAGGCTGAGGGGAGAGCTTATCACTCTCTACAACTACCTGGAAGAGGTTGTAGCCAGGTGGGTGTTGGTCTCTTCTCCCAAGTAACTAACAGAAGAACAAGAGGAAATGACATCAAATTGCTCCAGGGCAGGTTTAGATCGAATATTAGGAGAAATCTCTTCACCAAAAGAGTGGTCAGGCATTGGAACAGGCTGTCCAGGGAGGTGGTGGAGTCACCATCCCTGGAGGTGTTCAAAAAGTGTGNTGCAAGTCTTACAAGAAGCAGCTGAGGGAACTGGGGTTGTTTAGTCTGAAGAAGAGGAGGCTGAGGGGAGAGCTTATCACTCTCTACAACTACCTGGAAGAGGTTGTAGCCAGGTGGGTGTTGGTCTCTTCTCCCAAGTAACTAACAGAAGAACAAGAGGAAATGACATCAAATTGCTCCAGGGCAGGTTTAGATCGAATATTAGGAGAAATCTCTTCACCAAAAGAGTGGTCAGGCATTGGAACAGGCTGTCCAGGGAGGTGGTGGAGTCACCATCCCTGGAGGTGTTCAAAAAGTGTGTAGACAAGGCACTTCAGGACATGGTTTAGTAGACATGGTGGTGTTGAGTTGACAGTTGGATTTGATGATCTTGGAGGTCTTTTCCAATCTTAAAGATTCTATTATTCTAAGAACCACCTGTGTAAGTGCCTAATGGGGCACCAGTGGGCATTTACAACCCTGATCAGTCCCATCTGGGGCCTCCAACAACACCACAGCCTTGGGACCATTTTAGCTCAGCCTGGGGCTGTTAGTCCTTTTCTGAGCTCAGCTGTGGAGTGGTGGTCTCCAGTCCTCTCTCATAGGGAGTCCCTGGCTTATGCCTTGCTGAGCTGTAGGCTGTTAATGAACACCATTACCAGCTCTCCATGCTCAGCAATGTAGATCTGTGTCCCTTGGTGAGGGCTTGGATGGTGGGGGTTGGTCTTTGGTTCCTGTTTAATCCCCTTTGTGAGGCAGCCATGTTGGTGACTCTCTCGTGGTAAGAGGCTGATTCCCAGTCCAGTTTCCTTCAGGATGGTGATCTGGCTGTTGTTACCTGCTGTTACTTAGCATGTAGGTCAGTAACTATTTTTATACTCTGCACTTGAAAAAATTTTTTTAAGGTAAAAATGACTGCTTTAACCTCCAACCCATATTGTTCTTATGTTCATTTTGTTTATCATAACTTGTGTGTTTTACCATATTTTGTGTTTCAACTGCCAATGATCATGTTTCAATGCTGTCATCTGGTAGCTCATGCTTTATGGTAAAATTGAAGGGTTTCCCCAGTGAATGGGAACCTCTGTGTTTGGTCCTAAGGGTCAAACATCCTGTTTTGTTTTGGTTTTTTTTTTTTTTTCTTAAAGTTTAACTTAATGTGTATTTGCTGCCTCCTTTGTTGACAGGAACACTTTCATCCAGTTGTGCCTCAATAAATTTCCTTGCACGTTAAGTAGGTTAGCTCTGTGGCATCTGAAATGCCTTAAATAGAGGGTCTTAATTAATTTTAAGTAAAGCTTATCTAATCTTTTGCAGCCCTAAAACTTTAGACTTCAAAACAAAATTCTATGTTTAACTGTAGTTTAAAAAAATCTTCTGTAATCACAAGTTTAACTCAAATTCCAGGTTTTATTTTGCTTCTCATTTAGCTGGAAAATGTTATTGGGTGTCTATAATGCAAGTCTTTGATCCCAAGACAGTCATAAACCACATGGAAGTTAATAGGCGTTCATGCCAAACATTCCTGTTTACACTTAAAAAAACCCCAACTTTTTTTATAGAAAACAGCAACAAATAAAGGAGGGATTGCCGGAGCCTCTTGGCAGGACCATGCAAAGCTACATGGCCTACAGAGCTTCCTTGACTAAAGATGCAACACTTAGGATGATGGTTTTGCAGGTTCAAGGTCCACACGGTATTGTGCAAACCTGGGCTTGCTCAGCACTCCTTGCCAGCTGGCCAGGAGGGAGCTAGCTCTGGGAGCGTGAAATTGCTGTAACCTGCTGGATGTGGTACACGCTGGAGATGCTAAGCCTTGTCTCTTTGCTGAGTTTGTACACAGCCTGGGGCTGCATGCTGTCATGGTGCTGGTTTGGGGTCAGCTCAGAGCAGCCCCAGGGGAGAGGCAGCATGGCTGCTGGCGGTGCCCTTCGCAGGGCTTGACTGGTGAACCATAATGTTCTTTTTGTGTGGTGGTTTTTTCCGGTGGGTATGTAAGAAAACAAAAAGCTTTTTCTGGGGGGAAAATCAGTTGGCTCTGCAGAGATTTGGTGAAATAAGCCTTCCTGACAAAGGTTGCAAGTCTGCTTCATGGTTGTCCCCATCATGTCTTGCGGCGCTCTTGTATCTGAGCACTTCCAAGCTATGCAGGGTGCGTGTTTCACAGCTGTCCTATGAACTAGAGCTGAATTGCAGATCATCTTTTGTGTACGTCTTGGCCTTGGCCTGCAATGTACTTAGTGACCCTCGAGACAATGCGTGTGGCAGGTCTTACATTAGGATTGTGAGGGAAAAGGGTGTTCTGAGGGCTGATGGGTGGTGACAGAAGAGCTGGTGTAGGATAGAGTCACTGCAGCCTTCTTACAGCTAGGTCTTGGGAGAGACTGGGTTGTACTCAAGGACTGTGCAGAAACTTTAGCTGCTAACACTGAAAAAAGTGTAATTGCATGGGAACTGCGGCGTTTCAAGGGCATGTTGTTTTCCCTCTGCCTTTGTGTCTTATTACAGGTTTGGCAAGAGGCAGACTTCCCAGCTGAAGGCTATTTTCCAATCTAACTTTTGGTATCTTCTCCAAGGCCTGGGAGCCTTAGGGCAATTCACAATAAAGGTCACTACAGTTTTGTTCAATATGAATTTACCTGTATGGCCCTGCTCTCTGGAACTGATGAAATTATAGCTGAAATGGGGAAAAAGCATTGCAAAAATCTCTGCAAATCTCTGATCCTTACATCCAGTATCTACCATCCTTGCTCATATGTGACAAGGAGTGGTTTCTTTTCCTGCATGAAGGGAGCCCTCTGTTCATGAAGCAATTTCCATAGGAGCTGAAAATGCTGGGATTATTTTCAAGTAAAATATGTTCCTTGCACTTCTCGTTAGCTATATACTCTTACTGGTATTGAGGGAACATCACTGAGCTATAAAAACATCCGTGAGAAGGGCCTGGGCACGGCCTGGCTGGTGTGGAGCCTGGTGGCAGCAGCGCCAGCATAGGTAGCTCTGTCGCTCCACTGCTGTTCTGCCCCAGGTTGTTCAGGCTCCTCAGCCAGTGCTGGGCATGGGGTCAAAGAAAAGCACCAGTGCTGCTGAGGAATGATGTGTGCAGGGGGAATGAGCATGTTGGCAACTGCAGGAGGTGATACTGCTACTGAAAAGGAAATTAATGGTCTAACTATGGCCTTAATCCACTGCATGCAATGTGGGCTTAGCTCTGGTGGCACAGTGGTCAGAACAATTTATGTTACAACATCAGAACAGGGCTAATGCTCTTTCTCCTGTTAACACAAAGAGAGAAAGAAATGCTCCTGGTGCTGAAGGCTGGGTGAATTATTATGCTGGCTGATGAAGGGGTTTGTACTCAACTTCCAGTGGTAAGTCACTGGGAAAATTATTTTAGTCTCATCCTAGGCCACCACACATGGACTAAATCACTTTTGGGGACACTTAAGAATATTTGTGTTCTAGAAAACAGCACAAATCTAAAGTAATAGATTTATGAGGGTAGAATGCACTGGTTTGAGGCTTTCAGTGACTCATATACCTTATGACTGTCTTCTATATAAAACATTCATAGGATAAATTCTGTGTAATTCAATTCCCATGTCTTTACTGATGGTGTGAAACCACAGTCACCTGAAACGCAAAATATTTGTTATGGCAGTCAAAATTCCCACTTTGTCCTGTGATTTAGATCTCAGTTCCTTCTATCTATAATTATTATCCATCACTCTGAGTTATTGTTTGTTAATGATGTATTTGTTTCTTTAATTAAAAGGTTTAATGTCAATATATGTTCCACTCACAGTTTATCTCGGACTTCTTAATCACCATAACAGCTACCACAATGTCTGGTCAAGTAAATCCCATACTGAGGTTGGGGTTTTTTTCCCCCCTGAGGGAATGAATTTTCAATTAAATTATGCTTTTAAAATGTTTGAGTATATTAATGTGGCTTGTCATTCTCCTCAGAACAAAATAGCTGCCAGCAGCCCTCAGATGGCCAGTTCAGCATCTCTTCTTCATTCAGCCTAAAGCAGGGTTCTCAACACCAGTTTGTTCTTGATAATGTCACTGGACATGAGGCTAAAGGCAGGGAAGGTCGGTATTTCTCAGTGCAGTGTACAAGCCTCCTAAAACAAAGATTCTGTGACTTGAAAGCAGCTCTCCTGTTAATTTTATCATCTCCCTGTACCTCTAAAATTCTGATCTGCACTGGCACTGCGGGGCTGACCCTCTGAAAAATGTCAGAGTTATCTGTTTTTACACTCGAGCTTGTCTACAGACAAAAATAGTGCTGCTTGAAACTTCCTGCTATCTGGGAATGTGTGTATGTGATCAGCATCCTCCATTCTTGCATAACTTTAAAAGACATCCACTAGAAATCTTTTATTTCTTCCCGCCGCCCTCCCTCCCCCCCCTTAAGTGGAGGATTATTAAGTGGAGGCTTGCTGCTCTGCTAGGGGAAGGTGCTTGGTGGCACTTCTGGGTTCCTTATCGAGCACTTGTAGCAATGCAGGTTCTCTATGCCTAGCATGAGGCACAGTCTGGGTGTCAGCGGCTTCACAAGTGGGACCAGGGCAGAGAGAAGGGGGATTTGTAGATATATGTATGTGTAGAGCTAATTCAACTTGAAATGTGCTTGGTGTTGTGTGGTGTGGGTTTTTTGGGTTTTGGTTTGTGGTTTTTTGTTTGTGTTTTTTTTTTTGTAGCAGGGAGTTCAGTACAACTTGTAAAATTCACTGAAGGAGACAGGTAGATATCTGGGATGTTAATGATAATGTCCCCAGTTTCTGTGGTTAAACTGCTTTCAGTACCCAAGCTTGGTAAGATAAAAGTAGCTTGGATAGGTCAAGATGAAGTGTGGACAGGATCACTAAGATCCAGTTTCTTATGTTACCTGCTAAAAATTCTTTTCCACAACTCACTTCTGAAATTTGCTTTAAGTGTGCTTGTTCCAGCACAACTGCTTCAGATAGTTGGTGGGACAAGACAGTGTACGTTAAACTGCCATCAGCCATGTTTTGTCTATAGGTCTGCTCAGTCAGGGTATACGGGTGAAGAGAAAGGTGATGATGGCAAAGGTGGTGAGGCAGTGGAACAGGCTGCCCAGAGAAGTTGTGGAGGCCCCATCCCTGGCAGTGTTCAAGGCCAGGCTGGATGGGGCTTTGGGCAATCTGGTCTAGCGTAGGGTCTCCCTGCCCATGGCAGGCGGGGTTGGAACTAGATGATCCTTGTGGTCCCTTCCAACCCTATCCATTCTACAATTCTATGATTCCTTATAGCAGGGTATCTGGACCTCAAGTTCCTACCAGAACTGTCCAGCATTTCATATTCTGTAATTCAAAAATAAAGTAGTATATGCATTTAATACACAGCAAAGCACAGAGTAATTTATTTCTTGCTACTTTTTTTCCTGCTCTACATAGCAAACATCTTTGAAGAGTGGGTTTACAAGGTTTGTCTCCCACTCCCCTAGTTATCAATGACTGATGTGGCAGGCGTGAGGGGGTGTAGCTGTGCAGCCCACTGCTTGGAGGCTGGTTTGTGTGGGGCCAGAGTCTTCTGCACTTTGGCAAAGGGACAAGAATCTCTCTAGCTGCTGTTTCCAGGCACCAAGCTCTTCTCCCCTGTGCAGTTTTCCAGATCATGTGCTGGTGGGTTAGTTATTCAATGAGCATTAATGTCTAAATATGAAAGGTCTCTCTACTATTTTAATTCCCTTTTTAATATATTTTGCTTTTTCATGAAGATGATGTGCAGGAAAGAATATTCCTGTCCTGTAACTTCCACATTCACCACCTCCACTGTCCTGTAATCTCCAGATCCCATCTGTCTCTGCAAAGTTATCTGCACTACAGCTCCTGATGCCTTCCTTGCCATGTTGAGTTTTTATTCTTATGACAAGCTAAACTTAATTTCAGCTGACTTGGGTTAAGGTACTTTTGTGGGAAGTTAAATTAAAAAAAAATAAAATGTATATTAATTGTCACTCCCTGTTTGACAAAGGCTCAATAAATCATGTCAGCTTTCCTCTGCTTCTGGTTCAAATAATTCGGCCTTCATTTACTGTCCTCACCCAATAATATACTGTGCAGGCTTGAGTTATCCTGGGTGTCTTCCCTCAAAAGCCACACAGAGGATTGTGAGTCTGTGAAGCACCCTAGGTGGTTTGGAGCATCATTCATGAACTGAATCTTGAGTGACAGCCCAGGAGCAGCCTGCTCCCTGGAGATCACTCAGGGGTGTTGTCTCAGCTCTTCCCCAAAATTTTACAAGGTATCCTATGTTAGACTAGCCTTTGAGGTTGCAGTGATCATGATTTATGTCTGCACAGCTACAGGAGAAGCAGCGCTGTTCTGCTGTTCCCGTATGTGCCCCTTCTTCCTTCACCTCTCTGGGATGGGATCCAGCCCACACACTGAAGAGCTGTACTACTTCCTCACTACTGGTCGTGCTGGAGTGATGGACCTAGTTGCCACTGGCACCTACATCATATTCCTCCCTGCAATTGTTACTGCTCCTTCTAAATGGCTGTTTAAAAAACCAAACAAACAAAACCCACCACCAAAACTTTTCAGCAAATACATATTGCAGATAATGGAAAGATTAAAGCCCTTTGGGCACTCTCCAGTGCTTGCTAACAGCTCACCCCATTTGTCAAAGTCAGTAGTCAACCAGACATCTTCCAAACAGGCAATATGTTGTAGTCAATGAACCAAGTGCCAGAAATTTTAGCAGACAATACAACCTGAATCATCAGGCAAATTCTGATTAAGTTTTCTGGTGATGTCTAGGTCTGTGGACTCAATTTAGGTATGAGAACCCTTCGCTTGCTGTGTACTGCTTCGTGTGTGGTAATTCCAGCCTTAATGATGACACCTCCCAGCTGATAAATGTGTGGGTTTGGGGTTGGTTTTGTTTTGTGGGTTGGATTTTTTTTTTTTTTTGCATTACACCTGAAGTATTTCTCCTTACTGATCATAAGGAGACCAGTTAGTTCTTTAAAACAAGAAAGGTGCTAACAACATTATAAGCATTGTTAGAATTGGGCAGGGGCAGCTCTTACCATATGGATAGTGAACTCAGTGCTCAATAGAGCTTTAGAAATCTGGATAACAATCTGACTGAATGTTTTCTTCTTGCACTAAATGTGAATATTGCGTGCACTAGCATCAAGCCTGGTATTGCACTACACTGGAAATGGAAGTGTTTTTCAGCTATGCAATAGCACACTGTGTGTGTGTGAGAGAGGATACCCACCAGTCAAGAAGCATGAGACCCATTACTGAAGTATTCTTACAAACAGTAATAATTTCTTTCTTGCTTTTATAGTGTGTTGTGATATAAGGCACATACAGGACATTAAATGTGTATTTGAAACAGTATTACAGTTCTCTTCCTTGGGATGGGTGGGTTTTTTTGTTCCCTCTTCCTCCAAGTCTTCATTACCCACCATCAATTTTTTGCTTCTGATCTGTAGTAGAGGTTTCTACTTTTCTACAGTTCCGTACATAGAAGTCAGTTATTAATTTATATATATTCACTGATCTGGTAGGAATCGACATGGTTGTATTTCACAGTTGTGGTTTGTGATGGTCGGATTGTCTGCCAGTTGTCCAAGTTACCTTTGCCATTTCAGGTTCAGCTCTAAATTCTTGCTTGGTATTTTGCAGAAGCTCGGTCTGGATTAGAAAGTTCCTATGGTGGCTAACAGCTGAGCAATTTTGAAGAGCTGATAATGGCATTCATTTCCCCTAAAAGTAAAAAGGGGGCAATCAAAATGAAATACGAGTTCCTGAAATTTCTGAAAGTTCTGATAAAAACTCACTTGTTTGTCCAGCTTTGGAAAGATTTGCTGATAATGTCATTCCCTTTGCTGAAGGGAATAGCTTTCAGCTATTCTTTACGTGTAGAAGTTTTAAGTGTTGTAGACCAAAATCTTGAACAAGCCAATCGCTGTTCTGCACAAATAAATTCCAAGGTAGACAGTTACTTTGTCAACATCAGTAAATCTTCTCTGGGTTTACCTTCCAACTTTTTGTATGAATTGCAAAATATAGTATTGCTGAATCTATTGCTAGGGGTTCGTAAATCCAGTTGTATGATAGGGAAGAGGCTACCACAGCCCCATGCCTCCAGGTCCAACTAGCTGTGGGACTAAGCACATATTCCCAATAGGTATGTACACAAACACAAGTATACAATGCACTCGTGTATACACACAGCCAGTCCCACAGATGAACACAAAAACTCTTGCTGCTCATGCAAACAGCACCAACAGCCTCATCCTGTTTCCCTTTCTGGCTGATCAGGATGAAGGTCTGTTAAAGGGAAATACATACAAATACACAATGTGGGTCCATCCAGGTGATGGCCTTAGACACTCATTTTAGCCTGTAAATGGCTCTTGAGTCATCTCATCTCCAGTTGCCTCATGCATGGAAACATATATGTTATCACACACACACACATATGCAAGTGCGTCACTTGGCCGACTCAATGATCTCTTCAGCACTGGGTCTAGATCCCTGGCCCCTCTGGTATCTGGCTTCTCTGTTTGTGTATCAGAAGCACACGTGTGCACTCTGGCTTCCAGGCCACTTACCTTCCTTGCTGGATGTCCAGCCTGACACTTGCTAGTGATCACACCTTGACATGTGCACCCTTGTTTCCTGCAGTTGCTGGTGCAACTGTGGTGATCTGATGCTAGACAAGCACACTGGCCAGCTCTGCTTACATGTGACTGCCCCCCTTTTCCCCTCTCTTATCCCTCTATTACTGCAAGCATGTTTTTCTCCAAAACATTTTGCTCCCTCCCTTTTCCCACCTACAGTTCCTATGTTAAACATCCCATTGTATACTCCTGTGCAGACCCCAAATGCTCTTCCCATGTGTCCCATAATGAGTGTCATGCTCATGGTACCCTCCCAGTCTGGTGTCGGGTGTCCTCCTGGCCCCTGGGGCTGAGGCTCCCTTGGAGGGCCCAGGGCTGGGGCCCCTTTCTCTGCCATCAGGCTATTGAGGTTTCTTCTATGCTCCTCTGTGCTCACAGAAATGAATCTTTTATCACACGTTCTAACACCTAGTACAGCTCAAAGGTTTTATTAATGGTTGGGACTGATGGGGATGCATCTTTGGAGGCACTGAGTTATTCAGTATCTTCATAGTGATTAGTATGTTCCTGATGACAGCAGTGTCCGAATTCACCGAACAGTATTTTTCTGTTATAAACAAATTTTAGATTATTTGAGAAGCTCAATTTCCTTGACTGGGTGTTTGGTTAGCTCTAAGCAGAGGGACTTGCCTGTGGTACTGCAAACTTTGTTACGTAATGTAGTCTCAGTCTCGTTTTGCTGTCATAAGTAGTTGTTTGTGAATAACGAAAAAAACCACTAAACTTGCTGAAAAATAACACACATGTGGGCAAATTCTGGTTTTGTCTGTTAAAATTTTTAAATGTTGAATAATGAATCTTCTCTTTCTGTTGCTTGGGATTTGTGGCTGAAGTGCTGCACTTTACACTTACTCATATAATTAGCAAGCATCACAGAAAATTTCAGTAGTAATTAGGTAAGTAAAGAAGCAGTTGTTCAGTAAGGGTTGCAACTAAAGCCGGTCCAGATACTTTGCTTGATTTCACATTCCACCTCTGCCCCCCAGCTTCGTGGAGAAGCAGCCTGTAGGAAAAGTTGCCCATCATCTGAGAATGGGTCAGCCATCAGCTAGAGCCCTGTCCCTTCACTAGCAAAGCTACAGGTTTTGCTGTCCATCATCTTCACTGCAACATTTTGTACCACTCCTCTGCATGTGGCGTCTTTCACTCACCCAGCATTTCATCAGTCCTTTGGATTTTTTTTTAGGCACTTCTTTTTATTCCAGCAAAAGATATATTCTGCCTAGTAATGTAACATCGTTAACACACTTGGAGCCTGGTAACTTCTTAGAAATTTCTCTCTTGTCCTTTATCAGGGTAATTGCTGTCACGTTCTTTCAAAGAAGTGGCATCGAAAGTGATTTGGTTGTTGGGTTCTTTTGTGTATGCTGCAGTTTCTGATAGTATTGATCTGTGACGTTTTGTCCTTACTCAGATTTTGGCAACAACCAGTATGCAACTGAGAGTATAGATCTGAGCTTGTAGATGGAAAATATTCCTTCAATTCATGCCCTTGGGTGACCATCTCAGAAAAGCAGTTCTATCGAATCATATCAATAAATCCTTCTGACTTAATTTTTTCACTTTAGAGGATGCTACCATGGACTAAATGTAAAAATATCCTAGGTGCTGTCTGAAGGAGGAAAATTTTTCTGGTGTTTTCTATTTTCTACCTTTCAAAACTTTTAGCAGTAAGCATGAGAAGCATGATTGAGACTTTCTGTTTCTTGGGAAATAAATAATGTTTAAAATTAGAATGCAAAACTACTGGGGTGGGTAATATATTAGAAAAGATTTCTACAGTATCTGTGACTTCCCATAATTAATTGCTTTAATGTAATAATTATTAGCTATGCTTTGCAGTCTTTTTTCAAAGCCTGAGGAAGACTCTTCTTTGTGTTATATTTATTAATAATTCCAATTGTCCAGGCTCAGGTTTGAAAAGGCTATGAAAACACTTTCTTAAGAGGCTAAATAAGACTTCAGTTGGCCTTCCTAGTAAACTGAAAATCTCTCTTTCCATTTAAGCTGTTTCCCACGTTGCTCATTTCTGATAATCCAAGACAAATAGTACAGAATATACAGGAAATCAATCATAAAAAGAGCTGCAGGAACACTTAAATTTGATACAGAAAAGGCATTTGATGGTGTAGGATGGGTTGCCACACCGCATACCGCAGACACCTTCAACATTTCTGGGTTTGAAAGATGAGTATCTACAATATGTAGCAATCCTGCAGTGGAAACACAGACTTCCCTTATGTAATAAAGCAGAAACACTTGTTATATTGATTACCGTGATCCTGGATTTTACGATTTCTAACCACCTAAAAAGTAGCCTCTGCAAGTACTTCCACTAGAAAAATAAACTCTAAGAGCAAACACTTCTGATGAAGATCTATTTGCCATTTTTAATTTATGATGAAATAATGAAAAATGCAGTATATCTTCCTGCCAGAGAACACACAGTTGGTAAGGTGGCCCTCCTTCCCCATGCTGTTACACTGACATTCATCCTGTAATTCTGGTAAGGCAGACGTTTTTGGTAGTGTCCCGTCCCACTTGGTGGGTAAGCATTAGTTTAACTTTTTAGTTCTCTGTGCAGTAGTTAGGAGTAACAGCAATTACTTGAGAGGTTCAAACAGATCACAAATTTACTTAAAACTCAGCAGAACTACAAAAGATAGAGGCTTGGCAAAATTTGTAATGATATTACCCTAATTTCCTAGGGCTCAGTCTTGGGGCCGGTGTCCAACATCTTTATTGACAACCTGGACGAAGGGATAGAGTGCACCCTCAGTAAGTTTGCAGATGACACCAAACTGGGAGGCAGTGTCAGTCTGCGTGAGGGAAGGAAGGCTCTTCAGAGAGATCTGGACAGGTTGGATTGATGGGCAGAGGCCAACTGTATGAGGTTTAACGAGGCCAAGTGCCGGGTCCTGTACTTGGATCACAACAACCCCAGGCAGCGCTACAGGCTTGGGTCGGAGTGGCTGGAAAGCTGCCCAGCAGAAAAGGACCTGCTGGTTGACAGCCGGCTGAACATGAGCCAGTAATGTGCCCAGGTGGCCAACAAAGCCAACAGCATCCTGGCCTGTGTCAGGAATGGCGTGGCCAGAAGGAGTAGGGAAGTGATCATCCCCCTGTACTCAGCTCTGGTGAGGCCTCACCTCGAGTACTGTGTCCAGTTTTGGGCCCCTCACTACAAGAAGGACATTGAGCTGCTGGAGTGTGTCCAGAGAAGGGCAACAAAACTGGTGAAGAGACTGGAAAACAAATCTTATGAGGAGCGGCTGAGGGAACTGATCTTGTTTAGTCTGGAGAAGAGGAGGCTGAGGGGAGACCTGATCGCTCTCTGCAGCTACCTGAAAGGAGGTTATAGTGAGGTGGGTGTTGGTCTCTTCTCCCGAGTAACAAGTGACAGGACAAGAGGGAATGGCCTCAGGTTGCATCAGGGGAGGTTTAGGTTGGATGTTAGGAAAAACTTCTTCATGGAAAGAGTAGTGAGGTGTTGGAACAGACTGCCCAGAGAGGTGCTTGAATCACTGTCCCTGGAGACATTCAGAAAACGTGTAGACGTGGCACTCCAGGACATGATCTAGTAGGCATGGTGGTGTTAGGTTGACGGTTGGACTTGATGATCTTGGAGGTCCTTACCAACCTAAAGATTCTATGATTCCAGTGTGCCAAACGTTAAGTTAGAGACAGAGAGAGAGGAAGAGAGGGAGGAAAAGAGAAAAGATATCACCACCCTTGAATCCAGCGATGTTCTCTGCTTGTAGCTATAGTCCTCAGCTGGCGGGCGTGCACCAAAAACTTGTTTCCCCTTTTTGTAATCCACTGTGCTCGTCCCATAGACAGGGATTTATCATCACTGAGCAGTCTGAGTGTGTGCTCAGGAATGTTCCAGAGATGAGTTGGTGAGTTGTGGGGGTCTTGGGGGTCTCACTGTCTTCGGAGTTGACCGAGTGATGACCTTTCCCAGGCACACACACACAGAAGAGAGATGGTCTTTGTCAGCATGTTTCAGGAATAGAGGAAGGGCAGAAGACTGTATCCTGCCTCCACAGGTTCTGTCCTTGGTTGAGACGGCTGTTTGTGACATTCCCTCGTTATCAGTTTATCCCTGCTTGTGTCAAGATGGATGTTTGCGATATTCACTCATTATCAGAGCTGTACAGGTAGTGACCAGAAATAACTCTTATACTGTGAAGGCACTGGTGGAGGTGTTCGTTGGCCTGTTTCTCCCTTTCATCGACACTTTGTTCTCCTGTGTTATATCCTTCGTCAAAGTCCATTTTTTGCTGACGAAGGAGAGAGACAAGGATGCTCAGTATAGAATTAATAAGGGAATTTTCTCATATTAGCTATGTGCAAAGCAGTGCTTCAGCCCAATGCATGCAGGACCCCGATAAGGGCATGAGGTGCATGACCAATCAGTGGCATGTGATCAGGCGCCAAGGCCACTGTCATATGCTTGACCTTATTAGGCAAATCTACTATATCATCATTATGGGGTGTCCTCAGGCTGTGAGAGCCTGTTTAGGTTGGATCTTCAAGACACGTCAGCCCTGAGGTGGTAAGTTCATAGTCCCAGGTAGCATCTGCTCTTCTAAGCAAGTCATACTGCAGTTAGCGCCTTGTCTTTCATATGTGACTCCGAAGACTCATGCAGTTCTTGTTCTTTAGCCCCTAAATCACCTTTTCTAATGCTTGTTGCGCTGCATTAATGTCTGTCTACACCGTGGAGTAACTGCATTGCTGCTCTTTTCTGCTATGAATCATACTCAAAGCATCTGCCTTTGCAGACAGTCAGTAGAGGGCCTTCTCATGCAGAGACATGTCTTGGCAGAGTCAAGAACCTGATGTCTTAATTTCTGCTCTTTTTTTTTTTTTAATAAAGGTCATTGAGGGAAGCTGCCAACAAAGAAAGAAAAGAAAAAAACTGAAAGAAATAATGTATTTCTGCAAGGCCATAGGCTGCTCTGTGAGTATGCAGAGGTTAGCCATGACTGCTGGCAACTTGACCCCAGCATTTCCTGAGGGTCATCATTGTTGTTCGTTGTAGCTCATGTGAGAAATCTCTGTCTTAGTCCAGACTTGCAGGCGACTTTTAGCACCTGTGGTCCCAAGCTGGTGAAAATGTGCTAGTAAAATTGGGGAGAGGTGAATCTCCTCAGTAGGTAGCCCTCTACACATGGAGACATCAAAATGAGTCAGTAGAATGCTAAAATTAGCCAATGATCATATCTGAAGGTCTTGAAAAATAGGTCATGATGCTCACATACAAAAATGATGGATGCTGCTAATATAGATAATGGAGAAAGCTCCGCAGATACTAAGGCATGAGGAACAAGTGTGCAGCAGATCTTAGCATTTTATCCAGTAATTTTTGTGCGCAGGCAAGATGAGTCACATGTAGGCTTACCCTTAAGCATGGACTGAAGTAGTCTTAAAAGAAGACTGGCTTCTTTTCAGTTTTGTGGTTTTTCCTGTCTCCTTTCCTGGACTAGATACTGGGAGTGATAAAAGCAACCTCGTAGTAGTCCTCAGTTAATTAGCACAGTTGGAGGAATGAGGGGCAATGAAGAGAAGTGAAAATTTTGTTGAAGTGAACTGTTTAGGTCACCTCCCTTGTATTTAGTTTTATTTTGATGGTGTTTTGTCTACTTTTATATCTTGTAGAGTTGGGATGGCCATTTTGGGGAAAATGTATCAACAGAGATAAGGTAAAAGCAGCAAAACATTTCAAAGAGCTCCCCTTTGATTAAACTGCCCTCACCACAAGAAAGACATCGAAGCCCTGGAGCGTGTCCAGAGAAGGGCAACGAAACTGGTGAAGGGGCTGGAGCACAGGTCTTATGAGGAGCGGCTGAAGGAACTGGGCTTGTTTAGTCTGGAGAAGAGGAGGCTCAGGGCAGACCTTATTGCCCTCTACAACTACCTGAAAGGAAGTTGTGGTGAGCTGGGGGTCGGCCTCTTCTCACAGATAACTAGTGACAGGACAAGGGGAAATGGCTACAAGTTGCGCCAGGGAAGGTTCAGGTTGGAGATGAGGAGAAAATTCTTCTCGGAAAGGGTGGTCGGGCACTGGAACAGGTTGCCCAGGGAGGTGGTGGAGTCACCATCCCTGCGGGTGTTTAAGGAAAGGTTAGATGTGGTACTTAGGGACGTGGTTTAGTGGGGAATAGGTGGTGGGGGGATGGTTGGACTACATGCTCCTTGAGGTCACTTCCAACCTTAATGATTCTATTCTAAAACATGCTCAACTGAGAGGCAAATAAGTTTGGGGTTTTGATGTGCATATAGTCATTTCCTGTATCTGCTGCTGGTCTTCGTCATTGCCTATGACAAGACTAGCTTAAATAGAACAAAAGGGATTTTTGGTGGGTTTACTTGCAACTCATTTAGCATGAATTTATGGCTGTTTGGGTTATGCATCCATTTGCATAAATAGATGAGAAATGGCAGCCTGCTGT
This sequence comes from Psophia crepitans, assembly GCA_013399095.1. Classification (NCBI taxonomy): domain Eukaryota; kingdom Metazoa; phylum Chordata; class Aves; order Gruiformes; family Psophiidae; genus Psophia; species Psophia crepitans. The sequence continues at coordinate 123,369 of VWZZ01008126.1, forward strand.
AGGAAAGCTTAAAAAAACCTCCATAAATGTAGTTTTCTTTGGTAAAAGACAATCCAAGAAAAATACAATGAAAATGAAGAAAGGATTTTTAGTCTAAGTGAAAAAGTGGAGCAGCATTGAAGATAGTTGGGTGACTTGCAGTATAAAGGACATTTTGCATAGAACATAACAATATGCATAAATCCATTGGAAAACATCAACAGAAAATAAGTACACTATACATACTTGGATTTTTGAAACTATTTTCCTACAGGAGACCTGTTTCAATGAATAATTGAAAACTGGTTCTTTGGGATTTGTCCCCAGACAAATGCTGGAGACAATACTCCAGCAACATTCAGTAGTCATTTATTTAATAAACAAAATAATTCAAGTTAAGATTTAGGAAAATTGTTCACAGGTAATGAAATGTGTAAACTCTGAATACCTTAGGAACAAAGGGCTCAATCCTGTATTAGTTTAGCTTCATGATGTATATAGTGCCATTGAGGTCAGCACCTTAAGTAAAACCACTGAGGAGTATCTGAAATGGAAAGAAAAGCATCATAAGTTCATAAAAAGAGAGTAAATGAACAGAACAAGCAAGCACACAAGCTTGTCAGGTTGAGCAGGGAGAAAAATCAGGTTATAATTAATGAGCTATTGGGTAAGGCAGAAAAATAGCTTAGAAAAAAAAAGAAAAAGACTATAAAGCTTAATAATAACACGTCTGAAAACTGGGTCCTGGGTGGACATGGAACAAATATTTAATATAAATTCACACAATTCAAGAGAAATTAGCACTAAGTAAAATTGTTTCCAGAAATATCTGAGGGATATATTTCATAGAAAGAAAAAATTAGCATGCAAATCCTGTTTAGACACCACTGGTATATGACTACATGTGCATATTCAAACTGAAAATTTCTGTGTACTTGTCAACATACTTTCTTTTTGGGAGCATATAAAATTCCTTTGAGCATTTTTATTTCTATGATTATTCTAAGCCAACCATTGATACGATTGATAAGATTCACATGAGATGTGAGTATTTTATACTGTGGAATATTGTGTGAGCCAAGTTGGATCAATAAGGATTTGCAAATACCTGTCTATGTTAATTTTAATCAGACATCTCTGAGTTACTGTACCTAAGTGTTCTTTCTTTAGTTCCTCAGTATTCAGAGATGTATCCCTGAATGATTTTAAATATTTTTATCAACTTTTGGATAGCCATTATGATAGTGAAATCAAGATTAGGGGACAGAGTTTAGGTTTGTGAACCTAGACTTGTAGTGTCATTAACTGTGGCTACAGAATACACTTTTTTAAAAAAAAAAAAATTTAGAAATTGCAGTATCTGTCTCTACTTGAGGAGAAGCCAATAGCAAGTTTGAGATGAGAATTATAATCAAAGTTCAAGTTATATACCTTCAGGATAACTCTTAAGGTTTAAATTAAGATGTTGTCTCTTTTCTAGTAAGTACCCTACAATTTTATTTACCACCTTGGAATTTTTAGCTGTTATTTTGAGAACATAATAAATTTTATAAAAAGAGAAGAAATGAGTTCTGACTGGTCACTTGAACCTAAAGAAGTTTGACTGGTAAAGAACAATGTCTTTCACCCTTTTGAGGGTGTTTGGGTTGATGGGGGGCTTTTGGGTAGTTTATTGTTGTTGTTTTGTCAAATTTTATGGATCCCAATTGAGAGAATTCAGACAGACTGCAAATTTCACAGGGTCTTAAATTGTAATGATAAATCAGTGCAAGGACACGTATGTCAACCACAAAGTTAATAATTGTCAGAGATCTCTAATGTATTTTATTTTAGAAATGGCAGGATTTCCACAGCTTAAATAATTCTGTAAGGCAAACAGTCATTTCCCATGTGTGGTGATAATCAAATTCTAGTCCTAGCCCATGGAGAAACTAGCTAGTAAATGGTGAAAAACTCAATTTTTCTGTTATCTTCAAACAGACTAAATCCGTGGCATTAAATTCAAGATACGAAGGATAACCTTTTAAAATGAACAGCAACAACAAAAACAATCTGTAGTAAGAAATTAGTCACTGAGGGTTTTCCTCAAGCTTTGTGGTAAAGAATAACTTCCTACAATTTCCATTGTTTTATAAACCCCTAATGATCTGAAAGGGAGTATAAGGAATATAGTGAGATTCAGGATGACAACAGATAGTTTGAGGTTTAAAATATTCAGTGAAAAGCGGTATATAAAGCTTTATTCATTGTTAAAAAGTTAATTTAGTTGGATTTATCTACTTCGACCAACCTTCCTACAACGCTTTAAGCAACATTAGTGAGATAATGCTAAAGGTCTTACAACAGCGAGAACATGCTTTCACAGTAAAAAGGTTATATTTTAGTACTGGAAATATTTTATGTGTAATCCATTACATTAATTGAAATGATTTAGTAATTCAGTGTAGAACAAAATTTGGGATACACTTTCTGGTGCTTGAGGCTAGACTAGATTAAATTTAATTGAAACAAAAATCAGTTATTAGTATATATGAAAAGTGAATTGAAAAACCCATAATCAAATTAACTTCAAGAGTTTTGTACATGAAAAGCAAAGTCAGACAAGAAGCCATAACGGTAATTGCTGGATGTTATGAGCAGAGTTGAGAATAAAAAGTGGTGCTAGAAAATCTGCATTCATTTTGTTGTTAAAGTATTTTCAATTAGTGTGACCAGGGTGTGGAGACCTGTAGTAAAAGTTAATGCTGGTGTGGTCTAGGGGGGTCAAGGGCCAGTGGCTCACGGCAATGATGACTAGCTTGGCTGGGTGTGTGGCGATGCTGAGGCATCCCATGGATGAGGAGAAAGGTGCCTGGGGAAGCAAGGCATTGGTCTGGGCAGGGGACTCTCCACAGCATAGGGATGGTCCTAGGCAAGGACCAAGTCATAAGTGCGGCTCCAAACTCAGGGAGGAAAGCCCATACTGAAGTTTTTCGCATCTCACAATTTAGCTGTTTATACCCAGCCTCATCCAAGATTACAGCTGCCTTGTATTAAGGCTCACCTAAAGAAAGAGGTGTCAGGGCCTGTTGGTGGGCCAAGGATCATCCTAGCTTAAATGGAGATGTTTGGGTATAGGAACATCCACTGAAACAAGAAAATAGGGGATGTACAAGAGGTGTCCTGATAGCATTTAGATTAGCAGGGCCTCAAGATTACAACCCACCTACATGCAGTTTCTCAGGACATCCTGATGAAGAAAATAAAGGTCAGCCTGAAACAAAGGTCAGTCTGCAGCTGCTAAGAGATAAAGTCAGAAGTTAACAGGGCTGGAGATAAGACACCCCTATAAGGAGAAAAAGGAGCATGGCATAAATTCTAATGACTCGCAGAGGTGAGACAGGATGTAAAGAGGGAGAATCACCATGGCTGTTCCTGAAGGGTACATGTATCCAAAACCAGCTTGAGAAGAGCCCTGAAGAGGCAGTGGGGATTTGATAACTGTAGACCTTCTCCTCCTCCACAGCAAGTAAGCCTGGCCAGATATCTTGGAGGCATGCAAGCCTGGTGCTCAAATGCACTTGGGCATGTGCATCTTGATCCTTGTAGGTATGGCAGTGTCAGTGCGTGAAATCTGTTCTTCAAAATAGTCACCTTCCCCTCTTACACAGTCTTGAATTGAGATTTACGACATTGATGCTGATATGCTGCAGCATTAATTGTGTTCCTTCAGCTGTATGGATAAAAAGGTAAAGATTGCAGTTTTCAGAGAGGGTATGTACTGTGTTGTGGTTTTACCCCCAGCCAGCAGCTAAGCCCCACACAACTGCTCGCTCACTCCCCGCCCCCCAGCGGGATGGGGGAGGGAATCGGAAGAGTAAAAGTGAGAAAACTCGTGGGTTGAGATAAAGACAGTTTAATAGGTGAAGTTGCACATGCGCAAGCAAAACAGATCAAAGAATTCATTCACCACTCCCCATGGCAGGCAGGTGTTCAACCCTCCCCAGGAAAGCAGGGCTCTGTCAAGTATAATGGTTACTTGGGAAGACAAACGCCATCACTCTGAACACCCCCCCCTTCCTTCTTCTGTCCCCAGCTTTCATGCTGAGCATGATATCATATGGTATGGAATATCCCTTTGGTCAGTCGGAGTCAGCTGTCCTGGCTGTGTCCTGTCCCAACTGCTTGTGCAGCCCCAGCCAGCTCACTGGTGGGGTGGTGTAAGGAGCACAAAAGGCCTTGGCTCTGTGTAAGTACCACTCAACAACAACTAAACCATCCCTGTGTTATCAACACTGTTTCCAGCACAAATCCAAAACCTAGACCCATACTGGCTACAGTGAAGAAAATTGACTCTATCCCAGGCAAAACCACCACAGTTTGAAAGCACAGCCACAGCAGAATTAGAAAAATCTGTAACTAGTTTTTATTCCATCATAGCTAAGCCACAAAAGTAAAGAGATGACAACAGAGATTTCAGCCTGCATTAGCCATCTGAGATATGTTACCTATCTGATATATATCAGCAAACTGCAAATCAACAAACCCTACATGACTCTTGACCCCGTTCAGATTCTCTATGCTTTCTCCCATTCATGTAGTCCTAGGAATCAAGTGTCTTATCCATGGGTTTACAAAGGAATTGCTTTAACTGAGCTCTTCATAGAATCTTGCATGAAACAGCCAAATATTAATCAAAATTGCTTAGGAAAGAACATTTCTGAAGAAACTCAGCCTTATCTACTTTGAGCCTTACCTAAATCTGCAAATTTCAGGATCTGATCACAGTGTCCTACTTAACTGGGGGGAATTTGAGCAAGCACTGAGAGTTGCTCAGATGCCATAGGACAGCCCCATGCTCTGAAGAAGGGAGTATTTATTGCACAGCGAGTAGGCTGTGCTGTTTTTCTACAAAGCAAGAAAAATTGGGACAAAAACCTTTGTAACATAAATCTGCGCCCCTTGTAGTGGTGGGATTCAGAATCTATGAGAAGTAGATTTAATAACCTAAGCAACTGTCAGAGAGATTATATATTATATCTTCTTCAATTAATGAAAGGGGCACTGCAGCAAAGCCCACAAAGGAAGCAATTTATTCAACAATGCTAAAGTGGGAGACATGCACTTGAGTACATGTACAATTTTGTCACACCCCGAGAGGGAAACAGCTGTAAATCTCCAATTCTGCTTTGATGCAGGATTTCCTTATCTTCTTGGTATGGCCAGGAGCCATGGCAAAAATTTATGAAGAGGTCAATTATCTTCAAACCGTAACATGCAGTGTCATGATGCTATGGTAGGACCACGATGCAGCACTGTGTTTTATTGTTGTTTGTCATCCCATTAAATTGGCTTAGTTGGGAATTGCAGCAAGAACATTAGCATTCACAACCATTACTGCCTCGAACACTGTCCAGCCTATTCACTTCCCTCTCTCTCTCTTGCCACTCATTCAGTAATTCTGCTTTATGCATCTTTGAATGCAAAATAGATCTTATCAGATTTCCTTCCATCCCCTTACCGCCTTTGCTGGGAGCTGTTGTAGAGAGGAAAACTGTGTCTCGTTTCAGTCCTGTGATTATGGGTGATCGGCTGTTTTTTTGCACCTTGAGTTTGTTCATTTTCTGTATCGGTGAGCTGTGAAAGCCCTTATAAAGTACTAAAGTTATACAGGTTTGAGCACTTAAATTTTCACTTTTATTTGCATGTGCTGGAGAATCCGAGGACTCCAAGTATATAATTACACAAGTACCATTTAGAACAGGTCAGACAGAGGTTTTATTAACTATTATCTTAGTGAGAGAGCATTTGGACAGCATCTACCCCTCTGCTCTCCTGTTCCCTGCCAAGTGGTAGCAGAGGCCCAACCTATATACTGTTTCAGAAACAAAAGAAAGGTGAGGAAATCCCTTCAATGGTAAAGCCAAGTATCCATACCTGAGGGAGAGGGGGTGTGGACTCCTTAATCATCTTGCTAACTGCTGCAATCCTAAGGAATTAAACAGTAAACATGACAATATGGAGAGGTGGCTCTTGGTGGAGTCTATAGGAGTGGCATACCCAATATTATCTTGGCTCGGAAAAAGGTAGTTGGAAACAACCCCAGACTGTCAGCTTTTAGTCAAAAGGAATGTTCTTTTAGTAAAGATAACTTCTTAGCCAGACCTCTTGATCTTAAATATTAATAATCTTACTCCCACGCACGCATCTGCTAGTAGCGGTTAGAAAAATTGGGGGGTTTACCATATCTAGAATTGCACTCACACACACACACAGGAAAAAAAGTTTTAGTTGGGAAATTTTGAAATAAAATATTTTTTCATTTCTGAATATTTTATATATATATCTCAATCTTTTGTCCCATTTTCAGCATGAATTTTATCCTTCTTTTCCAAGTATAATGAAATAGAATGGATAGAAAGTCCACACTGAAGTTGGCAGAGGTCTGAAACTGACTTAGTGGGAACTGAGTGAAGCCCAAGGTGCACAGAGATTTTTTGTAGGGGACTTTGGGGTGTCATCTAGCTCCATTTTCTGCTAATGGCATGGTCAGCTGGGTCAGGTTGTCTTGGTCTTGTCCAGTTAATTTTTGAGCTCAAAGACGTAGTATTCGGAGCTTCTCTGAGCACCTATAATTGAACATGTCTGATGGCGAAGTTTCAACTGGATTTTCCTTCGTTGCAACTTGTGTCTATTGCCTGTTGCATGACTTTGTTTCTTATGCTTTTGCTGTGTATGTTCAAGCAGGTTTCCCTGTCTCTACTCTGCAACTTACTATTAGGTTGTAGAAGACAGCCACAAGATCTCCTCTGATCTCTCCATCTCTTAAGGCTGAACAAAACTGGTTCCTCAGCCTCTCCTTGTACTTGTGTAAGCCAGTGCCCCAGTCCTCCTAGGCTGGTGGGTCTCCACTGGGCTCGTTCCAGTTTGCCAATGTCTTTATTCTACTGTTGATCCCAAAACTGGACATGGTACTCCACAGGTGGTGTCACAAGTGCCAAGTAGAAGGGAAGAGGATCAATTTGTTTCAGCTGTTGACTACACTCTTGCTAATACAGCTCAGTACCTGGTTAGTCATCTTCACCTCGAGCTCACAGCTAAACCACCACTGCCATATGTATCAGAGTCGACCTTGAGCACAGACAGCCAAACCTGAGAAAGAAAATGTTGCAGAGGGAGGAGGATTACAGAGAAAGATGGTTACCAACTAGTCAGGGTGATTAAAGCTGGTGCCTTCATGGCCCGGACACTGATGTGCTCGTGACGAGGTAGAAAGAAACAGACTAAGGCCCTACATACATTTAAAAAGTTGCCCTGAGTAAGCTTAAGGGAGATTTGCCATCAGTCCAGACTCACATGTTCTAACTTTAGCTACCAAAAATTAAAGCATTGTTTCTAGCTATCCCAAATAGGTGGACTGAATCGCCCCGAGAAATCCTGTGTCTGTCCACAGACATAGCTAAGTTGAGATTCAGCATCCAGCTTTTAGGCAGCTAAATTCAGATGAGATGACAATCCAGATGGGATCGTACCGTCAGCTGGTACTCTTGCACCCTTAAAGTAGAAAACAAATGTTTACACTGAATTTCACTCCAATATAAAAATTTCTGCATCAGTTTCAAAACTCAAGGTCTTATCTTCAAACTGTCAGTGCAAATCGTGGTTGCTACTTGCTCATGTTAGGGCATGGTAGAGTTTTAGCTCTTGTTCCCTGATGTGGTTGCCTGTGCTCTGGATAGGCCTGTAAAAGTCTCAGAAGTTATTCTTCAGGGGTTTTCCAGCTAAGTCTGTGGAAAACATGGCTTGCAAATGCACTAAAGAAAGCTCAGTCTTGGATGAGATTTTGCAGCCATTTGGTATCGATAATAGGTGTGTGCTGGAGGCTCTAAACAGATGTTATCCAACAAACCTGTTTGGGTGTAGAGTTTGAAAACAACTGACGAAAGCAAAGCTCAGTAAAGAGCACAACTTCCTAAGCCAAGCTAGATGGTGGGGTGGGACATGCGGGAGAAAGAAATTAATACTTCCAGTATTTTACCATTGATTTTGTCGTAAGTTCATTAACAGGAGCTAGTTTTGCCAAAGAGCTCAGCTTGTGGTGGGGAACGTACTTCAGCTGTCTGAACAAGACCTCTCCCATGAAACCACGGAAATTCAGGTAACTACAGAGTGTTCTTAAGAGGAAGATGAAAACCTTTGCGTATATTTTGACAAACCAAAACATAAAGGTATTGGATTTTCTGCCCCTCAAGAGAGTACATATTTGGGAAGTTTTCAAATTGATTTTATTTGTCAATTCTTTTGTCATACAAAATTACCTATCTACTTTATATATAAAAGAGGAAACTTAATGGCCCATGGTCCTATACCAAGGCAATCATAAATCTCTAATGCAGCTGAATGTGCTAAACTATCAGTCTTTGTGCTCAGCCATAGAAGCAGCTGAACCTCTTTTTCTGTAGCACAAAGCACAGCTGGAGCCACCTGGCAAGACCATGAGATGCAAAAGGAGAGTGTGGCAATAACTGGGTTTCCTAGGTTTCACATCTGCGCAGGAACAAGAGTAGCAAGGGTAGCAGAGTTGGACAGGAACCTGAGGTTTGTTTTTTTTTTTTCCATGAAATTCCATGATTCAAAAAATGTTTCCATTTTGGAGTAAAAGGTCAGATGTAGATTCCCTATTTTTTATTTCAAGATATATTTTTGCAATCAGCCAAAACTTCATACTTTGTGTTGTTCAGAATTTCTGAAAGCAGGATTTCTGTAAATATATATTTCCTCAATCTGGTTTGTGCCACAAATGTTGCTCAGAGAAGAAATACACGGCTGGCTTTTCGGAGGAGATAGGCAAATTCAGGTGCCGTTGAGTTTAGCTGAAGTTGTGACTATTGAACACTTCTGAAAAATCAGGGTTGTGATAGTCATACGTCATGCACATGAACTGGAAAGTCAAAACAGCCTTTAGCTTGAAGTGATGCATCAGCCAGACTATGGAGAAATATAAGGGCTCTCTTTCCACAACTATGTCCTCAAGCCTTTGCCTGTAAAGGTCATCTTTATTACTTTGAACTTCAACATCTCAAGTTTGCCTAGCAGTTTTCTCCATTGTATCTTAGCTGTTGACTTTATTACTTTAAAATTCCTTCTCTGTTTTCATGAAGTGCTGTGAACATCATCTAATTAGCAGAACAGGAATTGCTCTTGAAGTGCTATTACATGAGACTCTGACCGTGACCATATGCAGTAAACCTTGTGAAGGAGAGACTGTACTTAATTCCATTAACACTTATTATGAAAGTTGGGAAGGAGGGGAATGGGAATGACAGATGGTTAACATCTTTGGGGAGACAGTTAATGGGGATGAGTGTTTTTCTTAAACTTGGTGAGAAAGGAGGGACACTTACCAACTCACTGTGAGGCTGTAGGGTGCTGGCAGTCCTCAACAGTGACCTGCTATGGGGAAAAAATCCTCTCCTAATCCTGGGTGCAGACGGTCATTTCTGTTGTGCAAACACCGTGAGTGGCCAGCACAGGCCGTGACCCCTCTGATTTCCAAAAGAGCACAGCTTTTTCCTCCTGGAGGCCCTGGGGATGGCATTGCAGTGACCAGCACAAACAGTTTTAAGGCTTACTACCCTCAAGCCTCGTTGCTTTCTAGCTCTCCTGAAATCATACTTAACAGCAGTAAAGATGAAAGTAAATATAAATGAGAATTTGTTTACATAGCAGAAATGCTGGCAACACAATTGTAATGAATTTAGAGACAGAACTAAGAAGAAAACTGTTCTTTTATCCACCCATACTGAAATGAACTCAAAGAGGCTTTTCTCTGTACAGAGAAAAACATTTAACCAAATTTGTTGCATGGGATCCTTTCCGGGTATAACGTTTATACTAATTTATTCTCTGTGGCTCCATTTAGACTGTAATTTAATTAAAATGTTGGTTTCAATCTTTTCCCAAGGGTTTGCCTCCCATCTGCCACCTCACTTTCAGGAATACTTAAGTTTTCTGGGCATGGCTAGGTGAAGCTATCTTCTGCCTAGACAATGAAGAGTGTCTGTTAGCAGCCCTCCTTAACTATAAAGAAACCCCCAATTTACTGTAAGCAAAATAGTCTGGTCCGCCTGGTAGAGCCACATTCATAGCTGAAGGCTAAAAGCTTTTTTCACATGCTGAGCTTCACATTTATATCAACTTTAAAGCGTACGTTTGCCTTTAACTCTGCAATCCTATTTCAAATAAGCACATACGCGAAGTTGTGTGTACATGCAGCACGTTCGGGTCTTGCTTCTGAGTGGCGTTGCTGACACTGGTGAACATGTTGGTGTGATAACGTGTTAGTGCCTGGTCCTTGGGGTAGCTACAATATAATTTAATAAATACTCAGATTTTGAAGTGAAACATGCTAGCAGATGTGGTGTCTCCCGGAAGGCATCAGAAAACCCTAGTTCTGGGGAGTGGTTTAGTTGTTTTGTGGGTTTTTTGGTTGTTTTTTTTTTCTGTTGTGTTTTGGTTTATTCTTTCTTTTCTCCTTTTTCTGATTACACAATTTACATGGAAATAAACTCATTGCTAGTTTAGGATTAATCTGTTCCTGATACTTACTGCTTATTTGCTTCGGAAGCTCAGTCATAATCTTTTATTTGCAGATTTAATTATCTCCGTAGCAGCTAATTGTAATTTATTAATAATAATACTAGTAGTAATTGAAATAGACAAGGAACGTATGCTATGTACAAAACATGTCGATAAAACTGTTTCCAAATAAAATCTCTTTCAAATCTTTCTGAGAAATCCACAGGTGATCTTAAGGCAATGATCGTATGGGGAGATGGGAGCTTTTCTAGACTCTTCTAACACAACAGAATGTGTTTAGCTTTTTGTACAAAATTTATTTTATGCAGTGACTGATCCAAAATTCATTGAAAAGACTAATTTCAGTAGTCTTGGGATCAAGCCCTTGTTTAAGTAATTTCTAAACCCACTGTCGAGCAATCATTCAGATTTTACAATATTTCATAAAAGAAGAATTCAATTATAAACAAACAAACTAATTAGATTTAAATCTGCTGTTGTTATAAGGAATAGGAAATTGAAGATTAAGGTTTCTGTTTAACTGTGGAATTTATTCAATGGTCCTATAAACCCACTGAGGAACAGATTTCTTGTCTCCATTGAATAAACAGGCTTTGATAAGTCAAAGTATTTATTCCTAGAGTCCACAAATCCAAAGTCTCATACATTTGCTTTAGAGATGAGGAAGGCAGAGCTAATCCTGATTGGATTTTTACACGTAAATCCCAGGGATTATAGGAGAGCTTCCAGACTGGGTGCTTCACATCACTCTCCTGAGTAAAGCCTGCAGAAGTGGAACAGGAGGCCTAGAAAACACCTCAACGTTGACCTTGAAATGTTTTTCTACTTATGACTCACTTGTGGGTGGGAGGTGGGGAAGGAGAGTCTTCTGGAGCCTGTGGGGAGAAAAATGTGAGATTCTTGAGAATACAGACATGCCAGAGAGGCTATGATAAATCTGCCTCTGAACTTTTGCAGATCATCTCTGCTCAAGAGGGCTGCTCTCCTTGTGCCATCCCCTTCTTCCTTGAGGTCCTCAGCAGTTGTTCTTAGCAGCAACACTGGGACTGCTGGTAATGCACCAGCATGCACCCATGATGCAGAGAACATGCTCTGCCTCAGACTGTGTAGTCGCCACCGTGGGTCCTGGCAGGGCTGTGCTAGCATCGACTTCCCTAACACTTGTATGGTGGAAGAGATGGAAAAAAAAAAAAAAAGAAAAGAACAAGTGGCTTAATGATGTTTCTTGTAGCAATAAATGCCTGCACAAGCAACTCTGAGCAATAGGATCCCACTGTAAGCATTTACTCCATACAGAAAGGCCTCCTCTCATAGCTCTCCTCAAGAAATGCCACCAATCCTTCATGCCGCAACAAGGTCAAAGGCTCAACTGATAGATGCCACATGGCTCCTTTCCAGGCGGTTGTTTAAACACGTGGGAGAGGGAACCTGTCCAGAGATTAGGTTGCCAGCCTTGAACTTGGGAAATTGGATTCAGTTTTCTGTTCTGCAGTTGATTACTTATAAGACATGAGGGAAATAATTTAGTGTCAGATTCTTCAAGGTATAACACCTATTTATTTTCCATGGAAATTGGTTAAGGTTAGATGCTATGTATCTTGACATTCTCTGAGGGGTGTTTGAGAGATGGGATGATTCATATACTTGATAAATATACTAACAATTGTGAAGTTGTCATACCTAATAGATATAGAAGTAATAAATTTACTGCAAATAGGACTACATGATTCCTGATGCTAATTTGACCTTTCCATCTTGTTTGAAAGGAAGTTTTTGTCTGTAAAGATGAACGTCTTGTAATATTGAGATCAGTGGTGAATTTCATTATTGGCTTCTGTGGATCCACTTACTCTTTAAGGGGTTTTATTCTTATTTATACTTCTTTCCCTTTAATAACTGAAATCATACTTACATCACTAGGTCTGTAAGTTAGCCATACAAAAGAAATAGTCAGCATCGGTCAAGGCAATGATGAGTTTGTCTAGATGGAAAAATACTGTATCGTGCAGACAGCACACAAGCACCCAATGGCTACATTTTTCTCTAGACCTTGAGATTTGTATTCAATCATCCTCTCAGGACTAGAAGCAGTCTAGCCAGGATAAAGTGATGCTCTTAATACACTTCTCAGAAGGGTTTTAGTTGCTTCAGCTCTCTGAGCGAGTTCATTCAGGGTCTCTGTGTGGCCTGATATTGTGCCATGAAGATGTATCCTGAGACACTGGACAGAATTTAGTGTTGAAAATAAGGATTGCACGTGGCTAGAAGCGAATCGCTTTCTGCTTAAGGCTTTACTAACTGAAAAACAGAGGGCTTCTGCCTCTGAAACCCCTCAGAAGTTGTTGGGTGTTTTATTCCTTTCATTTGACCTCTGCTGTTTGCCACCTTCCCCTTCCGTAGTTGTCCTTTTCTACCCATCAGACGTTAATTTTCTGCCTCTTCTTTCAAGAACAAACTAGCATTGTTTCTTCTTCATTTCATTGTGCACAAGTACCACAGGGAACACCATCAGTAGGAGAATTTACAACCCCTCACAAAACGCTTATTCTTTACTTGCTGCTGGATAATCAGTAGAGGAAAAATGGTATAAGATTTTTTTTTCCTACTCTTTTTTTCTTTTACTACTGAATATAAATAAAACGGAATAGGTTGATTCATAGCATTTCCACCCAAGATGCATTGACTTAAATTAATGCACTTGTCAGAAAAGCATTAATGTTCCGCTTGTGATGAATCAAGAGAATCCTCAACCTCACCTTTCATGAATCTTAAGAAAGGAATATTTATTTTTCTTGCGACCTTTCAGACTAGAAAAGAACTGAAATCGTTGTGTGGTACCACTTGCATAGCGCTGAATCAATCACAGGAAATAAATAGTGGTGTCAAACTGCCTGTTTTTGGACCTTTAGTACTTTATCTCATCTTACAGATGTGAGCAGTTTTTTGGGCAAGCTACAGATTGCTACGGACTGGCCAGCATATGATCCGAACAACCAAAAGCCAGTGTAATGCACCGGTGATGAATAAAACAAGGCAACTCAGCATTCGTTTTCAGTAAAAATTTTCAGCATCAAGCAAATAGGATTTGCTGATAACAGACAGGCAGTTGTAATGAAAGATTCCCAATTTAACCATTTTGCTCATATTAGCTATTAGTGTTCAGAGCTGGTCAGACTCTGACTTATGAGGGCTGCTGTTGGAAAGGGACACTTGGTTATACATTTGTCTGCAAAGGCTGTGAGGAGAGAGGGAATTGAGGGAACCAGCAAGACAAGTGTTAAAAACCTCTACAATAAGGGAAAATGCATGTGTGCAGACTTTCCCTGACTGCCTTAACATGGTACATATTCAATATTCAAAATTATTCTATGAATAATTTATGTAAACATATTCCAGTGCTACAACCATTTCACTGGGTATTTGCTATTTTGGGGCTTGTGGTTGGTCACCTATTTCCGTGTGATGGTTACCAGTCTCTGCATGCGTGATTCTTATGTGTAGCTTTTTTGGATGAATATATTTGCCTATTTGTCAAGCTTTCCCTATGTACAAAGAAATTTTGCTTTCAGCAGCGTGCATACAAAGCAGTAAGGGGTTGCAAATATTGTCAGGAGGAACATCAGTACCAATGAAATGCATCTCTACGGCTTTTTTTAATTTTTTTTTATTTTGTCTTACGGTGCTCATGTTGCAATAACTGCTTTTCCACGAGGATAGGAGGCTACCTCTCAAGGTCACTCCCTGAGACAACTTTGGGCAGTGTGCAGAGGGGTGCCTGAAGCCCTCCTGGCAGCTCTGAAGGCAGCAAGCAGCCCAGCAGCACTGGGTCTCTAGCCCTCGCTAGCCCAGGACCCAAAAAGCCATGCTGTGAAGCCCAAGCACTGGTTCTGTGCGCCACAGCACGGAGCCCACCTGCCCACAGGGATGAAAATAGTCAGGTATGGTGTTAAGTATGGTTTACAAAGGCATGAGAAATGCAGTGATTTTCCTGCTTCCTTCCTCTCTGTGTATTATTCCATTTTTGCTCTTGGTTAGATTTATCCATTTGTTGGGGGAGAGAGAAGCAGGGAAAAAACCCCGTCATGTGAGCATGGCTTCTTATTTCTCTGCTCTATCATATGCATTCGCTGTCCCAGCAGCTTGGAGATTTCTTTGACGCAATTCTTTGCCATCCAGCGCCGGGCAATAAAGCTGCCTGTTACGGCCGCGCTGCCCGGCTCCCAGGAAGCAGCATGAGGGACTGCAGATGAAAGGGACATTAATAAGCCCGACGAATTTTCAGTTTCCTCCGAAGGCGAATTTAGCTGTGTTCTCTCCCGCTGTGTGAAATGATAATGAGGCAATCGATCGTAAACAGGTGCAGCGAGGAGCTGCTCGGCGTACAGCGAGCCTTCGCACTCCATTGCCACGCTCGGCACCTGAATCTTAATATCATTCCAGAAAGAGTGACAGAATAATAATTCCCATCTCATGTTAAGGTAGAAACTTGTTAAATTCAGAACCTTCTGGAATTAATGCTGCTGTTTTCTTAGGTTCATTGCATTTTGCCAAGCTTCATTTCAGGAATCCCTCGAGCAAGGAAATGTATCTTTAGGAATTATTTCTGTAATGAATTATTTACTCATTTTCTGAAGTTTTACGCCATTTTATAAATTTTTAAGTACTTAGAGATTTTTGTGGACTTTTTTAAACTATTCTACATTTTTAATTAATTTAAAAAAAAAACAACACCAAACCCTCGGTTGTGTCTACCCTTAGTCCAACTTGGTGCTGTGGTCTTAATCACCTTGTTGTGTGGGAAGGCTGAAGCAGAAGACGCACACACGCACTAACACATGCACACGCACGCATGTGCACGCCACTCGTTATAATTCTGTCTAACCCGTAGACAAAAAGATATCACTTGGTGGATGGCTGGTGAGTTTCAGTAAGACAGTGCGCCTCCGCTGCCGAAGGGGAGTGAAGACCCACTGCGGACCAGTGCTGGCTGGGCACGATGCTGTTGCTGCCTGGGTGAGGGGAAGGCACAGAGCAGGGGCACCGCCTCTTGCTCAGCTCTTCCTGCATTCCCAATCTTGCAGAGAGGTTTTTTTTATTTCTCCTTTTTTCCTCCTTTGCATTTTCACTGTATAGGAGATGTTTTATGTCTATTCAATATGAGGTTTTTGTTCCCTTTTTTATGACTGTTTCATTACACCCTAAAGCAAGCCCTGCCCAGCTCTCAGGCTTGCATTTATTTTGCTGACCATCCTTGACCATTTGTATTTGTGCCTTTACCTCTGGAGTCATCCTGTGCCTGTACTTTCAAGGCCTCTGCTGTCACCCTGTAGGTATATTTTCAGGGTCCCCTGTGACAACCTGCTCAAAAACCACTGAAATGAAAAAAAAGACACAAAACCTCATGCATTCATTTGTGTCTAAATCCAGGAAACTTCTACTCAGCTTTAAATCTACACTGAAGTATCTTTTTCAGTGTTTGATTATTATTTTTTTAAGTTGTCAACAAACTGACATCTTTTCTTCTTCCTTTCTGGAAGTATTGTATCCGACCTTTTCTATGTTTTTTGTGCCTAGAAGCTTCCACAGGAACCTCTTGTGCTGAAAAACATATGTACACATGACTCAAAAACCATCTGCTTTTCTGTCACCTGAAAGTCTTTGCACAGAAAGCTAATGCATAATTTATAGTAGATGTTTTTGTCACGTTTGGAAATTGTAGCTTTTTTACCTCAGCTCTACAAAGGAGATGATGTTTTTCCTGGACCAAAGTGCCTAAAATCTAGTCTTAGTGCTGCAGATACCAACTCACGTGCTTAACTGGGGCAAACATCTGCTGCGTACCTGGTAGGCTGGTCACGCGGTGCCTTGAAGGCCACATTGCTTTATAGCTCAGCAATGCATGCTGGACTTCTTACCTGCCCAAATTAAGCCCAAGCCTGCAGGTCTCACCTGCCCTTATGGGATGCAGTGAGGAGACCCCTCAGCAGTCTGCTCTGCCTGAGACAAGTAACCAGTAACATGAGTGGGAATATAAATTGCCTTAGTGCCTATTTTCACACTTCTCTAAGCAGCAGTTTAAATGCAACCTATTGCTGTAGCACTTCAGAATGGGCTCCTCATAGCAAGCACAGTCAGGTAAGGAGGCAAGTCCCTGGGGGGAAGGTGCATCCTCTCTGCAGTAGGCAGCAGCACTCCTGTTGCAGTGGCATTGTGTAAGTCATGTGGAACTAACACCGTGGACATAGTGTATCTGGGAGACAAAAACCCATGGATTCCAGATTGAAGGGTGCAGAGGAAATTTAGTCTTGATAAGCCCACTGTCTAAAGGGATGATCTCCAAAGTCAGCTCTCCTGCTGTTTTAGTCATGGCAACAGCGGGAATAGATGCCAGTGCTGGTGAGAGGGCCCGTAAGACTTCAATCTGTGTTCTCTACCAGAGAACATAAGTGTCTTCAAAAACAGATACTCAGATTTTATGTTCTCCAAACAGGTGAAATTGTCTTCCTCTTTCAGTACCCCGTCGAGGATGTTGTCTGTGACTGCTCAGTTTCAAAAGAGTTCAATAAATATAAAAATACTTTTCTACCCTTTATTTAGGGTTTGTTGCAAAGCAGCTGCCCATGGCACCACACCCACAATACAGCCACCTGGGTATATGGTTTTGACTTATGCTTTCATTATAAACCTGAAATACACAAAGTGAAACCCTCACCTATTGCGTGTGCCGTGTGCCAAATAACAAATTGAGCTAATGTCATGTTTCTAAACCTAAACTTGTTCTTTTGGGGAACAACTGCTTACAGCGGCGTGTGACTGGGAGCGAGACTGCCAGGGTGTGTGTGTTACCTGGCTTCCTGCAAAATCTTCTTTCCAGTAACTTTTTGTCCTCTATCCATGTTTTAGCCAAGTAACTTTGCCATTTGACAGGAGTATTTCTGCCTCACTATATACCATTATAAAATATGACTAAGCATAGATTTATAATATGTACCACTGCACATCTGGCAGTTATTCTACCATCACCCTTAACAGGAAAAAAGTAGTTCTTTCCTTATTAGGTTCTCTTTCCTCCCGCTTTATCTTTGGACCTTTCTAGTAAACTGTCACATACTAATTTTGAGGTTCACCAGACCATAAAATGTTATTCTAAATCACTTTACTGCCTCTCAAGTGGTCTCAAACAAGTCTTAATATCATTCTCAAAGTGGCTGTCACTTGTGCTGTCCAATGGGTTAATAACCACTGAAAATATTGCACCTTATTATATTACTCTACTTACAGATTTCATGCCAGTACAAAAATAATGTTCTTAAGATCTTGCATGAGTATCAAAATGCTATGCTCCCTGTCTTCAGTTTGTCATTTCCGTTGTTGCTCCATTGCTCCTCTCGTTTACTGTTGTGTCAGGAAGACTGTTCCTGTTTTGGCTGTAGTGCACACTGCATTTCACCGAAATGAAACCCTTAACTGGCAGGCTTGACTGGGTGCTTTTCAGGAAGATCTCTTATTGGTGCTTACTTTATTGATTGATTGATTTCTACATAAGATAGAGCCATTCTCTGATGGGGCCATAGCAGGGAGCACGAAACAGCTTTTTGCTCAGCAGTGAACGCTGCTCTCAGTCCCCCAAGCCCCAGACAGGGACCATCGTCAAGATGGGGACAGATCATTGTGTCCGGAAGCGGAGTGCTGTAAGGGCTTCTCCTGCAATAATAACTGCTCTGTTAGCTCCCATTCATTATTCTTTATCTTTGCTTTGTGTACATATATTTTCTGGTGAAGACGATATGAGATTTTATTTTTTTTTCCTGAGAAATGAGGTCTGAAAACTTAGGTTTGCCAAATACACGTGAAAGGGACTGAAACATGTTTCCACTCATGCTGCTCTTCCTGATCCTGGCAGCAGTTCAGTGATCCCAGCGGTGGCAGGAATGGCCATAGGAGCTGCACAAATGGGAGCAGAGAGAGCAGCGGGAGGCTGTGCCTGTCTCATGAACCATCACGTCTCTCCTACTGGAAAAAATTCAGCCTTAAAAGTGAGGGCACACAAAAAATGAAAGGACTTCAGATAACTTTACAGCTAAAATGACTGATGTCTTCTGAAATGAAGTATGTTGCAGCACTGCACCGATAAATAACCTCTGAAGGCCAAGAAAATACTTGTGCTAGCAAAAGGCAGCCACTGTTTGTCAGTGAAGCTCATTTTAAAAAAAGTTTTGGGGAGAACCTGTAAGCCTCACTAGTGGTATATCATTGGTATGTGTGGCCAGAAGCCTGGGGGGGTGTGGGGGGGGTGGAAGCAAAGGCCAGAGGGAAAGAAAGCCTCCACCATCTTTGGGTTCTAGACACATAGATCATACTGCAGAATTCATCACGTGTAGCACCACATTGTTCCTTTTGTATTTCCTTCGGCAGTCAGCAAGCATAAAACAGCACACAGCTGCTTTGGAGCGATCTCATGCTTTAGTGTCTTCAATTTGCTGTGATAAAATGATGTTACCTTGGCATCATTTCATTCAATGACTCCAATAGATCTGGGCAAATAGTGCTGGGGGAAGGCGAAGTGGGGAAGGAGTTTGTTCAGAGGCCAAACCTAAAAAGCAGGAGAAAAATGTCTTAGGTCAGAATTATTTTAAGTTTTCTTTGGCTAAATGAAACCAAATAACTCATCATGCCAAAAACTTGAATGACCCCAAATGTTTTGTTCAGCCAAAATGGAATGTTTTGTGCTCCCATTATTCATGTCTTTTTTTTTTTTTTAAATTGAACGACACTTTGATCAAATAAGTTGCAAAATTTTATTTGTAAACCATTGGAATGGTAGGATTTGCCATCTTCAAAAATCTATTCCTGTACTCTCCTTTCAGCCAAGAATTCAGCTGAATTCAACCTGAATTTACTCAGTTTCCTTTTTTTTTTTTGTCAAATTCATTGCTTATGGAAAAACACACCTCAGATCTTTTCCTTTTGCTATTGATCTGATTCTTGAATTTTCTTCCTGCCCTATCAGTGAGATATTCTCGTACATTTACATGTTTTATTTTGACTTTATGATTTCTGATGGAAGAACATTTCAGTTGTGTTCCGTGATGATCTACAAGTTCCTGCCATTTGCTCTGTGTCACTGTTCAGATCCTTCATTAGCTGTGCCTTGGCCCTCCCCTGCTTGTTCTGCAATAGAGTTACAGGCTGACAGGGACTGAGGCAAATTCTCTGCCTTTGCAGAGTGCGTGTTGCTGTCAGTACGCTTCCCTTGTACGTTTGCTTTGATTTAACTTTGGAAAATATGTTGCTTCCCCCCCCCAAAACCCAAAAAACCAAACCAAAACAAAAAAAAACCAACACCAACCTTTCCCTTTTTATTAAGGAACATTCAGCTAAGGCACAAGTCTGAAACTGCAAGGAGAGATGAATCAAAGATGTATATTTAGATTGGCATGTTGCATGCTCTTGAAACACATTTTGCCTTGAGGATGCCTGGCTCTGCCAGGGAAGCCCACAGTGCTCCAGGCAAGAGTCCATCTCTGCCCAGAGACGTTTCTGTTGCTGTTTGTTTGTTCCTTGGCCCAGAAACTTGGTAATCTGGGCTTTTCCCAAAGTACATGTACTTGTGGGCATAGGCCACTGTAGCGCATCCAGTGCATTTGGAAGATGTCTGTTTTCTGGTTTTATTATGGAAATAAGAATTCTCACCAAGAATTTCCAATGAACTTGTCTCCAAAGCTGGAATCTGGAGTTGTTTCCCAAGCTCTACGCAATTGATATCCTTCCATCAGTTGGCCTTTGATCTTCTGTGTGTGCATTATAAGTATCCAGTAAACAGTGTGATTAAAATGAAATTATTTTTGGAGGATGAATGCTGTTTCCAAGGCTCACAATTTGTCCCTTCCAAACTCGAAAAGGTGACCTTTTGGAATGAGATTTTCTAAGTCTGTTTTGCCTGCAAAGTGAGTTTTAAATATTCCCATAAAAGCTCTTCATTTCCTCTACCATGTACATGAAAATATACTCTTTAGTTTACTGGGACAAGGGAAGTTGAGGTTTGAAAATAATGCTGCATTTCTATATAAATAGGCTTGAAAATAATTCTGGTAAGAATTTTATTTACATGACCAAAATTAATCAAGATCTGATTGTTTGAAAACTACAGTGTGGTATGTAAGCAGTACTTTAACAAGCAAACTAATCAACTGTTCCTCCTACTGCCTAGAATCCATGAAAGAAAAAGATTCTTATTAATTCTACTTTTAAATGCTCAAGAGCCATGCAAATGCTTGCTGGTGAGAGCCAGATGGGTCCTTTGATGTTGAGAGTCTTTTATAGGCTCATTCCTCATTACTGTGGCTAATGCTTTCCTCCTAATGGGGAGACTGTACTCACTGATCCTATTTCTGGTTGCACTGCTATTTTCAGAGGCAGCTGGAATACGAGTCATGGCTGACATGTCATTCTGGTGGCCACCACTGGGTACTGATCATGGAATCATAGAATCACTAAGGTTGGAAAGGACCTCTGAGATCATCAAGTCCAACTGTCAACCTAACACCACCATGTCTACTAGATCATGTTCTGGAGTGCCACGTCTATACGTTTTCTGAATGTCTCCAGGGACGGCGATTCAATCCCCTCTCTGGCCAGTCTGTTCCAACACCTCACTACTCTTTCCATGAAGAATTTTTTCCTCATATTCAACCTAAACCTCCCCTGATGCAACTTGAGGCCATTCCCTCTTGTCCTGTTGTTTGCTACTTGGGAGAAGAGACCGACACCCTCCTCACTACAACCTCCTTTCAGGTAGTTGTACAGAGCGATCAGGTCTCCCCTCAGCCTCCTCTTCT
>VWZZ01008126.1:145078-173577 GCA_013399095.1 Psophia crepitans
AGCACTTGGCCTCGTTAAACCTCATACAGTTGGCCTTGGCCCATCGATCCAACCTGTCCAGATCTCTCTGAAGAGCCTTCCTCCCCTCAAGCAGACTGACGCTGCTTCCCTGAGGCAGTCTGATGTGACATTAAACCCCACCTCTGAACCCTCGCTGCTGCCGGGGATGAAACCTCCCACTGGACTGAGGTGCCTGGTGGCTGGGACCCTCCTGTCTGAAGAAGAAGGGGGCCAGGATGGGTTGTCCCACATGGCTGGCCCAGGGCAGCCTGCCGGACCTCTCTGAATTTGGTCACTTGGCCAAGTACAGCAGGCTTTCGGTTGGATTAAATCTTCCTCTGTAGCTTAAGATACCTAAAAGTTGCTTCGTCTCTGATGTGTTTTGGGTGTAGCTACATCCTTGATGGCTTTTCATGTTTTGGTTTTATTTTTTACGGCAATTTCCTTCAGTCTGTGTTTATGTCCAGGATAAACATGAACTAGCAGAGCCACCTCGTGCAGATCCTGTTACTGAACAACCTCTTGCAGGTTTCTCAGGCATCTTTAAGAGCCGAATTCCCAAAGAATCTTTAAACTTTTGATTCAAAGTGGTTGGGATGATGTTGCAAGAGGGTGAAAAAGAGTGAGCAAGGCAGCAAGTTACCTCCTGGGATCGTAGGTCATTAAACCCCTCTTCCTTTCTTATTTTCTTTGAAACTGATTATTTCCACTTGGCTACTTCTGCAGACTTCAGAATTGGCAGATGAGGGTTCCCACAGCCAGAAAGAGCTCTGGACTCAGTCTTTGCCCTGGCCCAGGAAAACACTTCACACTTGCAGAAAGACAGTGTCTCTAGGAGTCGCTGCCTCTGCCTGCACTTCCAGCAGTGCTGTCTACATCCCGGGCTGAGCATGCATCTGCATCCACGTGTGCCAACCTGCTACGAGGTCCAGGGATGGAGAAGCTGCAGACCCCTCTGCACTCTTTCTACACCTGAAATGCTTTTGGTGGTTGAGGGAGTAATATCTCCTAGATAATACACCATTATTAAGCTGCAAGGAGGAGTCTTGTTTGAAGAAGGAAAGGCAGATAGTGGGATATTGGCCTTCAAAGGGAGGGATTTCAGGCTTGTGTGTGCCTGTCTGCTTCCAGTGGATTAGGTGCCCTGATGG
The DNA here is from genome assembly GCA_013399095.1 of Psophia crepitans. Classification (NCBI taxonomy): domain Eukaryota; kingdom Metazoa; phylum Chordata; class Aves; order Gruiformes; family Psophiidae; genus Psophia; species Psophia crepitans. The sequence goes on from VWZZ01008126.1 coordinate 146,230, forward strand.
GTGCACTGGAGCTGCAGTGTGAACTGTCCCAGCCTTGGCAATTGGCCTTAGGCAGAAACGCCACTGGAGAAGCAGACTATGGGAATCAGGTCAGCCTGATTAGCAGCAAAAGCCTGTCTGGAGATATAAACAGCCATATGAAATGGGCTGGCTGAGCCCCCTGGCTACATAGCGCTGCCCATCAGCAGTGTAGAGGGTTGCGGTGGGCGTCAATCAGAACAAATCCATAGTCAGAAAGTGGCAGACCCTGAGCTGGGGAGCTCAGGGGTGGCAATGCAAGGAGGCAGGGATGAGTGCAATTAAAAGGCTGCAGGAGGCAGGGAAAGTGCCAGCTGGGTGCAGGGGGCTTTCACGGGAATGGCAGCGGGTGCTCCTCCTCAACCAGGGGTGTTGGGATGAGTTGTGCAGCTGTTTTGGTGAGAAGAATCAGATCATTGCCTTGATCAAGGCTTGACAGGGATTACTGAAGATTACATGAAATTTTAAAATGCTTTGGGCAGTGGGAAGTTTTGGAAGCTAGGACATTTTGGCCAGGAGTGCATGCAGATTAGAGTTGAAATTAGGCAGAACCATGACATGAGCTTTCACTGGTCAGTGAAAGTGGGTCAGTGCAGAGACCCACTGCAGAGAAAGGGTCCCCAGCTGAGTCTGTGGCAGAGATATTTTGTTGCCTGGGGGATGTGGAAAGAGCCCTCGTATTACACGTTTCAGAAACTTCTTCCTTTGAGGGTTGCAAGCCTGCCAGTAATAAAAGCTGAATGTAGCAGACAGTTGTTAGACAAATTGCTCTGGGATTTTACAGTGATGTGAGACTTCTCAAAGAACATAAATTGGGACTGATTTTCTCTGGTGAGCAAAGGAGTCAGTCTCAACAGATGCACAAGACCTACCACCTATGTGGGAAATGCCTCCTTTGGTTTTTGGCTGCTAGGGGTATGTAAGGTATCTATAGTGGAGAATGTGGTAATAACTACTGCAGCAGAGGAAAGGATATTACAGTCCACGCAAAAGCACAACACCAACTGAGAGCTAGAGATGCCTGGTGAGTGACATTTGAGGAAGCAACACTGGCTGTTGACTTGCTGTCTTGGAAGTACAAAAATAGCCAGGCCCTCCCAGACAGGAAATTTAGCAACATTTTTATAAAGGTTCTGCTACTAAAGCAAGGGAGATTTTATATTATCCTGCAGAGCAGGAAATACTACACGAGAAGCATGAGAAGACAAGTGTTGGGCAGTCTGCCGTGGTGGTGCTGGGAAACCTCTGAGTCCCTGAGTGCCGCTCTGGGTGAGCGGCATGGCATGTCCTATCTAAAACAAGACCGTGTGTGCTTGGTCAGCAAGCTGTGTCTGGGTTGCCCATTCTCCTCGCTTTAAACAGAAGTCAGCACAACAGAGGTGTTTTCAGAGGCAGAGCACTGTAAGAGTGTGCGCATGGTAATGTGCACGCGTGCGTGTGTGTGTGCAGATTTGCTTCCTGTTCATTCACAGAAAAAGGTCATTACCAGCTATAGAAATGGAGCTGCTTCTGCTCCCTTCTTGATGTTTCTGTCTGTCTGTGTCTGCCTTACCTTGCCAGTGACTCTTTCCTTCTGTTGCCCACAAGAAGGAGAGCTGGGATGGGCTTATACAGCACAATATTTATTATTATCTTGACTGCATAGCTTCACCAGGACTGACAACACTCTTCTTCCACCTCAAGGCAGACTGGGTGCACAGCAGGCTGCCAAGGTTCAAGCCACGGATCCATGTCCGTGGCTACTGGCCAGGGTTTCTGCCGCACCCTGCCTGCGCTGTGCAGGGATGCAGGAAGCTCTGAGGGCCAGAACCGTTTGGTGTGCTGCTGAGAACTGTCACAAGGCATGTGGTGACCAGGGATATTGACACAGTGTTGAAAAGAAAAGCATCCTAACCCAGCATTTGCACACTCTCTGGTAGCTCTCAGGGACCATTTGATGTAAAAGCTCTCTGCTCCATGACAGAATACCAGTAAGGCAGATCCTGGTTCTCTTTCCTTCCTTTTCCTTACCCTTTCAGTAAAAATTCACTGAACTGGCTGAAACTCAGGGTTTTGGGGTTTTTTTCTTAAGCATTTTACGGGGAATTAGTAATACTCACAGGCTATATGCCTAAACACAGACCATACAATTATCTACAAATTCTTGGCGTGAGACTACGCTTGTAAATAAATCACTGATAAGTAACTGAGTCTCCTTAAAAAAGCACTCTTAGGGCATTGCAATGATAATTATTGTGATCATAAGGGAAGCTGTTGATAGACAAATGAAGTAGTCTAGAAAGGCTGGTGAAGGGGCCAATACAGATGGTTCACCCTGGTCAAATCCTATAAAGTGCAAAGCTGTATAATCAAATTCAAGGTCTCTACAAGCATCAGAGCTATGTTGTATGAAGTTTCAGCACCTCTAGAAATATGTGATAGAAGTTTGCTAATGTCACATAGGAAAACATATAGTGAAACTTAGAGCAGAAATTATTAAATTCCAGACTTCAAAGGCAGATGTGTAATAGATTGGGAGAATACAAAACAGCTAGTCCAGTCTGGTTTTAAATAAGTTTATTTGGGGTCCGTACCTCTCTGGCTTCACAGGCATCCTATCGAAATAGTGAATATGGCTTCCGAGGCTCACCCACCCGGCTAGCTGTGGGCCAGCTTTTATATGTATCAGGCCTCTGCTGTGGGGTGGGTTTTTTTAATTGTTTACTTTTTCAAAATAAGTTGAAGTAAATTGAACTTTTCATTCACTCTCCTGTGCTGAAATGGACCAAGCCATGTTGAACGAGACTGAACTTCTGAAGACTCTTGACACAGTCCATTTGGATCTGTATGTATTCTGTAAATTAAACTTCATTTTATGAGCTCATTAAGAAGGAAAAAACCCACAACAAACGAGGGCTCAACCCCCTTTGTACAGACTAGTTTATCATGTGAATTCACTAATTCATCAATGAAGTCATGAGGTTTCCCGCTTGCGCGTTCTCTAATTCACAACTTGCAATTCATAACCTGTAACTCAGCTCATGCAGCTCTGAGCAAAGCAGTTACCTAGGCAAGGGTGAGAGGGCTCACCCTTCCTCCTCCCTCAGGGTGTGAGTGACCCCTGAATCACACCAGGAAGCACAGAAGCCTCAGCAGTCCAGCTGTTGTTGGATCTACTTCCAAAGCTTTTTGGGTAAGCTGACGTTTTCATACCTTCCAGCTTGGGCTGTGCCATTTCCATGAGTCAGCAGATTCCGAAACTGCCAAACAACATGCAAAGGTGATCCCTGCAGGAGATGGCAATCTGCAGGTGATAATGGCGCTTTACCTCTTCTTGTCCCTCCTGTCCTGCCTACACTGTGCTCTTGCCTTGACCTAATGGTTCTGCTCCCAATACGCATCAGGCCTTGGTATGAGCTGTGCTAGCCAAAATCTGGGCAGGAATTGAGCAAATGGTCACAACCGTCAATATTAAACTTCGCCAGGAATCATCAGGCTGGCAAGTCCCAAACTCCAAGAAAACCTCAATTGCGTTTCAGCTGCTTTTGGAAGCAAAGAGGATCATTCTCCTTCTCTTGCAGACAGACCAAAATTCTGTCTGGAAAAATGATAGTCATCATTTTGCAATACCTGATCAGACCAAACTGCTTTTTTAAGTCATTGTTACTGTAGCCACATCCAGGATTGGAAAAAACAGATCTGATTTTTCACTTCAAGTTTGAATAACATGAGCAGTTTTGAGGTTTTGTACGCATTTATTATACATCTGCAGAAATTAGTTGATGGCTGTGGCTATATACTACTATAAAGCTGTTTCTGTATTATTTTATCACACCGCAGCTAAATTGCTGCTAGATTCCGCAGACATTATTTGATCAGCTGTCACCTGATGTTTACATTTCGTCAACCATTTCATAAGGTTGGACTTTCTCCTGAAGGTACTAACACAGTCCCCTGACTGCTTAGTTCTAAAAATATTGCACCCTACTGACCACAAGGAAGGACACCATAAACTGCTACAGAAAGATGGGTTCCACGGGGCCGTTTCTGTACGGCTGCTGCTCTGAACATCTTCACCGGCCGGTGGTGGGGGCTTAAGAAGCGCTTTACCCTCTTTTCCCACCTTCTTTCTAGCTGCTCTTTTCTGCCTTCTGTGCCAGCACCGCTGTTTGTGCAATGAGCCCAGATCAGGGAGTTGACCGGGCTGGAAAATAACAATTTAAGGAGTGCTGAACCTAATACATAGTTGTTGCCTCAGACTGTTGAGACTGATTTTACAGTTGTGCTATGTGTGTCATGGCTTTGGCTGTGATTATCACTGTCACTGGAGTCCTTTTGCACTGCTGAAGGAATGCAGAGAAAGCAAACTAGTCCTTCATTATTTACTTTACTGTTATTTTCTGTTTGTTTGCAATGGTACGAGTCTGTTTTACATTGAAGGATTAGTTCTTAGATATCGGAAGTAACCTGGTTCTCTGTGCATGTTGGCTATGACCAAGCATGTTATTTGTAGATAGCCTCTCACAGAACCAGTTTATTTTGCCTGGCAGTAAGCAAAATGCTGCTGTGTCTGCTTGCTGCCTGTTAACAGTAGCTTCATGGAGCCCAAACTAAAAGCTCACCTGCAAGGAAAGCAGAGTACTGTACACAAAACATGACAGCTACAATATGTGCTACTTATTCATGTGCAAGCAGAGCTTCTAGCCCTGATGGCGTAAGACTAACCCAACCTCACATTCCCAGTGCTGCATGGAAATAAAATAAATAAAAAATAAATAGTTTTAATTTCTCTTCAGTGCCTAACTCTGCCAAGAACATCCTATGTGGATTCGTCCTTGTTTAAAGTGCTTTGAAAATTAAAATGCTAATTATGTTGATGTCACAAGAATTACAACTTTCTTATATGTAAGGAAGTTGTAATTCTCATCACATAACTGATATTCATTAACACTTTCTAGTATTAGATACAGTTGCCTGCAAAATACTTCATTGTCCGACCATAAATGATGAATGCGTGACTACCTCATTCTCATAAAACATTTTAAGAGGTGTACTCTAGCTACGTGCTACGGGAGTTTGCAAAACCATTAATAGGCAAGGGAGGAGTGACTTGCCTGTAAAGGCTTTGTAGGCTGAAATCCCTTCTCTGGCCTGTGAAGTTTAGTGGATGCCTCAGTAGCAGGGGCTGGTGACCTAAATCTATCACAATAGGCAGGCGTCTGGGAGTGGAGGTGGATGTCACCTTTCTGCACACAGTAGAGGTGACTGACACGGTTTGTCAGCAGTCAGGAAGGACCTAAGGAAGGGCCAGGGAGTGATGGTGGACGGATGAGATCTTCTTTTGCAATCTGTGTAGCATTCATGGCGCAACACTCAGATGCTGGCTTGCGGGAAGCAACGTACGCGGTCCCTGCGCAAGAGCCAGAGCCACGTGCCTGTGCCCACCCGAAGCCCTGAGCTGTGTTCTTCATCATCACCTGACCTGGAGTGCAAATCTGATTTCCACCAAGAAATCACACCTAGGAGCATGTGCTGCTGTGTAGCCAGCACAGCCGACGTGCACAGAGAGGCCAAGTCCTGGCAGGAGCAGCCTCACCCTCCTGGTGGGAGGGGAGCTGTGGAGCGGTGTCCAGCATCCAGGGCTGTTCTGCAAAGCTCAACTAATGGAGCAACCCTCAAGAACAGACAGCATAAGAAGGAAAGGTGAATCTATTTTGTACAAACCGGGATTCACTCATGCATGCTCCATTCCCTCATAGATTTTACTTGCTCATACTCAGAAAAAGATGTGTCTGCACATGGTCGGTCCAGGATTACTTGCGGTAACAAAGGATGAGGGAAGCTAGTTATGTAGTTCTCATCGAGTCTTCTGGGTTGTTCTTATTACTGGCAACCATGTGACTGGGGTTTGAATGTGTCTTTTGCACCTTTTAGGAGCTGACAGTGACTGTGAATGGCTTATCTCTCCAGCTGTCCCACCTCTGTGAGTCATTACACAAAACCGCTGATTAACTCATTGTTCTTTTGTCTCTCTTTCTGGGTGTAGGCTGTTGTATTTAGGTTGCCCTTTGTTTTCATCAATCTAGGTGTTTAGGGAAACTGCTGATAGTTGTGCTTGGGAACTCAATGACCCACTAACTTAGGTGCCATTAACACACTATTGTTTCATCCCTTTGTCTTCCACTTCTTCCTGTTTTCCCATCCTCAGACATTCCCACTCCTGCTCCATCCATACCAGGCTGACATTTCTACTACAGCTTTTCACAGAAGTATGTGTAGCCCGTCTGCTTCTGCTAGGCTGGGATCTAATGGGCCTGGGAAGGCAGAGGACTGAGGAATGTGCTTGATGCCATTTCCTACTGGAAAAATTTCTTGCCGGCTATGTCAGTAACTCAGGTTTATTTCAGCTGCGCAGGGAGTAATGCAAATATAAACTTCTAAAATTAAAGGTCTCTCATCTGAATGTGCAGGACCATGAGAAGGGAAGTTCAGGACACCTGTCTCTTTTAGGGTAATCTCTCTGGGACTGGTACCGTGGTGTGCAGCTGAGCAACTGTAGAGGTGCACACTTCTGTAAAATCCAGGGCAGCTTTCTGACTCCCTCGAGCTAGTGTCTATAGGCCCTGGGGTAGCCATGGCTGCTGAGGAGGGAGCCACAGATGAGGTCAAACCTTGCCTGCTGTACAGCTACCCACCTTTCTAGAAGTGTGGGAGGATCAACTGGACCACCTGTATTTCCCCCAGGCCAGAAGCAATGTCCCAGCGAGGGTACCTGTGGGGAAACTCACTTTGTCAGGAGATCAGTGATGGGCGATAAACCCAGGAAAGCTTCAGTAAACAGGCTCTGTTCAAGGGACACGTTTTGGCTGGCACATAGGAGAGGCTCTCTCCCTACCAGCAAGGAGGCAGGACCCAATAGGATGCCATAGCTATGGCCGTGGAAGGAGCAGGAATACCAGGTTGGCTGCATGGGATGGCTGTATGCTCCATGAAGGCAAAACCCGAGCATGACAGGCTGGAAGTGCCGGACCTTTATGTGATGGTTGTACTGCTGCCATTGCAGGGGGCAAGGTAGGAAGTCAGGCATCTTATGGTGGCAGCCTAGTGGCTCTGGCCAGTGGCATTGCTCCCCTGCTGTATGCAGCCCAGTGGAGCAGCCACTCAAACCCTCATCCTACACCCACAGCACTAACACGTCAGGGGCTGTGGGAGCAGCATCTCCCTCAGGGCTGCTGGCTCGTTTTGGAGGACCACTTCCCTGACTCTGTTTACACAGTGGTGTTTTCTCCTTCAAGCAGTAGGTTTGGACAGGCGGTTGTTCATTTTCTCCCCCTCCTGCCCAAGGAAACGTCTGCTCAGAGCTCAGGCTGCAGATGGCCCAGTGGGATAGACTTACCCCAAAACACTCAAGTGCAGTGATTCACTGGCTTGTCAAAGGGCTGGCTCCTCTGCAGGAAGAGGGGAAGGGGCCCCAGCTTCACACCATGACGGAAAAAAAGAAAATGGTGATCGATTGTCTCTTCAAGCAGACATAGGGATGCAGGTTTCCTGAAAAAAAATCAGGCCTTTGTCATCTCACACTATTCCCAACCATCAAAATAAGAAAAAATGACCTGTGCTTACGAGGAGGTTGGAGACATTAATTAATGTTTGTGAAGCACTAAGTACTGTAACAATAAATTACACGGGAGATCCTATGAGGATATTACTAATTGTGTATTCAGGGCAGAGTTTGAATGAATATAGTAAATAAGGTATGAGGCCATGCACTTAACAATGAGGATAAAACAAGCTAATGAATAGTTGCTTATTAAATTTATGCTGTTCATGTACACAGAAAGGCCAAAGGTCCTGTGTAAAAAGGTATAGCCTATCCTGTAATTAAAGATTTTATGGTGCATATAAGAGTTACACGTTTCATTTGTCTGAGAAACTTTAAACTAGGCATTTACTATCCTCTGAGTACCCAACTTTACAACCCTGACCCTCTTTGAATGTAGGCTTTTTATGTAATTCAATAGAAATCATTTAAATATCGTGTTTCCTCTGCTTGTCTCACCACAGCTGGCAGTAAGCTCCTTCTCCCATGCTGCCTTCACCATCTGGAACAGACTAAATGGCTTCCCGAGTTGCTTTAAATCCCACTGTCAAACCCTGTCTTCTGGGCCTATAATTCCTGTCCACTTTTCTCATAAAAGAACCCAGTCCCATTTCTTGACCAACCTTGGCTCCATTAAACTTATGTTCCTGTCAGGTCTTGCTTTTCCTTCTCATTTCTTCTGTGGTTTTATACCATACAGACATGAATCTATAAGATACACCTGCTTACATTTATTAACGTAAAACGGGACCATTAGTGATTTAGTATTCTGCAATTTTCCATGTCAGATTAATTAGTTTAGAGAAGTGTTTAGTTCAGTCCAAATTAGGTTTTAATGAAACAGCAGCCAACTGACTTACTGTATATGGAAACCAGACTGAATGTTCTCTTTCTAAAGAAATCTGAGTTCCGGTACCCTGCTGAAAATAGTAAAGGTAAATAAAAAGCAGACAATCGGATCACACTCAATTATCATCCAGAAATAAAAAGCAAATACATATGTTTCAGTTTTGTATTACAAATGTATTATAAATACAGTCAAAAGGAATTAAATATCCAACAGTAAAATTGTAACAGAGCAAATGCAGTACTGATACTGGAAGAGCACTGATTTCAGTGGCTTTGCAGTTGTTTAACAAGTACCAGCTGAATTTGGCCCAATGTGTTCTGTCTGTGAAATGAAAAAATGTAAGGATTTGTAACAGAACAGTGGCACAATGGTCTCGGATCAGTACTTGAAATAATCCGTTTTTAATATATGGTAGAAATAACAAGTAGTGCAGGGAAAATTTTAGTGTGGGCAGCAGTAGCAAGCGGAGATGGGACTTGGTGTCTTTTGCCTTGTGCTTCTAATACACTTTTACTTCAATTGTTTTAGCAGTTTATTGCTTTACAACTTTTGTCCATCATTATTTCATGAGACAATCTCTGGCTTTGTTTTCCACAAAATTTAAATAATCAAGTGTCCTGGGTTTTGGCTGGAATAGAGTTAATTTTCACAAGAAGCTGGGAGGGGACGCAGCCAGGACAGGCGGCCCAAACTAGCCAAAGGGATATTCCATACCACAACTGATGCTTAGTACAGGGGATAGTTGACCAGGGAGGAGTCTCTGCTCTAGGATGGACTGGACATCAGGTCCCAGGCGGTCAGCAAATTGCATTGTGTGTCACTCGCTTTGTATATTCTCGTATAAGCGCTGTTGTTATCTTCCTCTCTCTTTGCTGTCCCAGTAAACTGTCCTTATCCCAACTCAGGAATTTTACCTTTTTCTTCCGATTCTCCTCCCCATCCCACCAGGGCAGAGGGGAGTGAGCGAGCGGCCGTGTGGTGCTCAGCTGCCAGCTGGGGCTAAACTGCAACAGTCTCTTTTCATCCACCCCTTATTCTATACCATCCACGCCGTGCTCAGATCCTATACTGCCCAATTAATCACAACCACTTTTCCTGTCTTTTATATACACACACAGAGACATAATTCCCTTAGCCTACGGGCCACCCCTCTGATTTTTTTTGGTGCATTTCTTCTACAATATACAGGCAACTGATACCAGCATGGGTTGGTTTTTTGGTTCAGCTGCAGTGCCTGTCCCAGGGTATGAGTGGCCATGGTGCCTGTCCCAGGGTTGGAGTAGCCCCAGTGCCTCTCCCTCTGTTCTCCCTCTCTCCCCTCTGATGGCACNAGCTGGGCATGTCACCCCAACACTTGTTGCAGGCAAGTCTGCTTCCAACCCACTTCGAACCTAGTTTAAAGCTCTGTCAATGAGCCCTACTAGCTCCTGGGCAAAGACCCTTTTCCCCCTCTGAGAGAGGTGAATTCCATCAGAGCCCATCAGGCCTAGTGCTGTGTAGGCCATCCCACTGTCAAAAACGCCAAAGTTGTGGTGGTGATGCCACGGATCCATGTATTATGGACCGTGTCCGCCTGTTCCTCTCAGTGTTGCAGCCCACAGCTGGAAGGATGGATGGAAAAATAGTTGTTCAGAAATGAAGTTCTGAACTGTTGGAGGTGGGAAGTTCTCTAGGTACCTGCCCATATTCTCCCACATGCCATGCCATGCCGTGCCTGACTATCCAGCCTTGGGGCAAATCTCTGGGTGGTATTCTTCAAACAATTGTTTGTAACCCTAAACAAGACCTGAAAGACACTCAGGAGACATTGCAATAGGAGCTTGCTGGCTCGAACATCCCAAGGGTATTCAAAATTCTCAAAAGCTGCTGTAACCAGCCTGAAGGAAAAAGGGGAGGTAGAAGAACCGGAGAAAGTATTCATACACTCCGCGTCCCATATCTTTTCCTGGGACCAGACAATCATTGGTTCTACAGCCCCTAGAAACTCTCCTATTTGTGTTGTAGATGAGATTCTAACCCTGAAAAAGTACACTCATTCATGTACCATGTGAATTCAAAATTCAGTTGCATGGTATTCATGTTCTGCAAAATATTTTTAAAAGAAAATAACATTAAGACAGCATACAGATGAAATTTAAGAAAAAGAAACCAACTCTTCCCTGCTGACAAACTCATTTGCATTGCTCTAAGAATTACAGAATGAAGTAAAATTATTTTATTGCCTTCTTTCATCATTATGCCACAGGACTAATTATGCTCCTGGTGTTCCAACGTCTATAATGCTATTTCCTGCCACTGAGTTCCTATTTCTTTATTAACTTAATTCTTTAAACACATGCTTTATGCCTCTAGTAAGGACCTGGTAACAGTCTATCATCTTACAATGACACCAGTGGGTAAGCCTTCATCCAGTGTGAAGATAGAAATGGCAGAACAATGACTCTGTAGAATTGAAACTGTAGAAAAATGATTAATATTTTCCAGGATGATCGGCATATGCTGCCACAAAGTGAATATGAAATCATCACATTTTAATATGGAAAAGTGATGAAGTCTAGGGTATAAATAATACAAGTTATGCAAGCATATCTCTGCATGCATATAAGAGACTGCTGTTTTTCAGTGAGTGGACAGTGCTCTACATCCTAAAGAACACTGGAATCACTGCTTTGCATAGATGTCAGTGAGAGTGACCTTTCATTTCAGACACTACGTCCAGCTCACTTTAGAAAAAGCTAGGGAATTGCAACCAAGAAACAAGCACATTTCTGATAAAGATGAACCTACTGCCACAAATTTGACAAGTTCAAAATTTAACATGGAACAAAGGGTCATTGCTCGTTGGTCTGGAAAGTGTTAGCAAACGGGCACTATTGCAAATAAACACAGGCAGGCTTAATAATAGCCAGTTTCAAGGTGCTTCCCAATCACTGCTTGAAAGAAATGCAGGAAATATGACTCCATTCTTGTTAAGAGTTTAATAAAGCTGTTGACATAGAGAATACACTATTGAAAGATTAACCAGCAAGGAGAAAGAGTCCCTCTTCAGAATTAAGCTTATGCTTGATTCTGAAGAGCTTACTCCCTAGTAAAGGGAGTGCCTTATGGCAATTTAGTCTGATGGCCAATTGCAATCAGAAGCATTTTAATTTAGTCCTTAAATTAACATTGTACCTTCTGCCCATGGCTTCTAGGAGTCTTTTGGAAGCTGGGGATTTCTGCACGGAAGCTGGGGATTTCTGCACAGAAGCTGTCCCCGAGACACCCCTAGGATGGGAGCCGCAAAAGGTGATGGCAAAGGGTTCGGCACTGTGCTGGCTGTGATGCTTCTGCGCATGTACTGGAGAGAAGTCTTTGGCCAGGGAGAAGTGGTGAGTTACTGCTGCCCCTTTCCTCTACTTGGGTGAAAGGAGGCAAGCCTGGGACCAGGGCTGGAGGACAACAAATGCTGAGCCCATAGGAAATTACAGCATTAAGACTAAGGCTCTGCTATTAAGGAATATGTTTATGCCTAAAAGGTCTTCGAGCATAAGATGCCCGTCATCAGCACAGGTGCTTGGCAAAATTTAGTGTTGTGGTTTCCAACCATACCTTCAGCAGTTGTCACAGGCTTATTTGGAGACACTGTCAGACATGACTTTAGATAAAAGTCTTTCATGGCCGTATTTTTCTCTCCATTAAAAGATTAGAGGTGCAATTCCTTATAAAGCCAGTGGAAATTATCCCCAAATGTTTGGCAACAGAAAATTTACCTTTAAGCCAATGCAGCATTTTTTTAAAGTCTTTTAACTGAACTCTAATCAGAAAGTTGCTGCTTATGTTTTTAATAAGTTGATGGTAGACAGTTTGATTTTTAAGATTTTTTTTTTTAAAAGTCTTTTTTTTTTTCTCCTCAGTAAAGCACAAAATTTCTGATATTGACTGAAGCAATGCATAAGTGAGGCAGATCGTGGCAAGGTTTTGTTTGAAGAGCTATGTCACTGTCCTTGTTGTCCTAACCATTACCCTATTTAATGTGAAGACCGCTAAGTTAGACAAATTATTGCAGTGATTTTGTCATACAAGCAAGTGCTTTAGGCTAATTTAAATCATCAGAATAATTTCTTGGTTTTCCTATATTTAAAGGTATTGTGTATTTTACTTTCTGTCCCGTTGTTAATTATTTTAAAAGGGGGTTTGTAATAGAAAAGGAGATCTGTCACTGGACCAGTCATTTTTCTGGCACGCTGCACTGCGAATAATGCAATTGCTTAAATAAAAGTGGCACAGCTTTAACATCATAATCTAATCACTCACGTCTTTGCCTTTCACTCTAATAATGTAAGACATGATGAACTCTTGGTAGATATAGTACTGCCCCATAAGTATTTCTACAGAATTTATGTTGTCATTTAATATTATTTCAAAGAAAGCAAGACAAAACATAATTCTTGCCATTTTTGTCAGTTACTCATTTCGTAATTTTTATGTTCTCCCACTATCACCGAAAAGAAATGATCAAATTGACCATTTTAACAAGCATTTGCTAGTCGCGCATACCTACCGTTCATTTAAATGACTTGCGAAATCAAACTGAGACTCTCAAATAATGGGGCCTCGTCTCCTTTCCCTGAATAATGACTTCAAGGGAGATCCACCTCCCTCTCAGGGAAAGAATGGATAGCTGGGAATGCTCAGGGGAACAAAAGGGTTTAAAGCAGGCACATGAAAGGCTGAGTAGAGGAGTCTTTGAAAATAAATGCAGGCTTCAACAAAAGATGAGGAAGAAAAGGGTGCAGAGGGAGCAGCGGCCTGGGCGCAGATATGGGCAGCGCATACAGAAGAGGTTGCTGAGGCAATGCGTAATACCCCGGCCGAAGGGTGAATGCGCTGTAGGTGCAGGGTTGCAGGCAGAAAAAAACGCATTTTGATGAGGGGCACGGGATGTGCGGAGGCTGGCTATGGCTCATGGCGGAACAAAGAGACCTGAAAAGGAAGCCAGTCTGGAAAGTGATGCCAGTTATCTCAGAATGAAGTGTTTGTATTTCTACTAGTGTACGATGAGCTATTCTTCACAATCACAAAATTGTGGAGGTGATAAACAAAAGAGAGCCGAGGCCCGTATTAATATTCTTAAAATGACAGAAATTATAACAGCTCTTTTCCCATCTCTCAGATCTCGATCTAACTGAAAATAAAAGGCACCTGATTTCTTCCCCATCCGGAGTGAAACAAAAATCACACTATTGCCTCACAGTTACATGTCTTTTATCTGGATTCTTTGCATTTGTAGCAAAGTCACACTGGAAGATTCTCGTAGAACAGGACTGGAGTAGGCTGTAGCATTTCCAGTGAGTGTTTACAGCCGCTTCTCCAGACAAGCGAACACAGAAGTGATCAAAGAGGATGGTAGGTAAGCTGCTGGCTGCTATCTCTTTAAGGTAGCATCCTCTGAGCTCAAAAGACAAAAATAATAAAAAATAAATTATGTTTAGCCATTTTCTTAGTTTTTGTTATCAGTAAGCTGTCGATAGGTTAAACGTGTAATTAAAAAGGAAGACAGCAGGAAGTAACAGATTTGAGCTGTTGTAGCTGAAAGAATGACTTGACGTAACATGTTTAACATTTTTAATTATGTCAAAGCTAACAACTTTATGGACACATGCTAAGAGATTATCATCACCTAAAAAATTTCCAAAAATGCATATTCATCCACTTCCAATTATTCAAGTAGCAGTTGAGTCACAAGACTTACTCGTGGGTATTTGGTATTACTCTCTGCCTGAGATTACCTATTGGACGAGATCTGCCAAGGGTCTGACCCAGTATTATAATGGCGATGTTTTAAGCTGATTTTTTAGGAGTGTTTGCAATGCACTGAGAAGACCTTGTTTGAACAGTTGGATATCCTCGGTCTGGAAGAGCATAAAAATGCCACTGTCCTTCCATCATACATTGTTGAGGCTCAAATATTGCGGTGGTTTCAGAATACAGGATATGAATCTTAAAATAAATGGGACTATGTTGACCATGGCAGGCTGATCGGATAACCAGTGGCAGGTACAAAACTTTTGGATGATGAAGGGCATCATCAAGGCCCTCTTCTGTGAGCTGGTGTCATACTTTCACCATCCTCCCATGAGATAGTCTTGCCCAAGTGAGTAGCTGACATCCTTTGGAGTCTCACAGCCTTCAACCATTACTGCTTGGTTACTAATCCCTTTGAGGTGGGAAGGTCCACCACAAGCAAAGAGGTTAAGGAGATTACATCCTGCAAAACTTGTTTATTCCAGCAGTGCTGTGGGTGACATCTGAGGAGCTTTCCAACTCTTTAGTCTCCATGACTTCCTAAATTGAGAGCAGGGCTTTGACAAGATTCATATTCTCCTTCTGTTCCCAGCCTACTGCAACTGCAACTACACATGCTATAAAGCTTTGCTCAACCTCTAAAGGAGATTTATGGATTTCCCAGCAGATTTTGGTGCAGGGATTCATAACGTGGCATTTTCAACAACTCCAGCCTTGGGTTACCTCTGTTCCAAGAACACAAAGGTTCATGGTGTTTAGATTTCATGGGAAATACCATCTACCCTATGTTGTTTGATCGTAAGGCCATGCTCTGGCAACAAGAGTACAACCGCAAGGTTTAACCATGCCTTTTCTGCATGTAGGCTGGAAGTAGGGTGAGCTTTCGGTCATCTAGCTACCAGATGATGAGCTTCGTGCAGCACACAGACTTGGCTCCAGCACTCCAAATAATCTCCTGTTATTGCTGTTTTCTAAGTCCTGCAGAAACTCCATGGGGATGCAGATGAGCCCTCCCATCTAGGCTGTCCAATGGGGACCAGTTCTCTGGTGGCTGCATGCATGGTCCCCTCCTCCTCTCTGTGGGCACTGGGGACACTCTCTGTACTGCACATGGGGGCACATGTAACAGAACGAAGTGGGGTGATTAAACAGCAATGCATTCTTGCAATGCCTGTAATAAGAAGACTGAAAAAAATGTTTTCTGAAATGTTGACATCCCATCTTCCCCTCCTTTGAAGGAAGGGACAGAGTTTCTTCACACTCTGGTGTACTCCATAAGGCTGACCTGCTTCATCCACTCACTCCTATAGGGACATGCAACCCACCATCCCTTT
Organism: Psophia crepitans; assembly: GCA_013399095.1. Lineage (NCBI taxonomy): Eukaryota > Metazoa > Chordata > Aves > Gruiformes > Psophiidae > Psophia > Psophia crepitans. The sequence goes on from VWZZ01008126.1 coordinate 161,798, forward strand.
TGTTTACTCTTACGATGTGGTCTCTGAACTTCTCTCCCCTCTTTGCCCCTTCTCTGGTAGCATGGACCTCTGTGGCTCTCAGGAAGTTATCATGCTGCCTCCTGTGCCATCACTGTCACAGGTATCCCACTCTGGAGAGAGCCAGGCAGCAGCCGCAGCCCAGCAGGAAGAGTGATGGGGTGGAAGAGTGTTTGCCTGCTAGCAGATCTGCAAGAAGCTGTGGGGAGAAAAAGCAGCAGGGGTGGAAAAGGTCGATAAAGGCTGTGAAGGTAGAACTACCCTTGATAAGGAAAAAGAGGGTTGGGCTGATAAGGTCCTGGAGAAAGGGAAAGGAGTCCTTCAGCAAGGCAACCGTCCCTCCCCCTGTTTCCTTAGTGGGGGACAAGAGCTGCTCATGGGCCGTGCTCCTGCCATGCTCCCACCCAAGGGGGACAGGTGCAAAGTAGACACGAGGCAAGGCTTGAAGGAAAGTCACAGGCTAGGTATGAGAAGAAGAGGTGCAGCTAACAGAAACAGACTGGCAAAAGCATTCAAATGACAAAACGTGTGACTGTCACAACCCTACAGCTGGCTTTGCTCCTTCAGCGAGAAGGAGGAGCTGGGCAGGGGCTCACTGTCTGGCCTCAGATAACTGTGTTATCATGGCATGTCCTCGTGCACAGCTCACCTGGGCCCCAGCAGTAAGCCAGGCATGGAGCTGGAGTATGAGGTTTCTGACGCACACAGCTCTTCTGCAGGAGACTTTTCCTAAATCTTATGGCTCCGCTGCATTTCAAAACGCACCAAAGCCCATGGGCAGTCTGACAAAAGCTATCCCTTCTCCACAGCTTTCAGACCAGTTCTGTAATCCCACTGGAAATCTTACAGCTTCTCTGTCTCCATCCTTCTTCAGAGACATTGTAGAAAAGAGGTACACGACTGCTGGGGTCAGAACTGGGGCTGGCATCTGCTCTGCAGGGGTGGAGGCTGAAGAAATGTCCTTACATGTGCCCTCCCAGGAGTTTGCTGTGGGACTCGGGGCCAGGGTGTCAAGAGTGATGTCCAAGGGCTCACATCACTCCAGACTTTCCTACATGGGGTCACTTTGATTGATGTTGTGGAAATCCCCGCTAGATGCTGGCTCAGTTGCATGGTCCCTCCTAAAGACTTTCTCAAGCTTCCTGTACGGGGCACAGGCCTGACTGCTGATTATAGTTACTGGCCTGCAAGAAGGCTATCTTCATCTTTGACTTTTTAAGGCAGCCTTGTTTACCACTTCTCTTATAGGGGACAGCTGGTGGAAGTTTCTCAACCTTCTGACATTGCTACTGGGTTATCCTGCCCCTTGAGAAACTCCTCTGTCTCTCATGGTGCAGGTTAATGGGAAATGTCATATCTTCAGGGCTGCAGGCTGCAGTTCTCAGAATTTTTTGGCTGGTGTAAGAGAGAGTTTCCAGTGTGGTAGATGAGAGTAGAAGCATGGAGAAGAGATAATACAAAAAGCAGGATAATGAAAGATGGCTTCAGCAAGGGTATTCAACAATAGAAGGCAGGAAAAATGAGAAGGGAAATGTTTCAGATCAGAAGTCTGAATGAATGGAGATAAAGCAGCAGGTAGACAGACACCGCTACAGCAGCTGGGGACTGGCAGTTGACAGCAAATAGGAAGATATACGCAGTACTTGACCCTGCAACCTCCTTCAGGCTTTGAGGCCACTCTTTGGGGTCTGAGAGCCCTCTGGGAATGCATGTACCTTAGCTACGTGCTGGAGGTCCTTGTAATGGAAAGTCCACATCAGGATTTAGGATCCATTAGTCCAATGGGTGTTGGAGTGCTGTAGAGCAAGCTTCTGGTTTGATTTCACCAAATATGAATCTATTTTGTGCACACCAGCACCACTTTGAGAAATCAACTAACATGTGACAAGTGGGGACAGTGTGAGGATTTGCTTCAAAGCTACCCTATTGCTATGAACCAATTTACTAAGGTAGGCAGAATGGTTGTGACTCCAAAGTACGTGAATATGTCTGTTTGTGACCATGATCAAGAATTTTTATCAGATGCTGTATTATTATTTTTTCCTTAAGGTTTCTATTCAAAGCTATATGTTTAAAAAGAAATAATATGATTACTACTTCTTGTTTCTGGCTTTCTGCAAAACAGAGAAAACTAAAAGGAAAGTTTTCTGAGCAGGACAGCTTTGCGATAACACAAAGAACTCCACTCATACTTTGCTTTTCTGGCACGTTGTAAATATTTCAAACCCAAATAAGTTTGTGTAGCAGCTGACAGATATATTGATTTTGCAAGTGTAAATCTTTGAACAGTGTCACTTGCTTTTTTTTTTTTAAAGACTAAATAAATTGAAAGATCTGCTGCCCTCAAGAAGGGAGAAAATAACAACGGTCTGTGATACTTGTTTTTCTGTATTTGCACCCCAGTGAACTATTTGCATGTCTATTGCCTAAAGGATAACTTCTGTTGATTTCTTAAAGCCTAAAGAATAGAGTCTGAGCCTTCAACTTTACAGATGTCTGAAGCTCTGCAGAACTGACATTGATAAGCTCTACCGCCTTGAAAATAAGCCCTTTTGTAGCTTTCATATAAGTCATTTTCCTTCACGTTCTAGTTTTGCTAAGTTTAGCTTGTGGTTGAGTATCTCAGGCAGTTATGGCTAGAACCAAACTTCTCCACCCTTGCTCTGCACCTGCGTCCTGTGCACCAGCTGTGGTCTGGAAGCCAGGTGACTGTTTTAGATGAGGGTCAGGGGTTATCAGCAGCAGTGGAGAGCCACTCTTGTGCCTCTTTAGTTCCCAGACATGGATGCTGTTGAATCCCAGCATCCCTGAACACACACAGTTGAGTTTGTTTCTATTGGTTCACTGTTCACGTAGCTGTACCTTTTATAAATGAAACTCCATCTTCATGAAGGCTTCAGACATATTCTGCAGTAGAAGATCTCCTTTTACTTATCAGGTATCTTACTGTCACTCATGCGGTAGAAATATGCAGGGCAGACTTGGTTTAATTCAATCTGTGATGCAGTATTGAGGAAACCCCAGAAAGTAGCAACTCTGATGATAATAATCACGAAGCCAGTCTTTAAATTCAGCATTTGGGTTGCTTGTTGATGATTGAGCCTATTTGCTAGCTCATTTATAGAAATTAGAGATGAGAAATATGCATTAACAGCTCTTGCTCCACCAGTGCAGAACCATTCTATTTGAGTCTTACTGTCCTGGTTTTCATCGGGGACAGAGTTAGTTTTCACAAGAAGCTGGGAAGGGACACAGCCAGGACAGCTGACCCAAACTGGCCAAAGGGATATTCCGTACCATATGACATCATGCCCAGTATACAAAGGGGGCTGTCCATGGAGGATGGATGGCTGCTTGGGACAGGCTGGGCATCAGGCCCCGGGCGGTGAGAAAACTGCATTGTGTATCATCCACTTTATATATTCTAAGTACTGCTGCTGCTATTTCCCTCTCCCTTTGCTTATCCCAGCCCACGAGTTTTACCTTTTTCTTCCAATTATTCTCCCCACCCCACCAGCATTGGCAGGAGTGAGTGAGCAGCTGTGTGGTGCTCAGCTGCTGGCTGGGCCTAAACCATGATACTTACCCTAGCCTAGTTTATGAAAATGATAAACCTAGCTTATCAAGATGTTCATAAAAAATAATACCAGTCTGGAGGGTTCACTGTTAACAAATATTCTTTGTTGCAATATTTCACTACATTTTTATTGGTGAATCTACAGCTGGTGATGCTTTTTTCCTAATGAAGATGGGTTATAAAGTCGTATGTGGAAAAAGTGGTTTTCCTATAGCTTCTTCCTTTTGCGGTATGACAGTTCTCTGTGCCTTTTTCTGAGAACTCAGAGCTGAACAAGACAAACCAGGAAACTTAACTGTTGCAGAGATCTGGACTCAGATCTCATCTGGGAGAACAATACCCTCATAATAAGAAATTGACAGGAACAGAAATTTTGTTAGGAAGCTCCCTGCTACAGCAAGATGAGATGTGTTTTGGGGAACCTTTGAACCTTACCTATGTTTACCCCGCAAGCTGTCACCAACATGGCCATGCTGTAAAGAAGTGCAATCCCTGGCTGATAGAGGTGTGCTGGTAGAAACCATTAGTGTAATTCCACTGCATCAGCAAAACTTCAGGAAGGATGTATATAGACATTCATGTGTCTGTGTCACTCCATTGAACTAAAGTGTTGGTCCTTCAGCTTCTTTCAGCAGTTCTTTAAGCAGAAATGTGGGTGCCAAGAACAATACTTGTACCTAAGAAGGGGCTAGAGATGGAGGGCTGTTGAACTGCAGTGACTGAGGCGCTGAGTGGCAGAAGCTAACTCCTTATTGGTACAGCTTGATGCCTCTCTTCCTCCGTGAGTCAATGCCTTTCTCTGTTCATGCTTCAGTGATTCTTTCTCCCACCAGGCTTAAATTCTGCACCTCAGCAGCCAAGAGGTACAGGTAATAAATCTCAAATGCAGGCAAGGGGTGCATAAGATCAGGAATCTCAGCCCGCAGGATGAACTGAGAAGCCGAAGACGGAGATGATGGCAGAAGCCTGCCAAGATTCAGAGGAGCACAGCAGCATGCCAGATTTGAGCCTGGTAAGTGTCCAGTAAGGGGGGGCCCAACTGGGTCTGCAGTTGTCGTATCACTAGGAAAGTGGTTTTACTACAGAACTCATCTCAAAAACAGATCAGTTTTCCAAGCTAAAGCAAGGCAAGGCCTTGAAGACAAATAACAATGTATTTATATAGTGCATTTCTTTTTACCAGAAAACATGAGAAAAAGCACATTGATTCCAGATTATGATGTCAGAGATACATGAAGAACATCTGTCACTATGACAGAATCATAAATCATCGTGCTGAAATCCTGACATGCCTTTTTGTCATTGGCAAAGGAGTTCTTTAAAATGGGATATAATTAAGTCGTTTAGAGCCGCGTATTATCTATTTTAAACATGGTGTTTTTCTCATGTGAAACATGTCAGCTGAAACATACCAGTTTTGTTTTTAAATTAAGCTAGTTTAAAGAAATGACCATCACATACCACAGCAATTCAGGGTGCTGCTAGGAATTGTCCCATGTGAACAAATTCTAGGAAAATGAGCCTGTGAGCAAATGAAACTGTGCTGTGGGTGCACCAGCAAACGATCCTGAAGTGGAAGACAGATATGTAGTAAGAGACCAGTATAGCTGCATCAGGAATTCTCCAGTGGCCTGAATATCAAAAAGGAAATCCCACGAAGAGTGAAAGCAAGGGCATGTAAGCAAGATGAGTAATAAAGCAGGAGCATAAACATCTAGGGATAAAACAAGGAAGACTAAGCCACAAAAAGAGTTACAACTTTCCTGGAACATAAAATGGAAGAGAAAGAGGTTCCATAAATACCAAGAAGTTAAAGGAAGAGAAGGGCAGAGGCACAAATAGAGGTACTCAGAGTAGAGCAAAATGTTTCATTATCTATTTTGCCACATTCTTCATGTGCACATAAACATTAATGACAGGTATTTAACAACAGTTGTTTTTTTTTAACAAGGGGAAGAACATATGCCAGAATAGGGAAAAAAACCCACGGAAAAGAATGTTTGAATACATTAGATGTACACAAGTCCCTAGAGCTTCCTAAAATTCACTTAATATGTCTCTTGCTCTCAACTTATCTCTGAGAGTTCCTGGGAGAGTGGATAAATCACTGGGGCCTGCAGCAACTACCTGGCCGGATGGAAATACTGTCAGGATAATACTTCCAATTTTTGGTAGTAATCATAGATCTGACATTACAATATAAATTTTGAAAATTATTTTAAGCAAAACATCCAGTTTAAAGATTTGCTCTTCCTTAATTCTTGCTATCACAGCACAGTTTAAAAAATTTAATAAGGTTTCTTAAACGTGGCATTCACAACAGGCTCAGATTTGGGCACTATTAAGAAGTTGTTATCTGCAGACGTGGTTTGTAGGGTTATAACTATTTCTTTTAAAAATGGGAAATGAAGAACCTAGGGAATTAGAGAGTACTCTGTTTAACTTCAATACCGAGAAAGATAGTGGCACAAATCATCGAGAAGTAAATGCATTCACGCCATGAGAATAAAGTGATAAGAAACAGCCAACGTGAATTTGTCAAAGGAATTAATTTCCTTCTTGAACAAGGCAACTGGTCCAATAGATAACGAAAAGCAGTAGAAATTACTGTATATTGACCCAAGACGTGTCTTCACCTAAGTAATGCTTTTGACACTGTCCTGTATGCTCATAAATGTCCCATTGAAATCACTGCTAATTCAATCCACTGTTAAATGTAAACTTAGCACAGGACTGTTGGTAGTTCCTCTAGGAGGATGTTGAAGAGGAGTCTTACACAGCTTCTGACGCATAGGTGCCTGTTCAATGTTTCATTAAAGATTTAGATGACAGAATTAGGAATAATTATATACTTATCAGCTTTGTAGATGACACTATGTAAAGATTTGCAAAATATACTTAAGGACAGAATTAGATTTCAAAAATATCTTAATAGGTTCTGAAAGGTTCTGAAATCCAACATTAAAAATTTGAACAAAGACCACTGCAGAGGACTACATTGGAGAGGATGAAAGAAAAAGCACAACCACAGAATGCCACTGCAGATAAAGATCTAGTGATTAATGAGGGCCATGAATGAGTCAACAGTGTGATGCTGTTGAGGAAATGAGATAAATGTAATTCTAGATTCTCTTGAATAGTCTGCTCGAAACAGTATATATAAGACGAGAAAATTAGCATGCTCTTCTTGGCACTGGTGAGGCCTCAGCTAAAATACTGTATTTTACTCTGAAGCACCATAATTTAGGAAAGCTATAGATAAACTGGAAACAATCTGGAGAAGATCAACAAGGACAAGAAGTTTGGAAAATCAGATCCATAAAGCAAGGTTGCAGGTTTTGCTTTTGTTTTAATGTAGAAAATGTAAGATTATATGGGGTTCAGCAGTCTTCAGGTACACAAGAGGTTATTATAAAGAGTGGTGATACGTATTTTCATGCCCACTAAAGATGTGAGCAAAATATGAAGGAAACTTTTTTTGCTGTTCTGTAATAGGTATTACAGCAACAAGTTGTAACTAGAAGAAAAGATTATCGGTGGAATATACTGCCCAAGCAGGTTGTATAATCCCTGTCATTAATGTTTTTAGATACAAATCAGAGGGACTGCCATCTACAATTATCGAGACAATTGTGGTCTTTCTGATGAATGTTTTGTAGTAGGTGGCTGAGATCCCTGAAACCGTGACAGAGCGTACAAGTTATTACAAGGTAATCCATAACAGGTTTTCACTAAGAATGCATCTGAAAATTCCACGCGTGGCATATTCATTAGCCATTATGGCAGATGGCACAGGTTGTTCTCTGGACTTTTTTTTTTTAAAAAAAGCAACTTGTATTCCTTTGATTGTGTGTTGTGGTTTTTTTGTTTGTTTGTTTGTTTTAATTTTACCTCAGGAAGCTTGGGCGCATCTTTGATTAAAAATATTGAGGAATAACAGACTACATAACCCCTTGAGATCCCATCCAAGTCTGCATTTCTATGATTCATGTGCAACCTACAGTGTTTTTTCTGAGTTGTTGAAGAGCTTTGCAAGCACAAGTTAATTATTAAACTAGTTCTTTTCCCAGGGCAGTAATGACCTAATCATTTATGATAGTGCTTAAATGAGGAATTAAACAAGCATATCCAAAATAAACACCGATAAATCATCTTTGCCAGTGGAAAAGGACAAAATCTTGTTTTCATGCCAGTAGATCTGCAAAACAACTGCACAGATATAGACTTCAGTAAAATTAAGAAATCAGGACTTCTCAATCTGTGAGAAATTCTGAATTTTGGTAATTGTTTTTATTCAAAATTTCAGAATTTCTTTTTCTAATTTGGAAAAAATGGGAATGAGAGACGGGAATGAGAAAAAAAAAGTAAGCATTTTGGAAAAGTTAGAAAGTTTTGAGGGCTTGAATTACAACGGAACATTTCAACATTCAAAAACCAAAATGTTGCAGTCATGGAGTACCACGTATCTATCTTAGGTAGGGGAGCACAGTGAACATTAGAGGAGCCACAGTCCTCCAGGGACCCTAGTATACACAGGAAAATGCCAACCAGAATTACAGTGCAAATAAAGTGGCATTCTGCAATGAATTTTTTTGTGTTAGCTCAAAATAAATCTTTTTAAAATCATACTCCCAAAGGAAAACTGAGCAAAACTAAGGTTTTCAGAAAATGTACTCTTTGTTAGAAATTCAAACCCATGTAAAAGTTCTGATAAACTATAGTCACTAATTAATATTAAAAAAAAAACCTGTCTCAAAAATGTTTCTAGAAAAATCTGTGTTCATCACAGTGCACCATGGTGTTGACCCAAATATGACCATAAACACTGGAAGTGTCTGCTGTCACCATTGTTATTTTAGCTGAGCAAAAGATGGTTATAAGCCTCAAAGATAAGATCAGGATCTGGACCAAATATAACTTTCCAGAAATTCAGAAATATTTAGGTTTGGTATTTATTGATTAGACCACACTTCAGTGAATGTCTGCTGGTCCTTTTGTTCTTTTAAAAATATATGTGACTTTGAGACACCAGAATAACGATTTCTTACTGCATGAGAGCTTTCTGTCTTATAAACAAACACCAGAGCTTGCGAATTTTGCTGTGCAAAAGGATGAATACTGATGTAATGAATCTGGCTAGCTTCAGGTCTACCATTAGATACCCTACCTTGTTAAACAACAGTAAAAAACTGCAGAAGTTGAAAGATCCTGGGACAAACCTGTCAGGTGTCAAGGACAGCCTTAATTCCAAAGTGCAGAGAGACAATTAGACACAAGGGAATAAATCTCAGCTCTGCTGAGCTTGCTTAGGGCAGCCTGGGTGAGGCGCTTTCATTGCTGAGACCCCTAAACCCAAAGGTGTGGGCTGGTTTGTAGGCGAGGGTGTTGCGTACAGTCCCATGGCACACGCCAACAGCCTAAAGTGTCTTAAGCAGCTTAAATAGCTTTAAGCAGCTTTGAAGACTTAGACACTTTAAGCTTATAAAGCGGTTTAAGCTGCTTAAACTGCTCTAGGACTTTAACAAGGGCCCCACGATGCTGCTCCTCACCAGGCAAATGAAAAGAAGCTGGCTGCACACCGCGGCTCCCTCGCCATCAGCTGGAAGGAAGGAGCTACGGGGTTGCCACCGATCCAGCCAGGAGCCTGTGTAAATGCGAACAACTAATATTGACATATTTTGGCAATTATGTTGTATAAAATAATGAAAAATATACTCTTTCCCCTTGATTAGCTCATGTTTCTTCCTCTTTTGTAGTTACTTCCCTTCCCCAGTCACCTCCTTCTCTTTTTCTCCCATTTCGCCTAGGCTCTCCCTGTATCCGTTTCCTCTCTAAGGAACGCTTCCTAAAGAGATGCTCTTACTGCAGTGATATACTCTTAAGAAGAAAACGTCTCGATTCAGGCTATTCAGTCCATAGAACTGTGCTAGGGCCAACCACTCACTTGTATCACTATGATTTACCCTAAATCTAGAACATTTTTCCTCAAGAGAAGGGCATGATGTGACAGAAGCAATGTGGAAAAATCCAGCTGTGTAACCCCAGAAAGTCCCAGTGGCAGCCATTAGAGTCTCACCTACAAAAGCACGTAACCAGATGGGCTAGCATTGTTCGGAAGAAGGAATACAATGCACTGAATCTGCATTGCATTTTCTGACATTTTGGAGGTTTGAGAAAGGATGTAGGAGGAGGAAGTTTGGGGACAGCTGTCCAGGAAAACAGGTAAATTTGTCTTCCTACAATGGTAATCTCTTAGGACTTTGTTTTCTGTTTTCACTCCACCTCTCTGAAATTGGGGTGTGCTGCACAAACCACAAGTTGTTCTGTTCTTACCAAAGGATGTCACACCCCCTCCCCCTGCATACAAGTCAGCAGCATGCAACTGAGTGACAATTGCCACCACTTAGTGAGAAGTCACTTTGACCTGCCATGTTAATAACTAACACTGCGGTGACGCTGTACTAGAGCTCCTGTGCTGGATGTGATGTCCTTGCTGCTGAGGGTCTGCTCAGGCCTGCAACATCCTGCTTTTCTCATCTTGGAATTCCCTTTCCAGCTCCTTTGGTAGGAACATTCTGCCCTTCTCTTGGATATCTTTCACTCACTTCCTGGGTTCGTATCCTAATTTCTCAGGTGTTCTCTCTCCAGAGTTCTCAATTTAACTGGTCCCATATTTTTCACGGGCTGAAGTCCTGAAACATCCCACGTTGTATATATCACACACTCTAATCACAATTTGGCTGCAAAATGCAACTGTAAAACTTATCATCCTCTAACAATGTGTTCTAAAGACTTGAGGGTCTAAGCAGGAAGAGGGATCGTGGTCAGCCTTACTCACTGCTCTATTTTTTGCTGACTATCTATGTTATACATTCCTCAATGATGTTGCATATCACCATAGCATGTATTGCACGCACAGCACGTCCATTGTGGCATATTTATACAAGCATCACTTAACACTTTCATTGAGGCTTGATTTATACCAAATGCTATATTTTCCAGCAGCCTGAAAGTATGTTTGTCTCCATTTTTATTGATGAAAATGATTTCTAGCATGATTTGTTCTTTTCAAGTAATCAATGCGTTTTAATCCCTTTTCCCATTTATCCAGCTATCAATCATTACTTCCTTCAAAATATGTTCTAAAACCCTACCTATGACGCCAGTAGGATTCACTAGCTTGCTAGTGATTCAATTATTTCTGCTTCCTAAATGTAAATTTGATGTGCTGCCATCAGGTGACTCCACCAGCAGCTAATAGATTGATTCTTAGTGGAGTATTGGAATCACTGAAGCATGGTTTCCTTGGGTTCATCTGCTGTGTCTACAACATCCTCCCAGTAGCCCCAGCTGCTTCTCAAGCTCCAGCCAGTTTGACAGGAGAAAGGGCAGGTTGTCCGGATTGCCCGTGGGCTTCCTGGCCAGTGGGATGATGTTAGCTGCTTGGTGCCCAGGCAGCTCTCGGGCTGGAGAAAAATGTGAGTTGCACCCACCGTTCCCTCAGTTCTGACAGTGGTCTTGCTCACCTCTAGGCAGCTGCTCATTTGCATGAATGATTAATGATGGGAATTAATGAGATTAATTAAGGTTAATGATGAGCATGGAAAAGTAATCTTTTTGGAATTCTGAAAAGCTATATGTAGTCACTTATTCAGAACCCATGCATTTTCTGTCAAATGTTTTTCTTTCTATCTGAGAAGAAAAAGGTCCCATTTGTGTAACGAGAGCATTTGGGTAGTTTTAGATCCGAAGGAGTTTTTTAACATTTGTAAACCAGAAAACTTGTAACGCCGGGTATTACATCACATATATAGGCCGCAATTTGGCAGACATTTATGTGTATGCTTAATTTTCAATTGGAACTCAATTTCCTTTGGCTTCCAGAAAACTTTAGAGTATGTTAAAATTAACTCCACTGATCCGAGGCGATAGCGGCACTGCATGTTTGATTGCCTTGACAAATGGCTGCACTCTGCCAATGGAAAAAGAAATTTTTCAGAGCTGCTATGGACTGAATTGCCAAGTGTTGGCCAGCTGCTGGGGTCCTGTTGCTGGGCCAACCACCAGGTGTTGGCCCATCGTTGAGGGCTCCTGCTCTGATCACCAGCCTCTAGCACAGCAAAAATGTACGGGACAGCAGACTCCCTTCCCCTTCCCCTTCCCCTTCCCCTTCCCCTTCCCCTTC
>VWZZ01008126.1:173589-183933 GCA_013399095.1 Psophia crepitans
GCTACAGGATAGTATGGGGATTCATAAGACAAATTGTCACCTTTTTCTCATCCTCCAATTTCTTCAGCATCTTCTCCCAAACCCTGGCATAGTTTATTTCAACTTAAAAAACCCCAAATTTTTATAGTTATTTTATTTTTTCCTTTTTATTTTTTTCTTTTTTTTTTTTTCCAGCTTTAGTGACTAGCTTCTTTGGCTAATGTATGATACCATGAATTGCCTGAATTTATTACATGTCTGTGAATACCATTTCCCTAGATTGCAACACCAGCCCAATTCTTTGGCTCTGCTGCAAGCTATCCTAGGAGATGGGCAGAGTTTAAGATTTTAGGAAGAAAGCCAGTGTTTACACTCTACCAATATTAATTTCATGCATTCCCTCTTGCATTCTTGTTTCTGTAATTGTGCTCCGCTTCTGTCTCCACCCATATCCTGCCTTGACACACATCCGTGTGCCGATGACAGGGGCAATGATGGGTGAGCCAGCCAGCCTGCAGGCTGAGTCACCCCAGGAAGGTAGATCGTCATCTGGCAATTAGGATGGAGAATCAGCCAGTGTGCCAGCAAAACAGGTGATCTGAGCAACGCATTGCACCCCAGATGCCAAAATGGATATTGCACAACGCTGTGCTATGACAGAGAAATGAAGAGAGGAGCACAAGCATGCATTTTAAAACGGCCTTCAAAATATGAATTAAAGAAATACCAAAACCAAAATTAAAGAAATACCAATACCAGAATTTCTTTTCATGGACCACTTCAACAGCAAAGGTGAATATAACAATCAAGGAATGGATAGAGCAGTGGTGTAGTGTAACCCTCTCAGCATTTTTGGCCACTTTTATTTGAGCGTCTTTTCCTGGGCATGGAGACTTGAAAGCAGGATCACAAGCACAATTTATGAGTATGCAACTATTATGTTATTTGTTGGATTGGACACGCAATAAATGGCTAGGACTAATATGCTATTAGCAGTAATGTCCTCACCGCCCCTGATGCAGGTACCCACTGGGTTTCTGCTGGTCAGGCAGATGGTAATCACAAGGGGAAGGTCTAGTCTCCATTGCTCCTTGCAATAGGCTGATCCTCAGTTTTGCTGAGTTGCTATCTTCTGGTTTGTTTTTTTTTTCTCAGGGTTTTAGAGCTTTTTCGGTTAATATTTTTTCCTTCACTGACTGCTACTGACTCAACAATTTCACTTCTGTGCTCGTTTCTGCTTTCTTTTTGGTATATCTTGCTTGGCTTAAGTTTATGTGCTGTTACCCATAGTTTAGCAACCTTTTCTTTTTTTTCCTCAGTAAAGCAGAGCTGGGGTCATACGGCCAACCTGGGCCTTGTGTTAAAATAATAAGACTGTGTGAAAGATCTACCAAAATGGTGAGAGAGAGACTGATCTGTGCTCGTTGGCTGACATATTTCTAAGCACCTTGCTGGGTTAAAAATGTGGATCTTGCCAGATGTCAAAAAGACTGAGAAACAGATACTAATATCACCTGGGGTCAGATGTGCTGTGTAACTGGTGGTATCAGTGATGGTCTTTGTAATGCCAAGCAGAAAAGTCTGGGAAGGATGGACTTCAAAGGGAAAATTACTTAGAAATCAGTGATATGAAGCTGAAACCTCAAGAGTGCTGCATGATATTCTGACTGACCATACACAGATGTATAAGGAAAAAAAAATTGATTGTGAGGATAATTAATCACTGGCATAGGTTGCCCAGAGAGGTTTCGCAGTCTCCATCCTTGGAGGTTTTTCCACATGACTGGACAAAACCCTGAGCAGTCTGGTCTGAGCTCAGCATCGACTCTGCTTTGAGTGGGGTGGATGGACTAGGGACCTTCTGCCTCTTCTTCCAGCTTGGATCATTTGGTGATTCTGTGATTTAAGTCACTGTTGAAGCCAAGGGTAGGTGAGGCAGAGAAATGGTCTTACAGAGGGAGAATGCTCGGTGTGCCATTCCTCAGTGTGACTGAGACTGTAAAACTTCGCTGCTGCCATCTGTGTAAGGTGATCCCGTCTCTCTCCAGGTCCTGTCCTGGTGTTTCTAGTCTCGCTCTTGAGCTAGTGCTGGCCCTTGCCCAACATCTCTATGAGCTGTTTCAGCTCACCGACCTGGCAGAAGCTGATTAATTTTTTTTAAACTGGTTGGCCTTCTGCTCATTTAGTTAGCTGAGCTATTTCACTAAGAGACAGATGAGCACCACAGCACGAGGAGGAGGTGGGAATGTGTGGTTAAGATTGGAAGGAGTTAAGGTTGGGCAGGGCCGTCTCAGTGGGAGTGAGCCATTAAATTTGCCTTGCTGTCTCATGAAACTGTGTTATATCTGCAGCAGCTTTGATATGGGCATAACAACAAATTGGGTAAGCTCAAAAAAGATGCATCATAAAGAAAATAAATACTCAGAAATAAAAATACTTCAATGCTAAGACCGATGAAAAATGTGCCATTACAAAAAAGAACATGAAAGCAGACAAATCAGTGAAAATGATGGTCAAGGCAAGATGAACAGAGATATATTAAAGACCTAACACTTGAAACTGAAGATCCTGCCATGGTAGGAAACCACAAACCTTGTTTACCAAGTTAGAAAAATCCTGTGTGGCTAGTCTGAACAGGAAACAGAAGCAAAGATAGGGAAATGCGTACAACAGAGATAAAATAGATAGGCAAAGCATTTTAAAGAAGTCAGCAGCAAAAACTCTGCCCTACCTTGACACAAAATTCTGGGACACAAGATGATGTGACTTCAAACAACAGGAGATTGCCACTAACTCAGTAGTGGTGTCAGAAAAGCAAGCTGTAGTTCAGTGGGTAGCAGCTACAATACAATGATTTGATTGTAACAAAAATCCTAAGAGCCCATGACATCACTGCTGAAGTAAAATTTAAAAAGTTGTTGAATAAAATCTGGGAAAACCCCCAAACTTTTAATGAGAGGAACATGTATTTAATATTTTAAAATGCAACTGGGAAAGTGTCTCTCTCTGCCCTACATGATAGGGGAGGCCATTTGCAGGGGAATGCTGCACAAGATGACACAGATGATGGATGCAGAATCGGAGGAGAATAGCCTCTGGACTCAGGCCCAGAAAACTGGATATTCACACAAAAGAGCATCCTGAAAGAACACATGCAATGACTGGCATTGCTCATCACCAGTTTCATTGATTTTTTTATTTTTTTTTTTTAAGGTTACTTGACAGTGGCCTCGGGAACACCTTGTGGAACTACAGCACTCAGCTTGTCCTCCGTCATCACGGCCTTGCAGGGAAGGATGGATGGCTGCATCTGGGAGTGCATCTAAGTAACAGACGGGTTTGCTTCGAACACTGGTGTAAAACAAGGGTATGCTTGCTTTCTGCCGCTGTTTCGTATTATCATACATAGCTACTGTGTAGGCAGCACAAGTAGCCACATACCATGGGGTGGATTGCACATATCTTGGAAGCGTAAATTGTGCTAGTAGCATTGTGTTACTGAGCTGTAGACCTGAAAAAAGATGTGAAGATACATAACCTAGCAAAAAAAAAAGTAAGCCAAAGAGGATTCAGAATCAGCTATCAAAGCAAACATCCCTGAAAGCTTAATACCGAGCATCAAAGTCATGTTAGAAAACACAAATTCTGGGAAAGCAGAACAGCTTGCCTGTCCTGTCCTTATCGCACTCCTAAGTAATTAGGAGGGAACTGACAGAAAAGATAGGAGAGTCTTCCACCATTCACACTCGTTTCAACATATGCAAATCCAAGATATTCAGTCCCAGAATGAAAACAAGATTTTTTAAAATTATTATTTGCATGTAATTACAATTCTAAAATAGACCTTGAAAGTAGAGGCATCAAAGGTGCTGGAAAACTAGATGCCTTGAAAGAAAAAGTGCCTATGACAAAGTCTGAACGTTGGGCTCTATCCTCAGCACGGAGTTGAACAGCCCACCAGTTCATCTTCCACCAGAGTCAGCAGGGAGCACAGGATGCCTTTGGTGCGTGTCCTCTGAGTGGCATCCCCCAAGAATCCCCTATGAAAGGCGGAGAGCAGCACATCTGAAGAAAAGGATGCACGTTAGAGATCTTAAGATGACCCACCTCACAGGAATGACAGTGATCAATCTCAACCGTGTCCACAAGAAACACCAACACATGACAGAGTGGAATGGAAAACACTAGCTTCCACTGCACGTCCCAGCGTTGCTATAGGAAGAAGACAGTAAAAATAATGTAAGGGTTGCTAGAGAATCGAATATATTCTCCATAATTGCTTTGTTTTCTCTGTGAAGCACAACTCGCATTAGCTAGCTTGTTTTATTAGCTACCACTGGAGGTAATAGTTGTGAATCTTACTGAAGGAGAAAAATAAAGCTCTTGCTCCAGCGATGCAGAGTAGCTGATGTCCAGACTAAAGCACTCTGCCAAATGCTTCAAGGAGCCGGGGGCCTGCTGCCAAGGCACTGCCATGTGATTGCTGCAGTCATGATAGACTGGGGAGAAAGTCCATGCCAAGAAGAGTTGGCAGGTGTGGGACTCAGGTAGTCATGCCACAGTGGAAATTACATGATCCCTGATTGAAAGGGGTTTGCCTTCCTTGTATCTTCAAAGGTATCTGGAGCCTTCTGGCGTCATAAGCAACGATGATTTATTTTTTTATTACCTAGACTGAATGAGAGATCTTTAATCAAACTGTGTTGCATTAGAGACAGTTCTGCTGTTTAATCGTAAATATTTGGGTGTGCAATTTGGTGTTGATCTGCAAGGTTACTAATGTCTATAAAATAAGTAATCTTTTTTAATTTGAGTGATATACCAACTTGTCTCAGCTTCAGGTTGTTAAGTTTGAGCTTAGATCTGAGCGTGGTTTTTGAGGTGATGCCGTTGATGTAAGAGGGCGTGCAGACTCCTGTTACATTGAATACATACAGGATATATCGTCTCTGATACAGTTCCGAGCTGTTTTCTTAGCCAAATTTTAACACAAACCCTCTATTTCTGTTCTTTTTAAAAAAGTAAAACTCTGCAGTCTGTTCTCAGCTTTCTTCTACTTTTCTCATAAAATCAGACCCACACATAGCCCAGATCCTTCAATGGTATCTGGTGAAATTTTCCCACCTTCTCATGCTATATATATTCCTATGTCCTGAGCAGCAGCATATGTCTGTGTTTTGAGTACAGACTGCTGTTATTTTAGATATCTGCCTCCATAAAGGAGCAGCAGTGTTTCTTACATGTATTCGTAATGAGAATTTATTCACTATTTTCACAGAGGGGTTTAACCTTATTTCCAAAATGAGGTTGTTCTCATTCTCCAAGTTAAACAACTAAATAGATACAATTTTTTTTTTTTCAGCTTGGGAGTCTGCCCACCAAAGCCCATATGTATTTATATGTATATAGCAGTTGAAGTAAAGAGCCTTATTCAGGAGAGGCTCTTAAATGTGTGCCTTCTCTTTAGGCACCTACTGGAGGTAAGTTTGGTGTGTGTTTAGACGCTTTTCTGAATGGGGGTGCATTGAAGAACCGGCTTGTTTTCTGGAATCAAAACCTGGGCTGAAATGTCACTGTCTGGATCACTTGCTGCTTGCAAGGCTGACAGCAGCGAGGGGATATAAACCATAGCTCGCACTTGCCTCGCCAGTAATACGAGCCCGCATCGCACACATTGCATGTAATCACGCAACTGTTCCTCGGGTGAGATCATGCTGTGAAGCATCCTGCCTTTACACAGTGGAAGCAACAAGATGAAGGCCACGGGTCCCACAACGCCGCGGTGACAAAGCAGTATGTACGTTATGACATTCAATTTTGTTATATAATTGGAGCATTCAATTATAGACTGGAAGACATACTTACACCGTAGTAGAATATTCCCTGCTGTAAATGAGGTTGGGTTAATTCCCTAGCAGGCTGGGCAGGGATAAGAGGTGGAGATAAGCTCCCAGCACTGGCTGGGGACAGAACTAAACAAGCGATGTGCCCGCCTGCCCTGCCCTGCCAGCTCCCGCGCCTTGGTCCTACGGCCACGACAGCTGGCTCCGCACCGAGAGCCCCCGCGGCAGAGAACAAGGGGGCCGTTTATTATCCGCTAATAAACGATTTCTCCTTTGGATTCCCGCTGCAGCTCTGCTCTTGTGCAGGCTATCGGTTGGGTGGGGCAGCCGCAAGCATTAGGCACAGCTAAGTCCCTTCAACGATTTGAGTAATTTTTTTTGGATTGACACTGGATTAATTTCATCTCTGTGAAAACAATGACTTTTGATAGGAGACCTTGTCTCTCAAGGCTGATCTGGCAGGTTCAGCCATAGCTCACATAAGCTGGAACATTAAGGCTTGTTTCGAAGAGGGAATGTGAGCCAAGGCACAAACACGGGCCCCTATTTTCCTTTGAAAAATATGATTAGCTTTTCATTTTCCTCTTAGGCAGTGCTAGACTACTCCCCTGAGTGAGCAAAGGGTCCTTTATATTTTGTAGATATTTGGGGAAATTACCTTGGCATTATTGTTCCATAAGTCACTTTCAAAATGTTCTAGATACCACGCAGAGGTGGAAAGACAGTCTGTGAGCAGAGTGCACAGCCTAGAAACAACCGAGATTAAATGCAAGGGCAGCAGGCACAATGTACAAAACAGATAAATCAGGATGACTGCATAGTTGCATTCTTGTTTTTCCACTGTACTAATTCACAGGGAGAACAAAATAAGCCTGTGTAGCAAAGACATACGAAAAAAGACATACTGGAAGAAATATTTATGTTGTATTAGCATACTCTCTGCTGTAAATGAGTTTGGGCTAATTACTTATCAGGCCACACAGGGATAAGAGGGGGAGATAAGCTCCTAATATCACATTAGGAAAAATTAATTAAACTGAATACATGTAATTTACTTGATTCTGCTATTTCCTATTTCAATTGCTTGACTTGGCAATCTCAATAATGTTCTTTAACAAATCCTTTATTTATTTTCTTAAACAGAAAAAAAGAGAAAAAAAATAAAAACAAGCTGTAAAGAGATGAATTCCATCACGATGCCTCATTTTCCTCAGCAGAATGAGCACTGCAGAATTAGCACAGATTTCTGCTACTTGAGCTAACGGAGTGCCACTACCAGTCACGGGTTGTCATCCTCTGAGTAAAGCACTCCCAGAAGAGGATTGTTGATGGGTACTGGTGAGAAACATGAACTGTGGAGTTGCTTCGTGGCTGGGGTGACAAGTAATTGGGTAGATGCGTACTCCAGATGTAAGCTAACCTGCCGTGTCTCCTCCAGCCTTGTCCTTTGCCTTCCCTGCTTAATCCCAGACGTGGTCTCCTCATACACCGAGTCAGAGTGGATCCCAGCTCTTGATCTCCTGGTTTGATTAGCTCTTTGCTCACTCCCAGTATGACATTCTTTGCTCTCAGTCTACTTGGCTGGTCCACCCTTACTTCCCAATCCCTCCTCCTGACCCCATTTCTATCTAGCACAGCTCTGGGATCCAGTACATCTGTCTGAGAATTTCTCAATGGTGCATTTCAACTACTCCATCCTCTGTACTCTCGATTCAAGCCATGGGGCTGTTGGGACCAGAGGAAGGCAGGGCCCCTGCTTTCCATTTGGGTGCCTAGACCTCTTACAGTTTATGGTAGCAGCTACCTATCCGTAGCAAATGGGACCTTTAAGAAAGTTTGGTGTTAAAACCGAAGTCATCTTCGTTAAACGTGCACCATGACTTTTCATATACTTACTTCATGAGGATAAAAACAGCACGTCCCTGACACAAATCTTCTATCAGATTTTAAGTCCTCGCACCAAACTTGTGAGATGTAAGCTTTGTCACAGAAGACACCAGAATTTTTAAGCGCAGCACATTTTCCCCTACAGCCTGTCAGACACGTCAGACATGTCTGAATTGTTTTACACCAGTTCCCCTTGAGAATGTATGTCAAGTAAGAAGTCTTGAATTATACAGTTTCATATTGTTTAGATAGGACAGTGGATAGGACAGCAGGGTTGATACATTTAATCTTATAAAAAGCATTCTAATATCTTTAATGACCACTATACAGACTTTCATTCCTTAGAGAAGATAAGAAATGTCCTTGCAAACAAGAAAAATTAGATCCTGCTGTGCCAAGGCCTACGCTCTAAATAGTTCAAGGTGACCAGTGCACAGCTCAGCCTGTTATATAAAATAATTTGCAAAGGTCAGTAAAAATTAAAGACAAAATGACAGTCTTTTCAAGAAGAAAAAAAACCACCCAGTGATAAACCCCAAGGACTATGCTGAAATCATGCCCAGCTAAGAGGAAAATTGTGAGACTAGATTTAGTGGGACAAAATTGATATACTGCAGAGTAAGACTCGCTGATGAACAAAATCACGAGTGGATGGGTTACTCCAGCTCTCTGGTGCGCCCAAACTGGTGAGTCAGCTGCAAGAATGCTTAATTTGACCCAAACTGCAGGAACACAGGTAGACAGCGGGACCACAGCCCAGCATGGTAGCAGTCATTTGCCCCATCTCCTACAGCCAGTCCACCACGACTCCTTTGCACTGGGCATTTATTATCAACATGAAAGCTGCAGAGACAGGATTGGGCCAGGAGGAGGAATCCAGGTGGCCTCACACCTCCACTTGCACTGGCTAAATCCTGACCACAACCTGGAATGAGACTGCCGTAGCCCCCTGGTTTGTGCTTCTCCTTCCCTCCCTTGTTCTCTCCTTTTTCATGTGTGTTTCCCTTTGTTTTCTGTTTAAGAAGAGTCTGCTTCAGACGTTAGAGCTACGTCCTTTGGAGAGCTGCCGCGATGTTGTTAACAGACAGTTTCCAGAAAACTGCGGTAGAGACAGCAGGGCACTGCTGCAATTTCCATGTTTCCGTGTGACCAACAGACAATACCCTGTGCTGGAGTTCTTCTAGCAATGAACTCGCTGTTCAGAGCCGACACCAGAGTGAGAGGCTGAGTCCCCTTCCCCTGCAGGTCTTCTGCCTCCTTTGTCCCTTACTGGCAATGCCTGCCTCTCCAGGGAAGGACTGGGCTCTGACAACAGCTCCTGCTGCAGTTCCAGCCTGTCTCAGTGAACCAAGTAACTCTCTTTTCTGAAGTAAAAACAATAATAAATTGTCTTTCTTACTACCTCTCTAAGCCTGGAAAACAATGGTGTTTTCCTCATACAGATTCTTAACAGTGAATGGAAATTGGAGATTTTTAAAATGAAAGCCTTACTTTTCTGCATTCCAAATATTTTCCTCCCCCCCCTTATTTTTTTCTATCTTTAATAAAGGGTTTAAAAGATTTGGTGTGGTTCATGTTGCTGCAAGAATAAACAAGCTAAGATGTATGCATCTGAAACCTCAAACCCTATCCCAAAACATGTTTAGCAATATAATTTTGTTACAGTGACACAGTACCTTTAATACATTTGACCCTCTGGGTCTATTTATTTCACTGAAATTTGACTCAGCAAAGTTAAATCCCCTTATATCACCCTGCAAGACAACTCATTTTATGTCTGGATACAAACCAATTCACCTCCTAAGCTGCATAATCAACTCCCACCCTAACATGCCAGTTAGCACTAGCGCAGCTGAATGGAGAAAGAAATTGTGATGGCTTTATAGAAATGCACTTAATTTCTATGGGGCACTTGGTGAGTATCAGAACAACAGACAATGTATTAACTACTACATCTACTGACATTCTTTTTCCTTGACTTAGAGAATATTTTTTCTGTAAGGGGATGGCAGCCTACACTCGTCGTATTAAGCAAAATTCTTGAATGGACACCATGAAGTAACGTTTTTTATAGCTTATTTTTACTTGCTATGTAAGAAACTGTTCTGTAATGACAAGCTCTGGAACAAAATCTAAAAGACAGAGTATCTTTCATGTTTGAAAGGTTTCCCATATGATTGCAAATAAGAGAAATTATGGAAGCATCTTATTTTCTAATTACTCCATATTCTTCAATTAACTTGGTTTCCTCTTCCCTCTTGCCGTATACTGTTGTGTGAACATTTTGCTGTGTCTTTGTTTTATTTTTTCTATTTATATGTATTTATTAACAAGCAAAACAGAGAAATCAGCTGTTTAAGGATATGCTGGAGTGAACTGCTACAGGCAAATTATATTTATTTTCATCTTCATGCTACAGAAGGCTAGCTGGGGGATACCTCTTTTCCCCTAAACATTGTAAGTCCATTGGAAAAGAATTAAAGGTGGGTCAAATAAGCCTTGCCTTGCCTCTCCTTGCCTTGCCTTGCCTTGCCATGCCTTGCCTTGCCTTGCCTTGCCTTGCCTTGCCATACCTTGCCTTGCCTTGCCTTGCCTTGCCTTGCCTTGCCTTGCCTTGCCTTGCCTTGCCTTGCCT
>VWZZ01008126.1:199342-482260 GCA_013399095.1 Psophia crepitans
GGGGGGAGGAACGGCTTGAATACGGGATGAAAAGAAGGCAGAAAGAGGTAGCGAGAAGCCAGACTTGTTTTGAGTTAATGTTTCTAGGCGGGCAGTGGAGCTCACCTGGAGGGAAGCCCTGCGGTTGTCATTCCCCTCACCCGGCGTTCAGCCGGGAGGGTCCCAGCGCCTGGGCGGTAGCGAGTCCCGACGAGCCATAATAGCGCTCGCCCACCTGACAGGCGGCCTGGATGGAGCTGGTAGTGCATTAACGTGGCACTTGCTTGTTTAATTGTTGTGCTGAAGGGAGAATGCTGCGAGGAAGTTTTGGTGAGCTTGTGTGCTGGCGTACTGGTAGCTTACGGAACTGGGTGGTCCTTGTGGTCCCTTCCAACCCAAACCATTCTGTGATTCTGTGTCAACGTGTTTGAAAATGCATCTTGCTGTAGACGGTGTGTAACAATAACCTCCTACAATCTGGCAGTACTTTCCTAATGTTCTTTTTTCCTAGCCTTCTTCAGTCTAGTAGGTCACTTAATTTTGTTAAAGGCAACTTCATCGTAGACAAAAGGTGCAAACAAGCATCCTGTAGTGGAAATCCTGGAGAAACTTGAATAGAAAAGAGGAAGCGTGATGGACATTGAGCTTCTCTATAGGTATTGTTAGCGGAGGTTGCGCTTACTGGGATGTGTAGTGGGTGCTCATGTGAAAAATTCTACCTGAAGGAAAAAGTAGCAACTCCAGATCGGCCACTCTTAAGCAAGTATCAGTCACTGTCCTTTAAGTGCATTTAGGAAATCTTTACCATCCTGCCAGCAGTTCTGACCAGAAAGACTACAACTTGAATAGGCAAAATGTTTGCAGCAGTTCATAAAGGAACACCCCCTTAGAGAAAGGAATATTTGGGACAGCTGGAGAGACAGCCTTGCTCTGAATGTCTGAGAGAGTCCTGTGTGTCTTGTTAACAGCGTATGCTGAGCCTCTTCATCTGTGTGGATGTGCGTGTTAGTGTATTCACCCAGTGTTCAATTTTAGCATGGCATTTATGTAGTAGGCAGACTACCTGGACAGAAGTTCCAGAATGGGAAAATCTGTGACACCCAAACCCAGTATATTTAAGCTTGGTTGGTCAAGAAAATGTTATTACTAGTACATCTATGTGTTGAACTGTGAAGTTCTTCACCAGAGGAACAGAAAAAAGCACAAACTTTGGTGTATAAGATACTTCAAGATGAGATACTTGGAAATGAGAGAGGGTGCAGAGATTCGTCTAGTTCAGTGGTTGCAATATAGGCTGAGACACAATATAATCATCATAAAATCATTTAGGTTGGAAAAGACCTTTCAGATCATCTTCTGAGTTTTGAGGTCTTGAGCAGCACGGCTCAATTCCCAGTGTTTATTTAAATATAGCAGAAATAGGGGTCTATAGTTGAGTAAGAAATGAGATGTGTCATAAGAATGAAATGATGAGTGGTATTCAAACATCTGTTTGAGAGGACAAACGATAGATAAAATGATGAATCTTAGCAATGGTAAACTCGTATGTAGCTCTGTTCCTTCCTTTTGACTATGCAAGTTGACTCTATGAATAAATTACACAGTATATTATATATTCTTCCTTGTTCTACAAATTTACAGACATACTATTTTTTGGTGACATTTTTACTCTGTCAACTTTTCTTTCAAGTTATTTTCATGCTTCCATGTCCAATAGGAAGAGACAACTTGTGTAGATCTCACGCTCTCTTTGACACATTCTTTACGTCTTTTTCTTGTCATGGTTTTGGTCCAGTTAAAATGACAACGGCCGTATACTAGCTAGCTGAGGCCTGACTTGATAGTGTGCATTGGCTACTTTCTGTTTTTCAACTGATGTGAAAAAGTTGTAAACTTAAGTTTTGATTGGGGGTGGGGGAGGAGGTGTCAGTGCCTAAAGCTGAATATATCGAGGGAAAATGTTATGGTTGGAGTTCTTGAATTATCAGAAGATGGAAGGAAGGGTAAAACAGTGCAAATCTGTCACCTTTTCTGGTAATATGTTGTGCGGAATGTTTATGAGGAGTGACCTGAAGAAATAAACTGAATAGTATAAGCTTAGGAAGTTCAGTAGTAAATTCTTCTTATGCTGTAAATTATGAGATTACTGTGACTAAACTGAAGAAATAAACAGCAAGGAAGCTATTTGTGCTGGAAGGAATGTCCTAGGTAAGGAGCACAATAGAATTACAAACTATGAAAAGCTCCTGAAAGATAAGCAGACAGACTGCATGTGCTCAGCATGTGTGCTGAGCAGTAAGATGTTGCATAAAAAGAAGCCGGAAGAAAGATTGGTAGAAGGGAGACTGTTTAAAACAAAGGAGAGGATGTGATTTGAAAAGTGCTTCACTGAGCCAGCCTTGAGATGTGCTAGTATCCAAATTAGTTGAGAAACTAGGTAGCTAAAGAAGAACTTGAGTTTCGAGTATAATCTGCATATGCTTTTTGTCTTCAGTAAACTCTTGCCAAGCAGGAACAGTCATTTACTGTACTGGAATAATGCATGCCTTCAACTTCCAACATATAGGCAAGTTTACTTTGGGAGAATGTTGGCTCTTCTGTAAAGATATTAACAACTAATAAAGGATTGCTGTGGAAAAAAACATTCAGACTTAAGGCTCTAGAGTGAATTAAGAATTCTAGTGTTGCTCACTTGAATACAAAGTTTGGCATAGGTAATGGCAAAGACAAGTGTCAAGTCGTGTGAAGGAGTTTCTTGTGGTGGATGTTAATCAGTATTCCTCCTGCAAAGGTAAGCTGATGGCAGGGCCATTTGGCATGGATATACTCTGTACTGCCACATGCAGTCAGTTTTGAAATTAAATAATTTCTGTAGGGGAAAAAAAGCTTTGAGTTTCTTATCTCTGTGCTGTTCCTAAAGTTAAAGGTGTTGGAGAATCAGCTGTCTGTCAGGTTTCAGTGGTCTTAACACTGGAGGACTCGCTGCTTGTTTTCTTAATGTCAAATGGTAATTTCTTTGATGTAGGTGGTGTTTTTGTTGTTGCATTGCCAAAAAATGGATTGCCAGGTACAGAACGTTAAACTGTGGGGAATGCTGCAAGACTGGGTCTGTAAATGTGATACTAGCTTGTGTGCAAGTGTCCAGAGACACGGCTACTAAATAACTTCTCTAACTTCATCTGTGTTTTCTTTTTGTTTTTCAAATGGCCATTCTTTACTCTTGGATTGTGCAAGTTCTAACTGGTACATGAAAGAAGGATGTTATTAGAAATCTGCCATTTGCCCAAATTTTGTGCTGGGTGGTGCTTGACTAGTTGAGTAGTAGTCTATGCTTAATTAAAAGACAGCGTTCATAATGTGGGGAGCATCTAGACATCATAGTACTCCTGTGGAATTTTTAAATGTGGAAGAGGTATATGAAAATCATGAAGTTATAGATTGAGATTCTGTTCCTTTTCAAAACTATTTAAATTGTGAACATACTTGGTTGTTTTTTTTTAATTAACAATCTTTACACCAAATAGATTGTGAACTGGTCAGGAGAAAAAATTGTGAATGGAAATGCATAGCAAAATTATATGTAAGTATCATGATTAAATCTTACTAGTGTTGATACCAAAAATAATAGAGGGAATTTTTTTTTTTAAATCTGTAGGCAAACCTAGCAAACAAATCCAGATGAAGCTGTTAAAAGCATGTAGTATTTGGACACTCCCAGGATTTAAATTCCTGGGGAGTGTCCAGACTAACAACTCAAATATATTCAATACTTGCTGTTAATTAAAGTAATAAATACTTCAGGATTACTGAACGAGGATTTCAGTGATGTTCATGTTTCATATTTTACCTTATTAATGCTGAGAAGTATTTGTTTATGAATACAATTTGGAGGTCTGTAAGGCATGGAATGAAGACCTAACTCTTAATATCTCCTCATGTATGTGAATGGCATCTGCTGTTTTATGTCCCACAACAAGTCCTTATCCAGATAGCTTTAAACTCTTTCAGATTCTCATCTGGCCTTGATATCCAGACTTCATGATGTTATCACTTCATCTGACCTGAAAAATACAACTTTTGAAATTAACTTAAATTTTCTTATTTCTCTGTATGTGTAACATGTTCCTTCCCTCTTTGTTTGATAACTATTAGGATCATAGAATGGTTTGGGTGGAAAGGGACCTTTTAAAGGCCATCTAGTCCAACCCTGCTGCAGCAAGCAGGGGCATTTCAGCTAGACGAGGTTGCTCAGAGCCCCGTCCAACCTGACCTTGAATGTTTCCAGGGATGGGGCATCTACTACCTCTCTGGGCAGCCTGTTCCAGTGCTTCGCCACCCTCATAATATAAAATCTCTTCCTTATATCTAGTCTAAATCTACCTTCTTTTTTTATTTTATTTTATTTAAAACCATCACCCCTTGTCCTATTGCAACAGGCCCTGCTAAAATGTTTGTCCCTATCTTTTTTGTAAAGCCCCCTTTAAGTACTGAAAGGCTGCAATGTGTCCCTGGAGCCTTCTCCAGGCTGAACAACTCTATGTCTCTCAGCCTGTCTTCAAGGGAGAGGTGCTCCATCCCTCTGATCACCTCCATGGCCCTCCTCTGGACTTGCTTCAATGGCTCCATGTCCTTCTTATGTTGGGGGCCCCAGAGCTGGATGCTCCAGGTGGGAATCTCACCAGAGCGGAGTAGAAGGACCGAATCATATAGTAGTTTAATTTGAGCTTTCTTACGGTGAAGTGCAGTTTTTCTTTCAGGTCTTCTTAGTCTAAGAAGACTTAAGAATTTTTTTATTGTTCTAATCTGTTTGCTACATATGATTATTTCTATTTCATCTTTAATATTGCCACTTTCTTAAAAGTGCGTTCTTTCAATTTCTCACTGTTACAAAGAGTCCATATTTCATTTATGCGGGTATACACTCACACTTGCACATATGAGGTTACGTCTGTGCATCCTTTCACAAGTCTTAGTTCTGCTGTGGTACCATCAAGAACTGAATTGTTTAACCTGTAACAAACATAAGAGGATTTGAGAGTACTGATATCTGAAAATAATATATTTCATAGGAATATCTATAGGAAAGATATGCACAATTTTCATACTTCTTTTGATTTGTGGTTACTTTGAATTGTAAACTTCCCAAGCCCCAGAGTTTGTACATATGAAAAGCATTTAGCATTGTTACAGGTGAAATAATAATATTGTTTTGATAACCTGTAATGGCCAAATCTCTTGGCTAAAATGTTGTGAAACTAGTAAAAACTTAAAAATATTAATCAGTAAACTATCTAGAGAACATTCTTATTTTTCTAATTATAATGCCCTTCTTTTAGAAAGAAGGTGTGCTCTCAAGATAAGTATGATGGGATATGATACTAATTCTACAAGTGTAATTTGAAGTAGAGGAGATATTTGCCCAATATTTGTGCATTCTCTTCTACCAGCAATTCCACAAAAATCAGCAGATACACATACGCAGTCTTTATCAAGGTGGACAACTACATGATGCTGAAAGAAGCTTTAATCACATTTGCTCCGGTTTATGATTAATATAAGCATGTAATCTATGCTTATTATCTTATGTGTGCCTACAGAATAATATTTTGAGGGCAGGTTAGATACATCTGCATTCTTGCTTCTTTCACCAATAGTGGGAGATTGGAAAGCTGAAGCCATCAGAAACATCAGATGAGCGTTAAAACAACTGTAGTGACATAGCCAGGTTCATCTGAATTAGAAGCCTTTTAGAAGTTAGGCTGTAGAAGTTATCAAATTAGCTGAATTGTTGTATGAAAGTGGTTTGTGTTTTGTTGGGTTTTTTTTTTTTAGTGAAGATTTAAGTCCTCAGAAGCCAACCTAACTCTCTTCTGATATAAAGTTGCCTTATAATGTCTATGGTAAGCAATTAGTACTTTCAATAATGGAAAGGAATCCTAGATCATAAGGTAACAGGAGAGGAAATATATACTAATGTATTAAAAATACTCAGATGTGTATCTAGTTGAAAGTATATTGGGTTGTTTTAATGCATATGACAGAGGTACCTCTTAAGAAAATGACTTGTCTGAAGAGCAGGGGAAGATAATGGTGCATCTCTTCATTAAGAGGCAAGTTGAGGAAGGAGTGTGCTCGTTCATAGGGGGAATGCGCTAGCAGGCCATGCAGTACGGCTTTTAGGTTGGCCTGCTGACTTACCTGAGTACTGCACAGTGGCTGTGTTCACTCAACTTTACCCAGCTGGTTAAATTTAAGAAAGGAATTCTGCTGAAGCTCTTGATTCTGAATGTAGTGTTGTTAAAGAAGCTGGTCTTCTGTACAGGAAAAGCTTTATGCCAGGGTTGTTCAAGTTTGTGTGGAATTTCCATATTATTTATTGGAATTTCCCAGTGACAGTAAACTTGTGAAGCTGGTACTTTGCCCATTGTACCTAATCGGAAAAAAAAACAAGATAGGGGAAAACCAAAAAGAATTTAAAGTGAATTTTAATGTGACTATTTCAGTATGAATAACTGACTTTATGAAAAACCTGTTATTTCTGAAACTGGAAATTCAGACTTTTAAAAGATTTTTACAATAAGGTGAAATACTTTAATACAGTAGTTTTCACTGATATCCTCACAGTAGTATGTTGGTCAGACAGGATTCTTCAGGTGGCTATGGCCCTGTAGCTTGCATTGTGGTCCTATGCATATGATCCAGCCAAACTGTGAATAGTAGCAAAATCTCCTACTGGGCTTGCTATCTCTTATTTACCTTTTATCTGTTGTAACGGTTTCATCATGCATTCTTTTTTGTTTGGTTAATTTAAAGGTCACAGAAAAATTGTTTTAATAGAAGAATTTCAGTGATGCTAAGGTAGATTTTAACAGCAGTTAGGTAGCTATGGAGAGTCATTTAACTGTTTAAGCTATGTACTTGCAGCTCCAATGTGCTTTGAAGGCATCAGTGTGATAGCTGAATTGACTAAATATCTATCTCTTTTTTTCTAGTGGCCAAAGAGAATGCATATAACCGTAAATGTTTACCATCAAAGAAAGCATGAAATGCTTGTGTGAAGTAACTAAGAAAATTATACCATTCTTAACTAGAAACAGTCTTGTAAAGTCAGGTATGAAAACAAAGGTTGAGCAGAAGAATGTTCTTAATTACTTGGTACTGTCTACAGTGCTTCAAGTAAATGCTTATTTGAAGCTTTTACGTGGAAGAAGATTGTGTATTACCTTGTGTATATTACAAATTTATGATCGATGACTTAGGTTAAACAAGCTTTCTAGTTATTTTGAGATTTATCAGAGGGCTATGTAAAAAAGGAAGACAACAAGGCTCAACTGTTTGAACTGCTCTTACAGGTTTTGAGGGCCCTTGTTTCTGAGGTGGATTTGGGTCATGGGCACATCTTCATTTCAGGAAAGAAATCTGCAACTCCAGTGCTAAATCCTCCATAAGTGGGAGTACATGGACAAGAGAACTGAGCTATTTGCTTTCTGACTGTAGAAAGTTTCCTGATTCTGATTAGTAAGTAGGTTGCCTGTGGCAACTTTTTTTAAAGTGGTGAGTTCCCCTTACTACTGTGGTCCCTGAAGTGAATATAGTGCAATTTGAATAGAACAAGACTGTAGCTGAAATACCCTTTGAACTAAAATGATTACCTAATTTGAAAAGTGACTATATCTTTTCCCCGTGAACTGACACATCTGTCTGTACTGTACATAATAAAAAAGAAACAGGACTATTTTTACATAAACGTTGACTTGGAAAAACCCCATATATTTTTCTAGGATGTCTACTTGTGTTCAGAAAGCATGTAGTAAACTTAAAAGTTCACTTAATCTGCTTCATTTCTAGACGTCCTAGTAGAGTCACAACGTGGTTAAGGGTGTGCGGAGCTGAAGTTCGTTAAAGTAACGCTATAGGTGAGCTTAACGGAAGTTCGCGTTAGGCTTAGGCTGCTGCGGCACTTGCTGCATCAGGGTACTTGTAACACAGATGCTGGTGAGGGGAGGGAATGTTGGCAGTGTGCAGGGAATGAGTAGGTGGGAAGAAAGAGGCAGAGCTGCAGCACTCTGCTGGGGAATAAGACATTTTAAGGTGGGAGCAAGGTTCTAATTTTAAATGCAAGGTACGCTGCCTTGGTAAAAGAGCTCAGCACCCACAGGCCTGTTACAAGAAATGAGTAGTATGCAGTATTGACCTGAACAGCAAAAGTGTGAATTGAAACATACTCCCCCCACACCCCGCAACATGGACTCTACTTTAAAATGAATAAATAATTGCTAAAATAATGTAGGAGTATAAGTTACCTGCCTTCCTAGTCAGTTGCCTCAAAGAAAAGTGGAAGTAGCTTTGAATCATCTTTGCCTTTTGGAAAACTTACGTGACTTGTAACTATTGTTTCAATAGCTTTTCACGTAAAAGTTGAAATTCATAGTATTCTCTAACCCCAAAGTTATAAATTAGGGTAGTGGACATTCATCAGTCAGAAGCTGAGATGAAGACGGTCTGTTTAGCAGACAAGCTTTGTTGAGTGAACACAGAGCTGTGTAATGATATGCAGTGTCTGATAGCAGGACCTCAGTAATGGCTAGATGTCCTGAGAACATTTACATCTTGGAGGTAGCGTACTTCAGGGTTAGATTTAGCTGTTGAGTGTTTGCAGCTTCCCAGTTCCAGTAGTACCTTTGCTTATTTAAGCAGTTGGTTGTCAGCCCTCAGTTCTCTCTAGTTCTGTTCCTTTCTTGCTCTTTTCTTGTTTAGGGCTCTCTCACCACACATTAGCAGCTATTGTTCTCAATTGTTTTAGACTATGAATTGTTGAGCTTAGCAACTACAGCCTTCAATAGTTCTGGGACTATGAGGGTATAACCCGCTGCCTAGCAAATCTTTCTTTGAAACCCCCGAAAATAATTTAGAATTCTTTGATTGTTTAGTTCAATCAAACATTACAGAAATTTGGTCTCCTTTTAGAAGTGCTGCTTAACTTTCCCTCAGTCCCTTCTCTCTGCAAGAAATTCAAATCTGGATTCAGAGCTTATGCTTTAAACTTTACCTGAGTAAGTATTACCTCAGAATACATAGAACTCTTTCCTGGGTGTAGTTTGCCTCCCATAGTCTATCTGAATGTGAGTCCAGAGATCCTAGCAGCCCTTTCTTCAAATACTACACTCCAAGCTGTAAAATAGAATGGTTATTCTCTGCTTAATAGCAAAGGCAGGGTCAAATATTGTGTTCAGAAGAGCCTGAAATGGAGTGTGTGGTGTGAGGGTCTGTGGGCTTCCCACATCTTCTAGCAGTGAAAACTAAACAAAAAAACCCCCAAACCCCTAGCAGTAGAATCTTATTCTGTATCACAAGAATTACCTCCCGGAATTGCTTTTACAACAAATACTTATTTATTGAGTGGTATCAACTGTTGGGACTGGCACCATCAGAAAAATTCTGTGTATCTTAATGAACTGAGCAGGTTCAACTGCAGATAGAGAGACAGTCCTCTTTCTTCTTCGAAATGGACTTTTAAGTGGGACCAGATACAAATTAGAAGCAAAGCCAGTTTCTGGTAGTTCATTATGTCTTCTAGATTATCACTGCTGTTTAAATTCAATGAGGCCAGAGATCTCTTCTCAAAATAGTCGTTCCAGAAGCTGTTTTGGCACAGTGAAGAATACTTTACGTATGGACATCCCAAATAGATTGAACTGACAGTCCTGTTCCCTCCATCCCACTCTTTGTGCAAGAGCTGAATGTATTCTTTAAGAAACTAAATGCTAAACTTGCATCCTTTTAAAGTCCATTTAGCAGCAGTATTATTGTATTGTGTCCCAATCTGATTGTATTTATTGTGTGGTTTGGGGTTTTTTCTCTACTTCCAGTTCCATTGGTATGAGATCAGGTTTAATAAGATCTTTCTTTGGCTGCCTTTTGACTGATCTAAATTATTGAGAATATAGGTGCTGTGAGCTTCAGGAGGTCTGAGTTCAAACCTTTGCGAGAATAGCTGTTGTTTTGCCTTGAAGTTGTGGTTGGTTTGGGTTTGTTTTTTTTTTTTTTCCTTTGTCATTATGCCAGTCAAGTAGGTTAGGAACCTAAGCCTGTGAATATTCCTTAAAATTAGAAGTAGGAATAGAAGTATAATCCTAGTTCATTTCCAAAAATGGTATTGGAGACAAAGTGTAATGTTTCCAGAACTTTTATCTAAACTAATATGTGATGAATCCTTTCAGACAGTATGGCACAGAATGTGGAAACAGATCAAGTGAATCTAAAAGACAGGTAACTGGCACACTTCTGAAGACCAGTTTTGGGAGAAGATTCATTTCCCTAACCTTTGTTCTTAGTATAGAGTGTGTCATGCTGGGAAAGTGCCTTTGAAGAGGCTCTTCAGTGGTTTTGGGAAAATGGAGGAAATGATAGTAATAATAGATTTCTTCAGCAGATGTGGATGTTCGCATCAGCCAAGAGGATCTAGTTCATGGTTCAATTATCTATTGCAGGTTACAAGGAGAGAGAGTATCAGGACGTATGCAGTGGGAATGCAAGTAGTGTAACTACCTGTGAAACCTACTATTTTCCGAGAGCTGTAGGGCAGCTATTTGAAATCACCATTGTTCTTACTTGATCAGTCAGCGTATCGCTTCAACCCAGAAGGAATATGCTTTATTCATTGCATTCAGTAATTTTCACAGTGGTGCAACGTCAGAGTAGAAGGAACAACGCTGCTTCTTAATTAATGCTGTTTCCTGGAGGTTGTGTAGTCTGTGTGAATCTCACAATGCATATATTGCTCCAGGTTTGTAGTCTTTACGTGGAACTGGAAAAAGCTGGCCACCTTGCTTTTTGAATCCTTGCAGCAGTGCTGTGGGATGCTGGGCACATATCACGGAGGAATATAAAGCAAATTGGCTTTTTATTTCTGTACATCCACACCTAAAAGTGCAATGCTTGTAACTTGTAGATAACTTGGCGAGTATTCTTCTCTCTAATTACTAGTTTTACAATATTGGTAGGATTCTTGCAATTTAACTGAATGCCCAATAGTGAATAAGGGTATTAGTGTACTTACTGGAAAGAAGTGGATGTTTTTAAGATCTGATTCATCTGACCAAGTGTAGACATCTGCTTTTAGGATGAGATGACTCAAGACCTGACTGTATTACCTAGGTCTGCATTGACTATGAAGGGATCTTCATGTAAATCAACACTTAGATGAATCCCACTGCAGGTATTCAAATTTGGCAACACTGCGAAGGAATTTTATCCATCTTTCAAGTGCAAAGTTTAACTTTACAGAGTCATATCAGCAGAGTAAATCACTATTACTTCTGTGCTGCCATTAAGAGTTACTTTTTCCTAGATGCAGGAATTCTTCATGTGACAAGCTTTAATATTAAACAGCTTTTGAATATAACAAGTAGTCAGAATAGACTGGATCTGGAAATCTTGGGCTTGTTGCTCAAATAAATTAAATGACTTGAATCTTTACTTTTTTTATTCCAGTAACAATGTCTTGCAGAGCAGTCAGACTTATCTGATGGAAACTGCAGGAAATAAGAAGTATCTGCGTATTTTGTCTTATTGACTACACTTATTAGAGTGGGAATTTTCATCAAATATTGTTTGTGCCTTTTGTTGTCTCTGTCCCTGCCAACAGCAAGCTTTAAAAAAAATTTTACCAGGTTAATAATGAAAGTGTGTGTTATATAACAGACTTAATTTAAGCACAGATTAAAAGTGTACCTTTATAAATATTCAGGATATGATTGAAAAGTACATATTAAATTCATCTTTCTCACCGTTGGGCATTGTGTGGTAAATGTGCTATCATCATATTGTCATCAAAGAATATATTGAAGATATACTAATTAGCAAAAAATGTATTTTTTTAATATCGGCCTGCCTTTTCCTTTCCACCCCCTCACCAAACAAAATTACCTAAATGAAGGCAGAATGTATTATTTTATAAAATCAGCCTATTATTTCTATACTTTTGAATATCCATTCTCTGAATATACAATTTACAACAAAGTTGGAGTCTTCCATTAGATTTGTTACATCACTGTAATCTGTATTTTGAGGTAGTTTGAAGAAAACAGAGGTGTTGATGACTTCTGAATTCTTGAGTCTGTCCGTGAGGAGAACTTCAAAATAGGTATCTATATAGCAGAATAGAGATGGATGGAGAAAACACCACAGTTAACAAGTTGCTCTTAAGTGATTTTAACCCAGATTTTCCTTGAACCTACTGACTGCAGTTTGTTTGGGTACTTAAGTGTTATTAACCAAATTTTCCCTTGGAGCCACAGACTGCAGTTTGTGCATGCCCCTCAGTTGTATCTTCCACCAGAAATTTGAAATCACAATAGCAGAGATACATGGAATAGAGCGGACAGGTTGAGATTCAGCTGTCCAAACTGGAATATCTTCTGCCACTTCTGAATTTCTAGAGTGCCTGTGATATTCAAAAAAGGGCTGGCAGATGTACCACACAATCCATAGGAGACCTATTGCCTTCTGGAATAGTAGCTGAAAGCCAGGCATGATATCCTCCTTAAATTAAGTATGTATGTTTAGGCACCTGAATTGCTCCTCTGAGGCTAGTGGCTTGAAAAATGAGGGCCAAGAGGCTAGCTTACAAAGTCCTGATAGGTAATTTTCCGTTACCGAATGGTGATCATATTGAGAATGGAAGGAGACTCCTGTAAGAACAGCTTGCAGGAGTACATCTGAGCGCTTGAAGAATAGAGGGAGTAACAGGAGCTAGCCAAAGACCTTGAATTGCGTTAGTGTTCCTGTTTTGGATATTTTCCTGAAATACTCAAGGCTAAAACCTGTTTACCTACTGCCGTTCCCACTACTGCTTCCAACTTGATTCCCTTAATGTGGTTCAGATTCTCAGAGTTACTGTTTGATGCTTTTGAATCTCCACATCTGCTCAGTGTTGATGGGAACGTTAGGGTATCTGAGGCTAAACAGAGGAAGTGGGTGAAACAGTGAAGTGTCACGTGTTGGAGTGTAGTTTTTGTCCCTTCAACAAAGGGTTAAAAAGAACCAACTCCTTCAGTGTCTTCCAGAAGGGCTTGGTTCTTTGGCTTGTGACTGGCTCCAACTGCCCAAATGGTGATCTGCTTACCTACTTTGTTACGACTGTTATTTCTGGTGATAGATGCCTTGTACTGCAGCTGCTGAACTGTCAGCTGGTTAGTGGATGAGAACTTTAAAAGATGAAGACCAGCCTATGGAATTTCTTGCTACAAAGAAATGACTGCTAGCTGTGTCCTGCTCACAATTCTAAGGCGGGGTCCATCTCCCTACCAGAGTTTCTGGCAACAGAAATTTTTTTACCCTGTGATCTTTTTAAAAATAGTAATAACAACATGCTAACATGTTGTTATTCAGGGAGAAAGGTATTAATTTGCTGCTTCTGGAAGCACACGGATACAATGGACTTGAACACTCTTGGCAGGAACCTAGAGTGTCTGCAAAATGATGTTTCAGTAGAATATATGAATCTAGGCAGCATTAAACCTGCTTTCAGAATGTTAGCAACTTGAAAAATTAAATACTAGGCTGCTCAGAAAATGAAGCAAGAATGTCACTGAATGTTAAAAATGCTTGCATCTTGTATGCTTGAATTAATTACACATAAGTTGGAAATACTTGACAATTTCAGGACTTGAAAGAATGTATTTTAATTTTGATGAAAGAAATGCTCATCGCAGTCAGCAGTGACAATTGGCATAATTGTTGGCAGCTTCTGCATCGTCGTTTAAGTGCGTTCATTGCAAGGCAGTGAGGACTTTTATTCATCTTGTACTTTAATATTGTCTATGCCACAATAGCAGTATCTCCCTTTGTTACCATTATGACACTCCTTACAATTGTGTTGTCGAAGGAAATGCATTGGACAGCCTTGGATATGAGCATAACTCTCTCTTCAGAATTACTTAAGGTGTTCAGAAGTGTCTGGAGAGTCAGCCCTTGCAAAATTTACAATTTGTGAAGTCTAATACATGATATTTGGAATCTTTGGAGATTGGGCATCTATAGCAAAAACAATGAACCATTTCACAGAGCAGCTGAAATATTTTAATTCAGCTCTGCAGCGCTTTCCAAGAAAGTCAATGCACTGCAGCATAAAAACTGGCCTGTAACACTCTTCCAGAGGGGGGATTACAGCTACTAGTCTTTGTCTGGTTTTCATCTATTTACTTTTTTAAGGCTGGCAAATAAAGCATTCAAATTTTAATAAACTTATTCGCTAGGTTTGTGGTTGCTTTGAATATTTATATTTTGGCAGTAGGTGCCAGTTTCCCCTTGAGATGTGCTTTGCTTGTTGGTTTAACCTATCTCCTCTCCACTAGCAGCAGCAGGCTGTCAGAACTAGATAGGAGCAGCTTTTTCTGGAACAAACCGGTTTGAAGAAGTTGCCAATTTTGCAGCACCAGCATTGGCTTAATGAGAAACAAGAGGAAAGCAGTAATTATTTTTAAAATTGAGATGTTTTTGTACATGATATCATCTCTCAAATTAAGTTTTCTAAGTGTGTGGTTTTTTTAACAGAAAAACATGACCTGTGTAAGTATAACCAGTTTACCCTCAACCCTGTGCATTTTAATGAAAACCCTTGCAAATATTAATGGTCTCTGTATACACAATGAGAGGAGAAAAGGTCTGTAGGTCACAACTGAAATGCCCTGATTTTCTGTGTAGTTATGCAAAAAATCCTACAGCTGGCACTGTCTTTAGTCGCTAACATACCTTCTGTTAATGTTGACTAGCTTATCCATTTAAAAAAAAAAATTGTATATGTGACTCACTGTTAGTATTTTCCATTCTGAAATATTTCAAACAAGACTTCTGTAAAACTGAGGAAAATTACTTTTATGCAAGGCTAATTAATTTATTCTGTAATGACTGTCATTTTTGGGAAGAGTAGTTACCAGTTGCTTCCAAGCACTCTATGTAAAAAAAGAGAGCGTTCTCTCACAAAACTGATATATTATATATATATATATACACACACACACGAAGGGGAACCCTTAAGTCCTCCTTCTTTAGTAAAGCACTTTGCATCTACAAACAAAAATACCTCTCTGAATCTACAAATGATTATCCAGTGGCTTTATTAAATTGGCTCTAAAACCTGTTCACTACAGTGAAGAGGCAAATGAGCCAAAACTGGGGCAGACCAGAGCAGTCACCTCCTATTGTGTCAGGGATGCTTCAGTAGGCTGGAATGTACTCCCAGGAAATGGAGAACTGAGTTGGAAATAATTATCTATTCTGCTGAATGGCTTGAGATGGCATTGCTGTGGATGCACTGTGTAACTTGTGAGGAAGAGTAAGAACGTGGTTTCTCCTACATGTCTAAAATGTAGGTTAGCATTCCTTGAGGAGGCACACACATTGTGAGCCTGTAGCCAGTGAGAACAGCTATGGTGGAAATGAACTCTTCTTTCTCGGCACAACCCCATTTAATCCACGTTGTACTCCCTAATCCAGCTCTGCAGGGCAGCATGAATCTTGATGTTGGCATGTGATAGAAATGAAGAGAGTCAGCTTTCTTGATCTTGTTAGTGATGTGGTGTATGGGCCTGGTTCATGCAAAGTCTGAAAATATAAGGTTCCATAGTTGCTTGATTTTTATATTAAGGGATGCTGCTGCTCTAAAGGGTGTAGGTTTTCCTCTCTGCTCACCCTACTCACAAGCCACATGCTGTTGATCCAACTCACAGCTGCATAAAAACTATCCTGGCACAAAGGAGCACATGAAAATATGGGATCTTATCACTTAATGTGGCCTTAACCTTCCTCATCATAATCATGATGGTGACTATGGAACTCCTCTCAAGCTAAGTAATACATTTTAACCTGCTCATTGGAGCACTCTGGAAATGCTTGTTCCATTAAAAAAAAAAAACAAAACAACAAAACAAAACAAAACCCCAACAAACAAAAAACCACCTAAAAAACCTAAGAGTTTATTTTTGTCAAAATAATCCTGTGACACTTAAACTTCAGTCTTCTGAGCCAAGAACAAACAGGTAAGTACACTTTTAAAAACCTTACTTTCATGATTTCATGTTGGACACTAACAAATTGACACACTGGAAATACCTGCTCAAAGCTGAGGGGACTGCCTACCTATACTTAGGTTCTTCTGCCTTGGCTTGCGCCAGTGTGTAGAGACAGGAGGAGAAATGCTTTCAGGCCCCTATTCTTCCTTGATAGACAATGGATTTCTGTGGTTTGCTTTATACCCTTGATTGAAGATGCTTATGTAATAATCTGTTATTGAAAGAGAGCAAACTATGCAATTCTTGTTAGGTTTCTTAAACTTGAAAATTTAAGCCCATGTGAAATGGGACCGTTCTCAGTGAAAGGCATTCTACTGTGTGTTATCTTATCCCTTACAGTGTGGTCCTTCCTGAAGAGTCAGTAAGCATGACGACTGCGAAAGCATCACAGAATGGTTTGGGTTGGAAGGGACCTCAAAGATCATCTAGTTCCAACCCCCCTGCCATGGGCAGGGACACCCTCCACTAGACCAGGTTGCCCAAAGCCCCATCCAGCCTGGCCTTGAACACTGCCAGGGATGGGGCCTCCACAGCTTCTCTGAGCAACCTGTGCCAGTGCCTCACCACCCTCACGGTGAAGAATTTCTTCTTAATATCTAATCTAAATCTCCTCTCTTCTCGTTTAAACCCATTCCCCCTTGTCCTATCACTACACTGCCTGGTAACCTATTCCTAACCATACATGAAGTTTGTTTGCGTGCTCTCTTACTTTTCAGATGTTTTTCCTTTTTTGTTTATATTACTAACCCTTGCAGTGCTTCAGCCCCAAACACACTGAAATTTTCAATTATTTCACAGATGAATCCTGTGTGGTGTTTTTTGGTTCTCTTCCCTGCATTTGCCCCATTGGGATGGGCACTGCAGGGCTGGAAGCAGTTGATTGCATTCGATGTGACTAACATGGATAAACGGTTAGAATCAGAAAACAGGTTTCTTGTTACTGCTAGAGAAAATGAGGTTGTGTGAGAGTGAATATTCTAAATTGAAAGGGAGGATGGGAAAACAGCTGACAACTGACTGAGGCTTGACAAAAGGTTCAAGAGGGAAACAGGGAGTTTGAAACAAAGGGTAAGTCCAGTCAAAAATGGAACAACTCTGGCTGAAGGTCCCTGGTTACCTATTCCTGTAGCTGCTCTGGTGTGATGGAGTCACTGCTGGATTCTCTTGGTGTTTGTTTACTTTAACTTGCAGGAGGTAGGTGATGCTACTTCAGGCAATTTTAGGAAAATGTGAGGTGACCCTTGCCACCCCCCACCCCCCAAGGAGTAATAGGAGATGTAGTTTGATCTCAACTTTTTTTTTTCCTCCTCCAAGTAATGCTAAATCTGTTTTTCTCAGATATTACCTGTGTCTCTAGAGTGTAGTACAACATCAGCCATTCTGAAAGGAAATGACATTAAAAGTACCAAGTGTCAAACCTTTATTTCTGGTAATTTGCTATCGTAGCAAGTTGTCTTTCAGAGAATCTTGAGGAAGGAAGATTACTTTATTCACTAAAAAAAACCCAAACCCAACTTGGTCTTGAAAGCCTCCTAACTATATTGTTCAATTCACACACAAATATCTCAAAGCTCTTTAGAGCTGATTGGGTCAAGAATGAATTGAGCATCAGAACATTAATGTGGAATTAGAGGTCTCCCTTACCCCAGTTTAATTGGGATAAGCAGTAGAGCCCCACCATCCAGGAGTATGTTCAACCTGAACAGCCAAAATGCTGACCTGATTCTGATGCAGTTTTTGATGCTGCTGACAATTACTCTGACAATATTTATTTAAAGATACTGGCGTTTTGTCTTTTGTGAAAATAGGAGGTTTGGGCTGACTTGGTAATGTACTTGAAGAATATATACTTAGTATAACAAATACCAGTTGCAGAAATAACTTTTGGATTAGTGAAATTTCATTATATTATCCCACAATGTGTGGGTTAATACTGTTCTGTGCTGCAGCTTTCCAGACTTTTCTTCTCTCTTGCCCTCATTACTTTTATCAAAACTGTGGATATTGGTGAGGGCAGGGAATGCAGAGCAAAATATTTTGGGGATTTTTTTTTAATCCTTTTAAAGCAGTCATGTAGTTCTTGTTTTGATGACATAGTGCGCTTCTCATACAGTTTCAACAGAAGATAAATTCGCAAGGAAAACAATTCATATAAAGACATCAACTAAATGGCTTTTAATATCTGGCTACTCAGAATTTAAATCTCCTTGAACAGACCATAGCATAATAGTGAAGGTTCCCAGCCTTGCAAGCACTGAAGTAAATTGTGGCACAATTCAGGAAGCAGGTGTCTTGAAAAAAGAGGAAGGAAGTGTTGGCAATAAGGTTAAGCATGGTTAGAAAGCTATTGCAGGATTTATTTTTTTTTCTTTAGTGTTAAGGTTTGGAAGCAAAGTTTGAATCACAGCACTAGGAAAGTGTCTTGCAGAGGGTCTCAGTGGAGGAAATATTAATTCAGAGGTTAATTTAGGAATTGCATTCTATGCATGCTTAAGGAACAGTTTAAAATGTAATTAAATGTTTGTGAGGAAAAAAAGTTGTACCAATGAACATTAAAAGCAAATACATATATGGAATGTAGTAAGAAAATACTGGGGCTATACTAACTTGCCTTTGTATTGCATTCCTTCTTCCTGTATGTTATTGTAACTCTTCGATATACAAGCAGAAATGTCATTGGAAGATATAATTGTACTTTTGATTGTTCAAAAAAAAGTGATTAATTGCTTGCTACAGCACCTGTTGGCTTGTTAGCAAAAAGTTTGTATGAATGCTCCTGTGTTTGCTTCAGCCATCTGTCTTAATGCTATTAGTTCGTTATGGCTCTTAAACCAACCTGACTCTCATGCACCAGAAGAAATCAAAGTACTCTATCAGGCCTGTTAGCAGGCTGGGGAGGGTGGTTGTCCTTAGTGTGCAGTGCTGTGTTTTGTTACTGCCACCGGACCTAGGAGGGGATACTTATCCTTCATCTGAGTTAAGCCTTTGCACTGGAAAACTGGATGAGGAAAAAAGGATTTCAAACCATGGCTGTGATTTCTTTATCAAATCATCACTATATGTACAAAATATTTTATAAATAATATGAACTGGGATAGTAGGAATAATCTGTTAAAACTGTCAGTCATTAATATGCTGATATTTGTTGTACACAGTTTCTATTTTTATTGTTGATACCAAAAGGCTTGACTCTAGCATGCATCTGTTTTGAGTTTTCCTCATATTTTTTTAAATAAAATTTCTCTTAAGCTACTGTAGTACATGGTGTCATTTAGTAGACTAGTTTGAGGACAATAACGCTGTCTTAGTACTCATCCAGGTCCTTTTTACTTGGGAAAAGAAAGAAGCATAAGATCTCTATGGTTAGCAATATTCTAAACTGGATTAGACTTCCCAAGTGGTACAGTTATTGTAATTGGCATGAGATTATGTATTCTCCACATCTCTCTAAGGTTGCATTATGACAAAGCACTTTCTTCTCCATACAAAGTTACATATAAACCAGCACCTCTTTCAGATCCACTTCACTTGTCTTACAAACTGAGATTTCTAGTTTAAAGCATTTAGCTTTAAAAATAAACCCAAACCAAACAATATCTCAAAACCAGCCAACCAAAAAACCTCACGCATTAGACCTGTTAAGGTCTGTCTCTAAGACCGTGTGTAGTGGGTTAACCTTGACTGGCTGCCAGATGCCCATCAAGTTGGTGTTTCTTTCCTCCCCCTCAACAGGACAGATAAAGGCAGGGAGATCATGTATCAGTTACCATCATTGGTAACGCATCAGTGTGGGATCCTTGCCATGGGATACAGTCCTTCAAGACTTGCTCCAGAATGGGGTCTTTCTTTGAGACCTGTTCCAATGTGGGCCCCCTCCATGGGGGAATGGGCCCTTCAGGAATGGGATACTGCAGTGTAGCCACAGTTCCTGCTAGAAAACCTGCTCCTGCATGGCCTTCTCTCCTTGGGACACAGCTCCTACCAGGAACCTGCTCTGGTATGGGCTCTCCACAGCCTGCAGCTTCCTTCAAGGCATGTCCACCTTCTGCAGCATGGGGTCCTCCACAGGCTGCAGCGTGGATGTCTGCTCTGAGCGGCCTTCCACAGGTTGTAGGGGGACAGCATGCCTCACCATGACCTTCTCCATGGACTGCAGGGGGAATCTCTGCTCCAGCACCTCCCCTCCTTCACTGACCTGTGTGTCTGCAGGGCTGTTTCTCACGTTTTTCCTACTCTCTCCCAGCTGCTGTTGTGCAGCATTTTTTACCCTTTCTTAAATGTGTGCACAGAGGCATCACCAGCATTGCTGATGGGTTGATCCTGAAGCTGGCTGGAATTGGTTCTGTCTGATACAGGGACACCCACCAGTGTCTTCTCACAGAGGACACCCCTGCAGCTCCCCCTAAACCCCCATTACCAAAACCTGGACATGTAAACCCAACACACCATGTTACCGGACCAAATCTTATTCTAAAAGAGGACACTGCATGTAAGAAAAAAATAGATATGATGTGTTGTCTTCAGAAACAGCTACTGAACAGATCCAGTAACTTTCCTGCTCCTCTTCCCAATATTTCTTGTTTATAACTCTCTGCAGCCTGGCGTTTACAGGTGTGTGCTCTTAGGGTTGTGCTGATGTGTTTTGGGCTGTAAGCAACATAGATAACATGAACTGATCTAAATCCCATCAGGGCTGTGATAACGGTAACTGTGCAGTTTGTATTGGATGAATGGCTGAAAAACTTTGCTTGGCCTATGTGTGGTTTTATCATTTTATGTAAGAAGCTGCATTATGTAACTAGTATTGCAAAGTAAGAATTTACTTGAAAATTACTGTTTCCAAATAAAATTTTAGTGCCTAATTATGACAGGTAACCCTTGATAATGTGAGTAGAAATACTAACATTGAAACAGAAGTATGTTTGTCCATGAGCTTTGCTAAATTACAGTGTGTCTCTTGAATATGATCAGTGTTCTTTTTTTAACTTTGAATGTGTTGTTTTCATATTTAGCCATGTTTTCTAGTTAATTCCAAAATAGTCATTGCCGTTCCTCTTCTGCTTTTGTTTTCCCATAGGAAGCTCTGAATTCTGGGTTCACTGTAAACCGTATTTTTCCTTCCCAGGAACTTAGTGTGTCTCTTCATTATATGGGTTCTGGTGAAGTGCCAGCTCCTCACCACGTTCTGCGGGACTGTGTGGCAGTTAGCCGGTGCACTCCACTATGCTGTTTGTTTTACTGATAAGGACCGTGGGTAAAAGTTCCAGAGCTGATGTGCAGCGTAGCTGCGTGAGAGTGTTCCTCTGAGGTACCTAGATTGAAGTTCTGAAATGAGCCCGCGTGAA
Organism: Psophia crepitans; assembly: GCA_013399095.1. Classification (NCBI taxonomy): domain Eukaryota; kingdom Metazoa; phylum Chordata; class Aves; order Gruiformes; family Psophiidae; genus Psophia; species Psophia crepitans. Next base: position 220,740 of record VWZZ01008126.1, read on the forward strand.
TCCTTTTGGTACTGTTGTTTGCCACGAGCCTTTTGTTTCAAATGCAACTCACGTGAAAAAACATGCACGGAGCGCTCTGCTTGCACTTTCCATTTGCGTCTTGCAGAGCAGAGAGGAAAGGACCACACGTGGTTTATGTTGTTCAGTACATTTCTGAAAGAGCCTTGGATACATTAAGAATAGGAGATAAGGACCTGAAAGGAATGCTGCCTGGCTAATTTGGGGTTTACATTTTGTGCCAAAAAGGCCTATGTTGCCAGCTGCGTGCATAACAGCGTAACCTGGCTGTAAGAGTTACGTTGGATAATGGTACGGGGTATTTTCACTTAAATCCATGGTCCTGCGGTTGATTAAACCTGGGTTAAAACTAGTTTGTGTAGCAGTCATTGATCGAGGACTATAACAAAAGCAAATTTACCCACAGACAGTTGCAGAAGAAAACCTTGACTGAAGGTATAAGGAATTCTAGAAAAAGTTTCAAGAGGATTTTGAGAAGTTTGGGCAGTTTTTTCCTTTTCCTCCTTCTCCCATCTCAGTCTAGAATTTCTAAGTGATCTCTTGAACAGGTAGTTGGCAATATTTTGTTGGTGAAAATGCGAATGAAACATTTGGTTTGAGATAGTATGTTCCCTAAGTTGTCCCCTGCTGCTTGCTTGCCCTCGATGTTTTCAATTCAAGCTGATTTATAAACTCGGCTTAATGTAGCTGATCTGTTTCAGAGACAGTGGTTCCATGTTTATCTTCAGTGGTGGGATTGCTCCCTTCCCATCCTCATGCTGCTTCTTGTGTTGCTTTAGTGTAAGCAGTAGTGCATTTGGACAGTGAAGCAAGTCTGGGGGCTGAAGGTGAAGCTTGGGAGGGCAGGAGAAATACATCCCTGTCTGAATTAGTTTGCCAGTCTTGTTCTCTGCCTGTACCCCACTCCCAAACGCATGAACAGATCAACTCGGTCTCCTGTGCTGGCCCAGAAGACCGTGCTTTGTTGGGGTCAGGAGTGAGCAGTGAGGAAACAGAGGTTGGTTTGTAAAAAATACTGTTTTCCAGCAAGTATGTAGCTTGGGTATTAGGAGAGTTGTTCAGTCTTGACTGCAGTAAATTGTTTTGCTTAACAAAAGGAGAAATTCAATACTTGAAGGTCTATTAACTACCTGACATACTAGAATTGGATTTCTAAATGATCCTTCATGATGACAGTATAAAAAATGTTAACAAAAGTTTTAGCCCAAATATAGAATTTGTATCTCAAAGGAAGCTGCGCAAATATGCATTGATACGCAGACTGTCAAAATGGCAATTACAATAAAACCAGGCTTAACATCATGGCCTTTCAGATGAAAGTGAAATGCCTTGCACACCAGTGGAAATCTGCTGGCTAAACTTCCAGAATGAAGCGCTAATTTAGTAAAACTGGTGGACTTTATTAGAGAACTGCTTTATAGTGGATTGGCCAGTTAAATCTCTGGTGTGTAGTGGAAGAACATTATGAAAAAGTTACTTAAATCTTGTATGAAGCACTTATAATAAGGAATTAAGTTCTGCAGAAAGTGAAATATTTAATAGTTTCTGTACTTCTGCATTTTATTGTAACAGTGAAACAGGAACAGGATTAAGCCCTTGCTGGTTTAGTTAAATAGACAAGTGCTGAATTATATGTTGGTGTTAAATTTATTGGGTTAAACAATGCCTCCGATCTTCTTTTTAAGGCCCTAAAATCATGTCTCCTCTTAAATGGCAGCTGTAGATCTAGAATCTATCTTAGTGTGGACTGGCATGACTATTCTACTGTAGGCTTTGCATGACAATTTTCATGTCCTAAGTGATTATTTCAGCTTAACTTAGTTTCTTTTCTTTCTTCTTCTTCTTTTTTTTTTTTGCGCGTGTGTGTGTTGATGACTGTGATAATTTTCTTAAAGCAAGATGTTAATGCCTATCATTTTGGTGATTTTTCTTGGATGATAAACGAGCCCTAGTGCTAATAAGGCATTCTGTTTTCTGCACCTAGGAGAGGTGTCTGTTTTACAATGTGTATGCTGTATTGCTGTTCTTTTCCATTTCAGCCTAGTCTATTCACTGTTAAACTCTGAATTTTGAACTTTACTTAGTTCTTTTTATTCTATTGAGAAAACTATTAATTGTTTAACCCCGTGAGTTTTTGGTTCTCATCTCTTTCTTCAGCCAGAAGCCTAAGTATGTTATTGTCTTAGAAGTGTTCCCCAGTGTGTCTTGCAGAGGCGAAGAGGAAGAGGACCTTGCTTATTTATTCCTATGTCCGTCTTGCTTGTTTTCCCTTGCTTAGTGTCAGTGTAGTCACGATATTAATACAGGTCCGTTCTTCCTCGATACCACTTGCCTCATTAATTTTGAAGTTATTACATTTCAGTTTCTTGTATTACATAGTTGAAAGTCAGTCATGTCACACTGCTGGCGTGCATGTGTGTGTTTAATACCGCTCAATGTCACTAATTAATACCCCAGACTAATAAATGTTTATTCTAATCCATTCCATAACAACCAATTGTCAATGGGAATACATTTCCTTTAGAGCAAGAGAATTAATTTTCCATAAGATTAAGGCAAATTTTTTTGTAGGATTGAAACAAAAAGGTTCTTGACCTTGGTTGAAAGAATATGTCATCGGGGAATAATAGGTAAAGGTTACTTCAGTGATAAATGAGAACTAGCTTCTTTTTACACACACCTTATTGACAGGAAAGTACTAAAGCATCCTTTCAAGGTATTTATCCTTACAAGTTGTCTTTGAAGTTGTTTGATATATCTTAAGTTGCGCAAGCTTAATCAGATTTTTTTTTTTTCCTCCCCAGTCGGTGTTATCCGCTGTCCAATTTGTGGTCAGGAATGTGCAGAGAGACACATCATAGATAACTTTTTTGTGAAGGATACCACAGAGGTTCCCAGTAGCACAGTAGAGAAATCAAATCAGGTAAGTGCATTAACATGTAATCAAGTTAACACCTTTTGGATGTGTATGCATATCCGTGGCTTCCTGCTGTGTGGCCTTTTTGCTGTTCATATGCATAAAAGGACTTCAAGTACTTAGTCATCACATGGGGTAGCTACTCCAGAAAATCAGCTAAAATCAATGAAAACGCATGTGAAGAAGGTGGTTATCTTATTCTCAACTATTTGTAATTGTTGATGTGAAATCACATCATGATAGCAAAAGATAAAAAGTAAGGAATAAGTGTTAGAATGGGAATTTCTGTACTTCAGACAGGACACTTGAAGCACTTTTTGAAGCAGAGACCTGAACAACACTACGTCAAGAGATCTCAATGTGAAATGGAATCCTCTAGTTAAACTGACTTTATTTTTCTTATCTCAGCACTGAGAAAACATGGCACTAAATAGCTGGAGTGCAGCTACCAAGCAAGAGGCTCAAGCTTCTCATTGGGGGAGATGGTATGTTGTAGGGACTTCTTGTTTGTTTTTCTTGTGTAGGCTGTCTCTTCTTCCTTTTGCAATCAAATAGTAGGCGTCTCGTAAAACCAAAACCTGCTTATCTGGAAAAATAGTGACACTGTGGTTTTGGTTTTTTTTCCCCTCATGTTGTTTTTTCAGAAGGAAAGTACTGTTGTAGAAGCAATACCAAATAAATAATCACATCTCTGTAGGACCACAGTTGAGCAATCTCTGGTATCAAAATATTGTGTTTCTTCATTAATAGCTAGTAAGAGAGCATCTCAAGTATCTCTTTACTCATAAACTTTTTATTAAACTCGTGGAACTTACTGTAAATAATTCAGCCTCTTCATATGTTGCTGCATTCTTCATAATAACAGTACAAAAGGTTACTATGTAATGTTGCTTGCATTTTAACTCATCCCTAACATTTGGATGGTGGTCTCCTTTTATTTTGAAAATGCCTCTTTTTTGCTTTCCTGTTTTAGGGACCTGTATCATTGACTCTTGCTCCATTTGTTTTGGAGGCGGCATCGTAGAGGTCCTTTATTGTGTATTCTGCTCATTTCAAAGCTTAGCTGAAATTTGTGCTTACATATATGAATGGATATGTCTCTTAGCAACAGATGAAAATATCTAGTCAGGTTTGTGATACTAGCTCAATTACTGTTAAAGGCACGAATGTTGTTGTCATCTCTGAGGAAAAGGAATTCATTTATGTCTTGAAAACCCATTAAACTGCATTCAGCTTATAAGGAATTTTGCAATTGGATTTCTGAGAAATTGTAGACCTTACCAGAAACTGAAACTTAGTTGGGAGTCTCAAGAAGGTTGAGCTGTGTTCTCCTAATGTAGAACAGTTTGAAGTTTTGGAGTTTTTTGTGTTTATGTGTGGGAGTCTTTTGGTTTATTTGTGTGGGATTTTTTTTTTATCCCCCTGGATGTTGCAGGGAAACATCTGAGTTTTTGGAGGTGGTTGTGAGTTTTATACAAAGTCTCTGAATATTCTGCCAGTAAGACTTTTCTCAGTCCCTGTTGAACTGAAAATTTGATCATAACTTTAAGAAAATTAAGAAGAGAAGCAAGAAAACAAACAACTCTGTTTTGCAGAATCAGTCCTGATTTTTGGTGGGGGTGGGGGGGCGCTGTACCATAAACTCCGCTTAGTTATATAACAAGTCCTCGAACATAATGCTTTGAGGAGTGGTGATAGAAAAAGTAGAATTATTTTTTTCTGGGTTTAGTGACAGTCTTTTTTTTTTTGTATTTTTCCCCCACTTCTTTTCCCCTAATTTTTTTTCTTGCTTTCTGTGGAAGTGGGAAATTGAGGCCTTTGAGACTTGGATAAGGAATTGAAAATTCAAGAAGGGTTCTTTATGTTCTTGAGGTTGGTCATAATAATGTAAAATTGTGTGTACTTTAGTGGATCATAGAGTATCAAAACTTGAACATCCACAAGCTCAGCGATGTCAGGGTAAGTCAGGCACTTCCTTGGAACTGAGGGAGGTGTCTTCTTTGTTTACCTTCTAATTTTGATCTGCTGGAGAGACATGCAGAAAAGTTCCGCACATTCCAGCAGCTGGTTTGGAACCATCCATTGTTGAGTGGTATGAGCAGATTTCAGGGAGGTTCTTAAAAGCATTTGTGTAAGTTCCCTTCTCAGAAATCTATCTTACTCTTTCATTCCATATTTGTTTCTTTCTCTTTCTAACAAAAAACAGCAGACCTGCAGTTCAGAAAGCATGTCTGCTCTTCAGCGAAGTTCCCCAGCTGAACTCAGCACGCTTTCTGCAGCAGTTGAAGGCAAACCAGCAGACTTTGCTAAGCCAGCAGAGTAGTAGCTTTGTGTGTTTTCCTGATTATTTTTTTTTAATTTTTTATTGGATCTAGATTTTTGTTAGATGCCTGCTAAGTGAGCATGTACCTTACCTCTTGGAAATTAATGATGTGCAGTTCTGCTTTGCTTGAATAGATTTATTTTGGTATGATAATGAAGCTTTTTGGACATACCTTTGTAATTTGACATTGGAACCATAAAAAAAAGCTACACCGTTCTGTAAAGCTACCTGTTACGGAACAGCAAAGTTAACTCAATAATAGTTAAGCAGATCAGTGTCCTGTTCAAGGGGGAATATTACGAGGTTTAAGGATGATACATCCTTCTAATAGGTCTGTCTTGTTTTGCCTTTGAAAGAGCAAAAAGAAAAATTGCTGGTAGCAAGACAGGCAACAGATCAGAGGAATTAAAATGGAGAAGAGACTGAGGCTTGCAGAAAATATTGAATCAGAGATCATCCAAATTCTGTCAATAACTTTGACTATATTATAGACATTTTCTGCTGAGATTGTTAGTTTGGCTTGGGTAGTTTGGCACCTTTAGCAGGATGTTTAAGAAATTGGAATTAGAGGCAAGCCACAGGTTCTTTGCAAGTGCCATTGTGGCTTAGAACCACTGGCCTGTATCTATAACTAGCCCGTATATGTATGTTGTCAGGAAGGACTGGTTTATTTCAATTCAAGAGGGACTGCAAAAAAAGGACTTTCAAATTCAAGTTTGATTTTCAGTTTTAAAAATGTAATAACACTAAAATATTTTTTGGCGTATTTAATAGAAACTGTAGGAATGAGTGGTCTATCGTGGAGCCTGTCATGGTAGGATGAGAAAAATAACTGGAACTCACTAAAATGCCATCCATCTATCTAAAATCATGTTTATCTTATCTGAGCCTGACTGTAGCAGTTCAGTACCCTTCTTATACAGCTGTGCTTTCTAGCAATTACTGCTGAAAACTTGTGGAGCAATAGAAGTCAGCATAAAGAAAGTGTAAAACTGTCTAGTACCTGTTCCATAAGGGCTTTCCTGGCTAGCAGGAAGCTTTCCAGAAGGAAAGAGACTAATGGGAAATGAAGTTGTGATCTAATCGCCGTCCCTGGAGACATTCAAAAACCGTGTAGACGTGGTACTCCAGGACATGATCTAGTAGGCATGGTGGTGTTAGGTTGATGGTTGGACTTGATGATCTCGGAGGTCCTTTCCAACCTTAGTGATTCTATGATTCTTTCTGAAAGTAATCATTATAGGTTGTGAGCAACTAGGACATAAATATTTTGAAAGATCTGATACTTTGTAATTTTTGTTGTATTATGGTTTATTGAAAGACTTAGCAGAATTATTAGGTGCTGAAAAGGTTTGAAAACAAAAATTATTATACTTGATTCATGAGAGTGAGTGGAAAGGAGCTTCTAACCCAAGAGATGTTACTGGAGCAAATGCTAAATTTGAATAAGGTAGACAAGTGAGAGAGATTTAGGAACTTAACAGAAGAAAATTGTTTAATGCTTCTGCAAAGACATGAAAATAAAAATCAGAAGTGAGAGATTGATGCAGAAGAGAAGATCATAGGGATAACATTGGTGCTGCTGCAGCATATTGAACTTGTAGTGCATTTTAGTCTAGGTCCTAATTCTCATAGCTTCTGTGTCCAAAAGAGAACACGTATGAAATTACCTTTTGATAGTGAAAGCACTTTCTGCATCTTTACCAGTTACTGAGAGAGTTTTAAATGTTGTAGGAGGAATGGAGAGCAGTTGGACTTTATGTGAGATACTGGGAATGTAGTAACAAAACAAGCTATAACTTTAGATCTGGATACGAAGACAGCAAGTATGCCTGGCATAATAGAGCAATTAATGAGGACAGTTTAGGACAAAAAGTTTTTCTGGTTCTACATTGTGTCGGAGTAGCCACCATGCATTCTCCCAAAGAACAACTAGTATGCTAAATAGCTTATCAAAGCTGTAGCCATGGCCAAAACATCTTTGAAAGCCACTGGTTTAGGACAGTGGGTAATAGACTCAAGAAGAGTCATGGTATGATTTAGTTGTGCTTCAGAGAGAGGCAGCTGTTGATGGGATGCTGGGAAAAGGAAGATGTGTTGACCAGGGTTCATGCATTTTGAGATATCAGCATGTGGTTCATATTTAGAGTTACATATAGGTGAGAATGTCCCAAAAGACAGGTACCGTCTTGGATTTTTTTTTTTTTTTAATGTGCCAGGAGATAGTTCTGTAACTATTAGCATCAATGTTTTTTGAATCCAACAGGGGAAACAATTACATCTAATTTCCACTGGCGAGGTTTGGAACATGTAATTCACTGAATATTCCTCTGAACTACTTTGCTTTCTTCCTTTGAAACTCAGAAACCTTTGCTTACTTATTTAATCTCTTAAATACTCAAAGTATATTTAATTCAAAGAGTGCTTACAGTAGCTGAGTAGCTCTGTTACCTCAACTCTTGCATGTAAATCTGTTTTTACGTAATAGTATTTACCTGCAACATGCTGAGTAATTTCAACTTTCATTAAATTTGAATGAGGGATGAATGAACACTTCCCAGGGTTATAAATACTAAAACTAGTAACTGAATTAAATATAATTACAAGGAAAACTCAATTAAAAATGAATATCTGTCTACCTAGAATAAAGGCTTACAGGTTAACTAGGAAGAGTTTTCTTTGAAATCACTGAAGCACTGCTAGTATGAGTCACAAAAATGAGTGAAATAAGTTTTAGGTTTTGTAAGTGTAGCAAAAATTTGCAGAAATGGTACTCCTATGTACTTGAGCTGTGTGACTTACCTGAATAACTAGGACTTCTAGCAAAGTCCAAGCTATATCTGAAAATGCACATTTCAAATAAGAAGTGGGTAGAAGCAAATCTAGTTTCTAGGTTTCTATTTTGACAGCATGAGTTATGATGGTCTATGAAGAGTTTTAGAAATCTCTCTCTCTTCCACTTGGCGGCTATGAAGAGTATAAAATAAACATTTTTGGGACTACAAAGGAGGAGCTTCAGTTCATTTGGCAGCACCTTATTGAATCACAGTCTTCATCTCATTCCAACTAGACCAGGTCAAACTAATTGAAAAAGAAAAAAACAAAAATCCTTTGAACTTAAATGCCCTGGCATGTAGCAAGTTTATCTACCGAAGTTTCTAAGTTTGCTAAAGGGGACCTGGAAAGGCTGTTGTGGGTTGATCTCTGCCCCCCGCCCCACCCTTCCCCCTTGTGGTTTGTTTGACTTTCTTTTTCTTTTTTTTTTTTTTTTTTTTTAAATTGGGCTCCTGCCTTTTTTCTTTTCCTTTTTTTTTTTCCTTTGCTTTAAATCTTTGACTTAAAGAATGCCTGAAATACTTTTTTGGTGTTTTTTTTCCTTTGCTTATTTTGTTTTCACTGTTGGGTTTTTTACACTAGAAAAAAACAACTATCCAATCTCTTTTTCTCTTCTCTAACTTGCAAAACCTCCTCTGGGTATCTGGAGGCATGGCACAATCATACCTCTCTGGCAGCAAGACTGATTTTACAATTTCTTTCTCGTCCTGCAGTAGTTCACTGCCCAGTCAGCAGTGCTGATGTAACTGATCCTTGGGCTGCAATGATGCAATCAATCCAGTTTTACACCACAGTCTTGCAGAGGGTTGCATTGACACACCTGAGGAGGAGACAACTGGCAAAGGAGAAGGGAGGGAATTTCTTTCATGGGAGTTTCTGCCTGAGAAAATGTAATGTTGAAGTAATGCCTCAGTGATATTGGCTTGTTCTAAATTTTTTTCAAAAGGCTGTGCTTAACCCTTAAGAATATTTCTTTTTTTTCTTTTTCAAACTGTCATTGAAATTAAGGGTTAAGAACAAGTAAAAATTTTCAATTTCCAGATTAAAATTCACTTCCTTTAATTGCTTTACTTCCATTTTCTTGACTTTTTTATTATGTCCTGATTTTAATATTTGTCCCTAGTCAAATAGTCTGAAAAGGACTAGAATTTTTATTGCTAGGAGGGGGAAGAAAAAGAAAACTCAAGTGGAAGATGATTTTTTTTTTAAATAAAACTTTCAAGCCTCCTTTTTGTAAAGAAACAGAAAGAGGGGCACAAGCCCATTTTTTTCTCCTTTGCAGGTCACCTTTACTGAAAAGGAACTGCTTCAAACTCCCAGGTGACAACAAGAGGGGTCAACAAACCTTGTGTTGTATCTCCATTTCTCAGATGGTATTTGCTTTGAGAGGCAACATGTTCCAGAAGAATAAGCATGGCATTGGGAATCTGGAACTCCTATGTTCAAATTCCAGTTCTGTCAGTAACTTGCTATGTGGCCTAAGGCAAGTTTTGTACTAATTTTCCTCTTTATCTTGAAGGGGAAACTGGGACATAGTTCTACATAAATATTATCTGTCTGCATAGGATGTAAATATTTGCTTCCTCTTAAACTCAGTCTATATTTATCTTGTACGGGTGCAGAAGTTGGATTTATTTTTTTAAAATCAAACTGAAAAACAAACTAAAATTTAAAATTTTCTCCTTGTTGCTCCTGCTAGCAGAATTCTACCACTGATCTGTGGGATAGAGCAATCTTCAGACATCTTGAGGCTTTTGTTTGCAGCAGCGCTAAACATTGATAGAAGTGGATGGTAGTTACCTAAACAAGTATTTGCGTAAGCATGTTCACTATTTTTACCACCAAAAGCCCACTGTAAAGAGGCATTGTAAAGGAGGAGTTAAAAATGAAATGACGTTATGAACATGTGAAGTGGCATCCATCATTCATTGTTTTCAACCTGTTGTTCAAATTGTGGATCCATAGGAAATTTTCCCTGCGTATTTACTCTGTGCAAAAGGGTTTTTGTCTGCTATCAAGTTTGTTTTCTGTAATTAATTTCTTTTTCTAGATCTTTCGGCTGTAGTGCAAAGAGCCCCAGGAATGAACAGGTCACTGGTTGAAAGTCATTACGCACTGGTTGCAAATCTGTTCTGAGGTAGCTTTCCTGATAAGCTGAACTGGAGCGCTCTCTTCAAGTGGTGTTGCAGAGGTTCTTGGGAGGAACCCTGCTGTTCAGTACTGTGTGTACTTCCTGAAACTCTAAGCAAATTAGCAGAAACTCAAATTAAAGCTTCTCTGTGACCTGAGCGAGGCTTCTAAAAATCAGAGCAGTGCTCATCGCGTTCTGTCTTTAGGAAATATTTCACAAAAGCATATTGTATATAGTAAACATTGTATGGCTTCTAAGTGTGCAGTGTTGGGCAGAAAGAAATGGTTTGACTTTTATCATGCCAGGTAAAGGCTTTAGAGTAACACTGACAAAATGACCGCTTTCTTTGAAAAGTCACATTCAATTACTTTAATGCAGTTATTTATAGTGTTCAGTACCTCAGGCAGTTTTCCGTTCTCATTTCCCTGTTTTCAGAAAACTGTAAAAGTGCACTGGTGATATATGAACAGCAGCTTGTACGTATACTCCATATTTGTTTTAACAGCTGTCTTTTCGTCCTCATGTCAGGTCTGCACAAGCTGTGAAGACAATGCAGAAGCAAATGGGTTTTGCGTTGAATGCGTAGAATGGTTGTGCAAGACCTGCATCAGAGCTCACCAGAGGGTTAAATTCACAAAGGATCATACTGTAAGACAGAAAGAGGAAGTATCTCCAGGTAATATGCTTGACTTACAGTTTCACAAAGAATGTGTGTCTGCATTGGAAATCTGTATTAGATCATCACATTTCTTTTTAAACAGATAAATTTCAAAAATTGTATTCCTTAATCCTAGTAAATATAAAAGGACAGAATCATTGTGATATAACCATTTGGCGCATGTGAATTAGTGGAACCATGGTTGGTTTAGTAGTTTCCTGCCTCCCAGTTGCTTATTTCGATTTCATTGCTGAAGGCTGCAACCATTTCAACAAATTCTGGTGTTTCTTTGGCTGCTCTCCATCTAAGTGGATTTCTTAAATGATCCAGCTAAAAAAGAGAGAACCAAACCCTATGGATTGGTATTTCATATAATTTTTATGCAAAATGTTTTAAACCATTAAATACACATAGATCTCATCTTTTACCTGGAATGATTGCAAAGTATTATCTAGACTTTAGAGATCAGCTGCAGAAAATACTTCTTCATGCATTTAGCTCCTCTAGTTTTTCTAGAGGTCTACCAAATAGTTTATATTAATTTTATTGTTGTTTACTGTAGCAAAAGGAGCACTAATTGGTTATATTTTTTCAGAACTCTGGTAATAAAGCATACTCAGCAATAAAGTGTGCCAGAATTTGTTTTAGCTAAGTAATTTTAAGTTTGAAATGGTTTTCCTTAGAAATTAAAAGGGAAGTATGTTACAATTTGGATGTTTTTCCTCAGTAGGATCTATAGTAATTCAGGTTGGAAGGGTCCTCAGGTCTAGCCCAGCCTCGTGCTTAAAGCAGTCAGCTATGAAATCAGATCAATTTGTTCACGGCTTTGTCCATCTGTGCCTTGAGAACCAACAAGAATGGATGTAGTGTACAGTACAGCCTCTCTGAGAAATCTTGACTAATCTCATGGTAAAAAGGGTTGTACTGGTATTCACTGAGAACCTGGTTTGTTTCAGTTTGTGCCCCTAGGATAATTAGAAGCATAATAGGATGCTGACAAATCAGTTCTAATAAGTCCATTGGACTTGCATGATACATAAATACATAAATTATTTTAACAATTATTGTATTTTATTATACATATATGTATTATATATTTGTTTTCATTCCACCATATCTAGTCCTGTGAATTTTATATATAATGTGGGCTTTCACTTTTGTAATCTCTATTGCTCAAAGGGTGGCTTCCAGTATGATAGTTTGGAGATATGCATCATATTCTGTATCCCACTTTCAGATGTGATTGATCAAAAGCGAGTGCTGTGTGTGCTTTCAGGAAAGGACAAAAGTAGTAGGTAAAAGTGACCGTTACGCTGAACATGACTTGGTGAGAGGAATGCTCTCTGTGCATTCAGGCCTTCTCAGAGTCCCATGGTCATTTTCAAAGAATTTTGACTGAAGGATGTAGATCTGAAAATAAGTTCTCCCGAGTTTCATGGGTGTGGAAACAGCTTCTTGATGTGCAGTGAAGGGCAGGCTGCAGTGTGAAGGCAGTTTTCATTATAGACCATATAATCCTTATGAACTCAGTGTCCAGCCTAACTCTGACAAGACATTAGACTTCCTCAGTTAAATTGTTTAAAGAGCAGATTTCATTTCTATCATCTGGTGGTATTTCCTATGCTCTTTGATACTTGCTCACTGGGAACTGAAGTGAAACCTCTTGCCCATTTAGAATGGGGCCCTTTAGAATGGGGTCCTGAAGAGACCTTAGTAACTTCTGGTTATTAGATTCTGTATGTTTTACACTTTTGAACGCCTGTGTCTTGATCTCAAACCCCCTTTCACCCGTTTGGCTGAGAAGGAAGACAAGAGCAACGAATTAAGTCAGCAATCTCCTCATTTCCGTTTCAGAAAGGAGCTTGCTGGTTGTGCAATGTCTTTTGCAGCTGCAACCATACCGGCTACTCATTTTGCAAACAGTGTTCTGGGGTCATAGTGAGTTATAGTAAAATAGGTTCAAGATGTTTTCCATGAGAGAGAAGTGTTAGTTCCATGCTTGATCAAGAGTGAGATAGTGCAGTTTGAGCTTACAGCTGTTAAATTCTTGATTAGGTAGCCTGACACACACTTCTAGCATCTAGGTGAGGAATATGGTGAGGAAGAAACAGGAGAATCCAAATCTTTAATAATTTCAGGACACTGGACTGACATCTTCCTTTATTCAACAGAGGCAGTTGGTGTGACCAGTCAGCGACCTGTCTTTTGCCCTTACCACAAAAAGGAGCAGCTGAAGTTGTATTGTGAAACCTGTGACAAGTTGACCTGCCGAGACTGTCAGTTACTAGAACACAAAGAGCACAGGTATCAAAACAGAGTGTATGTTTTTATGCAACTCACTTGTAGGAAGATAGCTTGAGGTTGATTGTAGCTCTAAGTGTAGGCAGTACAGTCAGGTGAAAAAAGTGCAAAATAAAATTTTCTACTCACAAATAAACAGAGATCGTATCCAAAAGCGTGTGGCTGATGCACGTGTGGTAGTTTAGAATAAAACCTAATTCTTCCAGTTTTTAGTCTGGTGACATGAACACAAGACCTTTACTGTAAAGTTATTTGGATAGAATTTGTTGCTATGCAGCTCTTCAGGGAGTCCTTAGAAAGCACAGGGGCTGTGTTATGCAACTGTACGTGTGTGTGTAATTTCTCCGCTTGTCCTTCAACAAGATGGTTATATAACAGGACGTTACCAAACAATTTCAGAATGAAGCAATGGGCATTTTTTTCTGTGAAGAGCCCTTTAAAAGGAAGAGTAAACCTGAAGTTTGGCTGTGCTGTACTTTGACAATGCTATTTATAACAGTCAAAGCTTTGGGTGGTTGTTCTTTGGTCATCTGTTACTGGCCACAGAAGCTGAAAAGCAGGATTTTATACAACTTCTAAGCACCGGACAATAATCTTGCTGGCGAATGCATACAGTAGTGGTCTGAGGCAGATGTACTCTCACATTAAATAAATATACCTGATGCAATCACTCAAAGAACTTGCTTGCCTGATCAGGTGAACATCAATAGGTGGAGAAGCGTTGGCCACTGTTGCTGCTTGGAACGGGACTAAACCCTGCTCTTGCAGAGCTGCAGTCTTGCTCTTCGTTTCTCCTTCCCTTTAGGAGTTATATTCCTTTCAGAATGTGCCACCTCTTTTTTTCTCCCAAATTGTTGACTATTTCAGTTCCTTGGTTTAAAATGTTGCTGACTTCTACTGACTCAGCAGTCTCTCTTCTTTGTTCTGTTTCTACATTGTTATCTTGCATGAAGTAATAGCTTACATGCACTTTCACTTACAAAGTGATGGCTACAGCACAACATTAATTTTTCTTTTGCTAAAATTGCGCTATGGTCATACAATATCCCTTCGTGATTCTCAGATCATAATTCTCAAAACATAAAATAAATTACAGGAAATATACTGTAAATAAAATCAGCATTTGCTGACATACACTTCCATGATGACAGTTAAATTCTGGAGTTGAGCAGCATCTCTCTTCAATTAAAGAAGTCTTTTATAAGACATCCAGCTTTTTAGTGAGTATATCGCATCTTTTGCATGCGTAAATTTACACTGTTGTTTACTCCAGGTACCAGTTTATAGAAGAAGCTTTTCAGAACCAGAAAGTGATCATTGAGACACTAATCACCAAATTGATGGAGAAGACTAAGTACATAAAATATACAGGGAAGCAGATCCAAAACAGGTGTGTATCAGATTTTGAGGTTAAAACTGACATAGAGGGCAACTTTATATACACTGTGATTTCTTGTAATGTTTAGATTAGTGCATTTTGTGTGTGTCTCCTTTTACCCTTCCAGAAAAAGAAATTCTAAAATCTCCAGTTTGCCATAGTGACTGTTGTTGGTTTAACGCGCTTGGTTGTGTTAGGTAGCTTCTGCTCAGCCTGTGGACTTAATGGGCAGCAACAGCTTGGGTGCAACAAAACAACTTATGCAATAAAGACTGTAGAAGGCAATCTTATATTCTTCCCCGCCATCAGCACACTTACTTTCTTAGTGTAGATACCTCTTAAAGTGAAAGGTTATGACTCATGTTTTCATAATGCTTGTGACACATATTTGAAGATTTATGTAATACTTTTATGCTTGGGGCTTTATTCACTCGGTGCTACAAACTTGGGAGAAAAATAAATCCGTAAAATGAATGCTGCACTAGGCCTGTGTAACTGCTCCTGCCGCAGAGTTCAGAGGCAGTACCCGGGAAGATTCAACGCAGTGCGGGAGGCTGAGCGCAACTTGAACTCTTCCTCTCTCTCTGCCTGTCTTTGAGGATGGTGGGAATGGAAAAAAAACCAAAAACCCAGCAGACACCCTCCTCTTCTTTTGCTGCATCAAAGTGATTATTCTCCTTGCATCTTAGCAGTAGTGGTTTTCACACTATAAGATTATGCTTTGCTTTTACAAGTTTGAGCGCTATTGTTGAAATAGCTAAGTAAGAATATCTATTTATTGTTTTTGTTTCTGGAGTGCCATTCTGCCTTCAATAGAAATTAGACTTAAACAATTTTGATTGCCATGGACCATGCCAGAAATGTGCCAGACAATTAAAAATTAAGAATTTCAATTACAATGAGCATTCAATTTTTGTCAGCGGCAGCTGTCAGTAATTTTACAGACTCAGGGCATTAGAATTGGCCACCAGTTAATTAATTTTATCATAGGTCGCTTGTACTTGCTCTTTCTATTTGTCCCAGTAATTTTCCTGACTATAAGTGTCTCATGGTACATATATTAATTGATGCATATGACCAAGATATATTGTAGTCTCAGCAGCAGAGTAGAGGAGGGGTTTTTTAATACTGTTTGGAGAGTGGGTTTGTGAGCTAAAGAACGTTTATTTTCTACTTACAGAATTCTCGAAGTGAATCAGAATCAAAAGCAGGTGGAACAGGACATTAAAGTTGCCATATTTACACTGATGGTAGAAATAAATAAAAAGGGAAAAGCTCTGCTGCATCAATTGGAGGTAATTTCGTTTCTTTCATAAGAAACAAATGTTAGTCCTAATATTTTTTTGAGTAGATTCACATTAAAATAAAATATGTTTGTAGCATCACCACATGTGCATGTCCTATTGCAATTCCAAAGTGGAGAGATGTCCCACACAAGCCATTTGAGCAAGTGGGGTTTTGGTGGATCTTGGTGGAGGACGGGAGGAGGGTTTGTGGGTTTTTTTGGAGGGGTGATTGCTGTTTCATTTGTAATTATTATCTGTGTTCCCTGCTTCGTGAACGAGGGCTGTCTTTGAGACCAGTTTCTTTCTCCAGGAAAGTTTCTTTCTCTTTCTTTTGGTAGTCATAACTCTATGCGTCATACATGAAAAATCTTTCCATCAGAATTTTTCATAAATTTGGTGATGCAATAGCAAATCAAAGGAGAGAATTGTCTAGAACAGATACCTGGAAAAATATTACCTCAAGCTGTGTTTTAAAAGGCATGTGTTTGTAGAGAGGCACATATATCTATATAGTATATAGATATATGAAAATGTGCCATAAGAGAAAATGGGAATCTACACAGAAAGTCCTGATAGCTGAATAAATGTATACTGACTTTTCTGTTGGATAGCTGCAGTCAGGGGGCAGGGGTGCTTTTTGGAAGAGCTAAATGAAACCACTTGATCACTATGAATTACATATGATCAGCTAATGCCTGTTAACTGTAAATGGAACCCTTTGACTGGAACCGCTTTTCTGCTTGCAGACACTGGCGAAAGAGCATCGGATGAAACTTCTGCAGCAACAACAGGAAGTGGCAGGTCTCTCTAAACAGCTGGAACATGTCATGAATTTTTCCAAATGGGCAGTTTCCAGTGGGAGCAGCACTGCACTACTGTACAGCAAACGCTTGGTAAGGTTAGGAAGATAGCCCTCTCCATTTACTTAGAGACCTTAGTTAAGGCAGATATGCAGGCATGCGCTTGTCAGTAACCCTAGGGAATTAGACTTTTAAATCACTTTCTACTAATTGGAATATTTGTATTTGATTTTTCAAGGTTTTCTCTCAGACATAAATGCAGAATGTTTTTAATAATTTAGCGCCCTGGTCACAATTCTCTCATGTTACACCACCACAGAATTATTGTAGGTCTGCGGAAGTAGGGACAACTCCTTTTCTCTGGAGTGAAAACCATGAAGCCATGAACCACTGGGAAAAATATTGTGTGTCCTACAGCGTCATTGAGGTTTTTTTCCATACTTGTCACAGCTTCTGACTTCAGCGGAAAATAGTATTTATATATCATAAAGCCTCATATCCAGCTTTTTAATGTAAAAAATAATGTATTGTTTTGTTCTGTCAGACTCATCTTCCACTAAAAGTCTTCAAAAATTGACCAAAACTAAGCTGAGACTTTTGCTTGTCCATGAATACAGTTATGAAGCTAAATATTTCCATGCTATAATGACACAATCTGAATGCATGTAGTCTCACTAAGCTGACTGCTCATGATGAACAGAAATCCTAAAAAACTTAAATAAAAAAACCTGACCATTATTTCTCCAGAGGTTACTAGATTGTACCAGCCTGATGACCTAAATCTCTGGCAATGTTGAGGAAAGATGCTAGATCCCTTTTTTCCAATTGCTATAACTGGATCACAAAGTTTTTTGTTTATTTTCTCATTGCTTAGTTGAGAACCTACATGGGAGTTTTGTGATGGTGTATTTTCGTTTGTTTGGTTTTGGTGGTGTGGGGGTGTTTTTTTTGTTTTGTTTTTTTTTTTTTTTGTTTGGTGGGTTTTTTTTTTAAATCCATTAAAATGCTGCAGGCTAGTGGAATATTACTTGGTTTTAAGTGGTTAAATTCATTTGGCCTGCCTTATACTGCCTGAGCAAGTAGTATTTTTAATTGAAGAGAGAAAAAGGGCATCAAACTGAGTCATGTTGTTTATAATTGCTTAGTGTTGCCACAAAGACTTCTGCTATGTGAGTAAGAAAACAAGTTACATTGCAGGCGTCTTAATCTTACAAACATCATGCAGTTGGAGAAAAAGACGTCTAGCTCATAAAGCCTCAGCAAATGAGAAATACTTTTCAAAGAACAGATGAACTTTAGGCTTCTGATTTTTTTGCCGAAAGTTGGTGTTATTTGGGAGTTGAGTAGCTACCCTGTCTGTGGCCATCTGGAAAATCTGTTCCTGAACAGTGATGCAGAGAGGAGCATGTGAGATTTCTGCTCCGGCATATCCAGCCACTTGAAACTAGGAGGAAGGAACACCCAGCAGACTTAAATGCAGAGTTACAGCTGGGAAGCAATGTCCGTACTTCAGGGAAATAGCACACTAAACAGTTTGCAACAAGACGCACGTTTCCCAGCCTGGTCCTCTAGCACAAAGAAAACACTGGTAGCTACCACTATTACAGACAGGAGATAACTAGTCTAGTGTGATGAGTTTATCCACAATATGTGTGTGTGCACGATAGGAGGAATATATGGAGCAAAGTATGACAAGTACTGTGTGCAGCCAGTATTGGTGACAGGAGAAAAAACTAGAATTTCTACACTGTAGTATACTAGAGTCTGGTAGTGTACATAGAAATTCTAGAAAATCTATATTGAAAATAGTAGCACACTTAAAATTTTCCATGGTCATTAAAAAACTTAAGTTTTGCTAAACGTTTTTGGTATCTGGTCTAAAACTGACCTGCCTATAATTGAAAGAAAAAATTATAAACTGGAAGCTCTTATAAAATTCCTGTGTAAAAGATAGCAAGTATCGTCTTAAACAGGTAAGATAATTTTGTCAAGTATGTCTCTTGAACTTTTCCAGGAAATAATCTATTATTCAACAAGAATGTGTCGAACTTTGAAGTTTCTTCTGTATCTGCAGTGTGTTGTTCTAAAATCAGTGCCAGTGTTAGATATTTCTAGTGAAACAACTGCAAGAAAATATTTTCTTCCGAGGAAGTAGATAAATACCAAGCATTTGATTGAGTATTCTGCTTGTGTAACGTAATCATAGTCAAGTCCTTTGGAACCAAAGAATTGAAGAGTCCGAAAATATCTGTGAATCTGAGAGTTTTCAAAACCAAAATTTATTGTTCTTTGACTCTCTGAAGAAAACCTAAATTTATTACAAGGGAGAATTCCCTGTGATGATAGTTGTTGCCAAAAGAATGGGCTACTTTTGTTTGAAAGAAAAATGAATGGGCTAACATACGTTTTTTTGGGGAAAAACCCCAACAATGGTTATATAAATCTGTACTTCACTTGCAAGTTGTTCAAGTCATTGAATGTAATGATCAAGTTTGAGGAAGGATATGTGTTTCTGCAGGGGACACGAATTAATTTTCTTTACACTGTAGTTGATTGCTTTTAAAAATTACTTTAGGAATAATGAAAGATGTTAAGAACACCTCTCTTATTTGTGGCTTGGGGAAATTTCTCTATCTTTCACCTCAATTCTCTAGGGGCTTGTTCAGGATTTTTTTGTTGTGGGTTTTTTGTTTCTCTTTGCGTGGTGGGTTTTTTTTTTTCCTAAGACTTCTTATGCTGTTTGCATACGTGACCCTGGCCCCAGTAAAAATTACCTTATTTTGTTCCTGTTCTAGATTACATATCGACTACGGTATCTTCTCCGAGCAAGGTGTGATGCTTCCCCAGTGACTAACAACACCATCCAATTTCACTGTGATCCTAGCTTCTGGGCTCAAAATATTTTCAATCTAGGTATGATAAAGTTTTATTATCCCTTTGCCATCTTGATCCTAGTTTGAAAGCAGCTACCTCTTTGTGAAGATAAATAGCCCTACACACTATTCAATTCTCTGTTAGCTTTATTTCCTTACCTGTAGACGACATTTAGAGTGCATTGTGTGAAAAAACGTGTTTTTTATGAATAGGTGATAAAATATTAACAAGCTCTAACTGGCTTGAACAGTTTGTGCGATGATGAAAACAGCAGCTTTCAGTTTCCTGGGCAATACACATGCCTTTTGGCTTCTGAAACAAGGAATATGATCTATAACCTCCTTCACATCCTAAGAAGGGATTCCAGAAGTCAGCCTCATACTGCATCTTCCAGCCCTTTCTTCTCCTTCAATCCCATCTTGCCAAGCTGAAATCCATGGCAGCAGCATAATATGTTCAAAACACCCCATTTGTTCCCTTGTCATACTGAACAATAAGCCTTGGAGAACTGAGATGAAGAGAAGGGAAGAATGTCAAAGAAAAACAGGAGAACAGAGAATAGAACACTACTTCGTGAGAGTTGTCTGGCTTTTAGATTGTCTTTCCTGAAGAAAGACACCCCACCTTGTGGGGTGGAATTCAGGAAAAAACATGTTTTTTTTATCCAAGTCGCAAATGTACTTCATCTTCATTATCCTAGTAGAATTTGATCTAGTCTCCAAACTGGTCTTTACAATTTTTCTTACAGCTGTAACTTGCTAGTATTTTATGGTGCTGGTGAATCCCAGAACCTGGAAGCTTTGCAGGTAGCCTGCTTGTGTGATTGCCTGAAAGCCTGAGTTTAATGGCAATAAGCATCCTAGGTACTCATCAGCTTAGGAGCAGGAACTGAAGCTTAGAGGTCTTTTTAGGATTTTGACTGCCATCATGCTTCATTTCTCTCTCTGCAGTTAGCTTGGTGGGTGTTTTTAGGTTTTTGTCACGTGCAGAATGCTTTGTGAGATACCTATGGGACCTTTTCTGCCTTTCATCAGAAAGTGCAGTCAGATGTACAGAGACGTACAAATGTACGTGCAAACATATGTTTCTCTACAAAGGCAGAGAAGGAAAGTGCTTTTAAGGCATACAAGCTCCTTTTCCCACACACCAGGACATTGGATGGTCGCAGGGAAATTCTCCAGATTCCTTATTTGTAAACAATTTTTTTGGGGGAAAGAAATCAAAAGTGAATCTCTTGTTCCCAGAAACAAACTGTCAAGTGGTGATAACTGTGAACTGCTGCTAAACTGAGAAGATGCTTGTCAAGAGGGGGCTTTTTCTTGTGTTTGGTTTTGGGTCTGTGGTTTTTTTTTTGTTTGTTTGTTTGGGTTTTTTTTGTTTTTGTTTTTTTAAATTTGTTTATTTAATGAGCTTTTCACATATGTTCCCTTAAATTCTGAGAATTGCTACAACAGAAATGCCACCTATATAGATCAACATAGGAGTTCTTGTAACAGTTTATTTAGGTGATAGATATAATCAGATCGTGTTTATCTGTCTGGTTTCAGAAATCACAATATTTAGGCTGTTATATTTATGATCAGACTTTTTCAATTTCTGTAGATAAACCAGATTTAAGAACCACTAAAGGAAAAATAAAATAAAGTCTGAGTAAAGAATGAAGTTACTCTGGGCATGGCTTGAATTCTAGTCAGGCCACATGTTGCTGATAGTGTGATAACATCTGTACTCTTAATAGGTTAGCTATCATGGATTTCAGAATATATTTAAGAAGATAAAATATATTTAAAATGTTTTAATTCCACAAATTGTATGATAACCCATGGTTTTCTAGAATAAGAGAAGGGACTCATTCTCCATAGTACCTTTGGGTAAATAGCTTTATACCACACGTGTTAAGTCTGGGAAGACTTAAGAATGTAATTAGGCTTGAAGAGAATGGAATAGAAGTGTGGTATTGGTTTGACAGTTGATTGTAGTGCAGTCAATACCATTCATTGTCAAGGTAATTCCTTTTCTACAGAAAGAAGATAAAACATGTTTTGACTGTAGTGAGATATTTCATACAGCCGTATATGGGAAACAATATTACTCATTTGTGTTTTTCTCTGCTCACTTTATAGGAAACATTGACTAGACCTGTTACAGGCTTAATAAAGGGCATTAGGCAATAGGTTGGTAGTTTTTTTCCATTAAGCATATTTAATATTTTCATTAATGGCTGATGTAGTAGAATCATAATTGAAATGTATACAACACCAAAATTACCGAGTGTCAACATGAAAATAGTATTGCTGATGATAGCTTTCTGCCCTGCACGACAGTCTGTTGCCTAGGCTCCCTCTGTGCCTGTGTCTAGAAAGGGGACTAGAGCTCTTGGGATGAAAAAGAGGAGTATAAAATGCAAGAAGTTTCCTCCTCCTTCAGATAATCTACCCCAAAATGAGCCAGGCTAAACTGCACAGGAGCCACAGAGTCTGATGGATGGATCTGAGGAGAGAAGTGGCGTAGGATGATTTCAAGTTCTGCTGTAACAGGGATTGTCAAACTGTCATGTGGTGTACCCACCTCGTGAGGTGAACTCTCCTGGGAACCAGCCCTAACTGGGAGACAAGGGACTATGAAGTGTCTATCTCCCACTTGTTTTGAAAAGCTGTTGTGCAACCTTCCACAGATCGTTGGAAGTTTTTAACTCTCTATCTCGGACCATAACTTTCCCTATTTCAGTCTCTTTCAGTGAAAGAAAATGTCATTGTCGTCTTCTGTCCAAACACTGTGCTATTCCCTTGAATCAAATCAAGCTCCGTTCTAGTTGGAATTCGTCTAGGCACTATATGTCTCTTCAGATGAAATCTCTCACCCAGCATTAATATCTAAAAGTTACCTGTCTTGTCAAATGTCCTTCTAAGTCAGTGGGAGAGATAAAACATCTCCTGGAGATGCCCATTGGTGGTGTGTAGCAACTGCGAGTATCATTTGAGTATTCCATGATACCAGCTCAGAGGCCAGAAAGGATCACGGTACTTTTAAGTTTCATGATACAGTTAAATCTTTTTATCAGATGATGGGATCAGAATACTCTTTCCCATTGAAATGTTGCTCCTGTGCTCTTCTGGAGAGGACGGAACACCTTCCTAGGAGAACCCACCTTATAGAGGAGGCTGTAGCACAAGACAGTTTATTCTAGAACACAACCATGTTTTTCACAGGGGAAAAAAAGAAAATAAATGTGAGATAGCAGACTCCATTTATCCATTCTTTACATTACAATAATGAACTATGACCACATGATATAAAAGGAACGAACTGTGAAAAATAGCATTTCTGCTAACTGCAATATTTGTATATTAAATTTTATTTTTTTTGTCTAAACCAGGTTCTTTGGTGATTGAAGATAAAGAAACCCCACCACATATGCCAAAGAGCCCTGTGATGGAAACAAACTTACAGGCACCAGGCAGCTTACCTTCAAACCAGCTGTCTAAGTTCCCAACACAGATAAGCTTAGCTCAGCTCCGACTCCAGCACATGCAGCAACAGGTCATGGCTCAGAGACAGCAAGCTCAGCGCAGAGCAGGTCCGGTAGGTTTACCAAATCCAAGAATGCCAGGAGCCATGCAGCAACCTCCTGCTTCTCATCACGTAAGTTACGGTTATTTCCAGAGAAGAGACTTTTTTCCCATGGCACTGAAGGACAAAGTAAAGAAAGTTAAGATAAAATAAAGTCTAGATACATAGCTTCATCTTTATCACATGGCTGTGGAAATGGATTATGGAATATTTTCTTTACTTAGAATTGGATGAGCATTTTACACTTGTCTAGCAGAGTGTGTGGTAGCACTCAGCCTATTATTAATCATTAAAAAAAAATAAAAAATTGTATTATGTCCAGCCATATATAGTGCTGAGCTATATATTTTGTATCTTCTCCAAATGATTAAACAGTGAATCAATTTTTTTTCTCAAGGTTTTTTTGCATAAAAGTCTGTGATTCTCCCATAAAAATTTCAAAGTTGGAAATACTGTCACTGACTGTTGTGATGTATCTACATTTATTATATCAAAATACTTAAAACCCATCTACTAGGTTTTGGTCTTAACATTGAAAATCAATGTGTTGTGGGCTCATTCAGATAAATTGTGTAGTACTATTTGTTTGCATTGAATTTGTTAAGTTTTAGAAGTTTGAAAGGGCCACTTGATACCTATTCAATGTTCCAGAAATTTTTACCAGCTAACTTTCAGAATTGTTTGTTTTCCTGCAGGCACCTCCACGCTTGATTCATTTTCAGAATCACAGCCCCAAGTCCAATGGTTCAGCAGTTCCTGCACAGCAGATGAGATTTCCCCAAAATCAGAACCTGCCAAGGCAAGCAATAAAGCCCAACCCATTGCAAATGGCATTCTTGGCCCAACAAGCTATAAAACAGGTAGGGTTTCTTTCCCTTTTCACTCGCCATGTAGAAATCAAAAGTGCTTTATATCTTCTATATGATGTTTCTAGAGTGCTTTTTAATTAGAACAGAGACTGCATTTTTCTCTATGACAGGGTACCCACAGTTTTCTTAATGAGAGAACTGTCAAGTTTCTTTCATTTTGACAGTTCTAAGCAGCTGAAGCATTATGTAAGTGAACCACTGTGTGTGCTATGTAGATGTTTCATTCTCTTGTTTGCTATTACTGTGATTTCTGGCCGCTTACGCGAAACTTGACGTGGCCGTGGTCTGCACACTACAATCAGTGAATAGACAAAATAGAAAATCCCACTGTTTAGCTTGATGTTAGTGACTTCACTAGGAATTGGGTAAAACCTTGACTAAGAAGCTGTAGCTGCCACCATTTTCCAGAGTATGCCAAATCTGAACTTTGACAGATGAGGAGAGAAAAAGAAAGTCCACAATTGTGGACTGCTGAGTAAAGACTGATCAACACCCAGCTAATTAGCAGTTGAGCTGGGGCAGAAGCAAACTTTTCAGATGTTTTCTAGATGTTTGAGAAGGCAAATTTTTATTAAAAAGCATGTTACACATAAGTTGTTTGGTATGTGCAAGGAAAGAGAAAATCATGTTGGGAGGGGTAAGCAGGGGAAAATCAAATTAAACTGATATGTGACTTCAGAAGTGGAGTAATACCATTCATGTTTGCAATGCTTATGATGTCAGAGAACTAATTCTAACTAAACTGAAGAAAGCTGTATGACATCTAAGAGAACCTTTAGTAACAAAAACTACATCGGTTCTGTTGAGAAGAAGATTGACCTGTCTGCAAGCCTTTCTTTCAAGTATTTCATTATCTAGTAATAGCTTTCTGAAACTAAAATCCAGTAAATAGAATGACTGACTAAAAAGGAAATGAGCAGAGATAAATTTTGCCTAAGGTTACCATGAAATTCCATTAAAGTCTTTGAAAACTGCATATGTCTAAATGAGAGAGAAATCTAGTCTGACTTGACCATGCACTTCATATCATTGTGTTAAAACTATATGTGGGTGGAGATCAGTCAGCATTTCAAATTCTTAATCACTTTAAGTTCTTAAGGGAAGCACAGCATCAGATAGTTGATGGCATCCAAGTGACACTATAGCTATTTAGTTAAATAAAGCACTGGAGCAGTTGTGCATTCAGCCTATTATCTGTAATGCTGTTATTTCACCAAAACTGTTATATTTCTCCCACAACACTGTCAATGCAGCATGAAATATTAATCGATACTTAACATCGAGATATAGCTTTGCATTTAAGAATTCACATTCATTTGGTTGACGCTCTCCTGGACATGAGCCGGCAGTGTGCCCAGGTGGCCAAGAAGGCCAACGGCATCCTGGCCTGTATCAGGAATGGTGTAGTCAGCAGGAGCAGGGAGGTGATCGTCCCCCTGTACTCAGCCCTGGTGAGGCCGCACCTCGAGTACTGTGTTCAGTTTTGGGTCCCTCACTACAAGAAAGACATCAAGGCCCTGGAGCGTGTCCGGAGAAGGACAACGAAACTGGTGAAGGGTCTGGAGCACGAGTCTTATGAGGAGCGGCTGAAGGAACTGGGCTTGTTTAGTCTGGAGAAGAGGAGGCTCAGAGGAGACCTTATTGCCCTCTACAACTACCTGAAAGGGAGTTGTGGTGAGCTGGGGGTCAGCCTCTTTTCACGGATAACTAGTGACAGGACAAGGGAGAATGGCTGCAAGTTGCTTCAGGGGAGGTTTAGGTTGGAGATTAGGAGAAATTTCTTCTTGGAAAGGGTGGTCAGGCATTGGAAGGGGTTGCCCAGGGAGGTGGTGGAGTCACCGTCCCTGGGTGTGTTTAGGGAAAGGTTGGATGTGGTACTTAAGGACATGGTTTAGTGGGTAATAGGTGGTAGGGGGACGGTTGGACTAGATGATCCTTGAGGTCTCTTCCAACCTTAATGATTCTATGATTCTTTGATTTCTCCTATTCAGTTTTCAACTACTTGTCATCTTAACTTGTCTTGTAAGATTGGTTCTTGGAATTAGATAACTTTAGACTGAGGATTTTATGTTTGAATTCAGCTTACTGGACTAAGCAGCTTGTTTAACTGCCAAGTTAGAACCAGTACATCCAGTAGATGTGATCTCTTGAAAAAAATAATTGCTGAATTCTGGATTATTGTCTTTTCTTTTCAGTGGCAGATCGGTAGTGGACAAACTTCAACTGCCCTTTCAACTGCCAGCAGCACATCATCTACTCCATCCAGCCCTACAGTCACTAGTGCTGTAGGATGTGATACAAAAACATATGGTCCCCCCGTGATAGATTTGAGTTCCCCTGTGGGTAGCTCCTACAATCTGCCATCTCTTCCTGACGTAAGTATAACATAAGAGCAATGTTTTATGAATTCTATTTTGAAGTAAGTTTTAATGTTTGTGAAAAATAGAAACCTTTTAGACTGAAATTTTTCCTCTGCCAAAATGAGACAGTTCTAGGAAACAACAATGCAGAATTGCCTACGTGTTGCTGGCAATATTCAGAACTGTTGTGGGAGACAGCTGTTAGGACAACTAAGAAAAATAACATTGCAGGTTGTAACTGTAATTCAACTTGTTTATTTGCTGTGTATTTTTCCCCCACTGTTCATAATGTTACTAACAAAAATGAGTTAGCTGAGGTTTTGTTTACGAGTGTCATGGTATTTCTGGTAAATTTTTAACTCATTGGAAGGGCTATCTTAAATAGGTATTAATTGTTGGTATACTGGATATATTCCTGTCGTGGTTCAGCCCTAGCCAGCAGCTGAGCACCACGCAGCCACTCGTTCGCTCCCCCCCGTTGGCAGGATGGGAAGGAGAATGAGAACAACAAAGGGGAAGCCTCCCCTTCTAATGGCCCAGCAAAGGGAGAGGGAAGCAACAACAAAGCAGTAGTAGTTGTAATGGGATGTAAACAAACATGATAACCAACCAGATGGACCAGACACTCAGCCCACACCCGGCTGACCCCCCCCTCCCCAGCCAGCCCCCTTTTATGGGGAGCATGATGGCACATGGTATGGAATAGCCCTGTCCAGCCAGGACAATTCCTTCTGGTACTTCTTCTATTCATATATTCTCTAACGTGCCTGTGAGCATGTGATAGAGCATCATAAGATCATTTTAAGCTTCTAAACTTCTCTTTCATAGTTTCTTCTGATAGGTACGTGTTCGTCAGAGGTTCGTGTTAGAGCTGTTGAGCTTTAGTCAGTTGACTTTATTCTCTCAAATAACCGCCAAGCCTGTCTTTGTGGCCTAAAGCTTGTAGATATCTGAAATGTCATGGTTTTCTAGTCATAACTTGCTGTTACTCCCTGTTTCTCCCACGTGTCTGTTTTTGTCACCAATAAACTCTCTAATAAAAATGTTCTATTTTTTAAATAGAGTACACAGAGTACAGAATCACAGTATCTGTCAGGCTTAAAAGGTGAACTATACAACACGATTATAAACTATCGAGTCTGTGAGACATTTTGGTATACTTTTTTTTTTGTGCATAGTACTGTTATGAACTCTTCTACTTGTGTATGGTTAAGTTTATACTATTAAGATACATGACCCAAATCACTGTGAATATGCTGACCTAGCAGAGACTTCTGCGCCCACTTCGGATAAGTCTGGCTTATAAATAGAAATTTCATTGGTCAATGCAGTTGATACCAGTGGATTTGTGAGGGGTCTAGATAACTGAGAAAACTGATACCAAGGTGACCTATTTTCTTATCAAACATGATCTTAAGTATAGCAGAAAAACTAACATTTCAAAAGGTCATTTCTCTGTCAAACCAGAATGTGTAATTTTAACAGAAAGTTAAACTGGTAAATCGGGACCCCCTAAAACAGAGTTCAGTTGTCTGGCCTGGGCTGTGGGTGGAAAGAACAAGTGTTGGTTGGCTGTTTGCATTTTGAGTCGGTATGCATGGCTGTTGTGGTTTTGCTCCAGCTGGCAGTTAAGCACCATGCAGCCTCTCGCTCATTCCCTCCCAGTGGGATGGGGGAGAGAATCAGAGGAGTGAAAGTGAGAACTCACGGGTTGAGATACAGGCAGTTTAACAGGGTAAAGCAAACCAGGGAATTCATTCACCACTCCCCATGGCAGGCAGGTGTTCAGCCATCCCCAGGAAAGCAGGGTCCACCATGCGTAATGGTTACTTGGGAAGACAAACGCCATCACTCCAAACATCCTCCTCCTTCCTTCTCCTTCCCCCAGCTTTATATGCTGAGCATGACATCGTACAGTATGCAGTATCCCTTTGGTCAGTTGGGGTCAGCTGTTCCAGCTGTGTCCTCTCGTAGGTTCTTGTGCACCCCCTAGCCTACTTGCTGGTTGGGTGGTGTGAGAGTCCTTGACTGTGTAAACACTGCTCAGTAATAACAAAAGCATCTCTGTATTATCAACACTGTTTCCAGCACAAATCCAAACCAGCCCCATGCCAGCTACTATGAAGAAAATTAACTATCCCACCCAAAACCAGCACAATAGCCCCCACCCAGAAGGTACGTGGGACAGATGGAATCGACTGACCCTTGAGGTTCTTTCAGTGCTGCTAAATGTCAGTGAATTAATGGGTAGTTTGTGTCTTGCTTATTAGCTTTTTTTTAGAGGATATAACATGAACATTTCAAAAGAAAGTGTGGAGATAAAAATTCATCTCCTATTTCAATGTGTGAAAGCTACCTGTCTGATGTAAGTTTTCTCTGACTGATGGAGAAAAATTGGCACTTAAAGAATCATCTGATCTTAAAATGAAGCACCATCTGGATTTGGCCATTTCTTTTCTTTTTAGATAAAGCAAGATGACCTGTTTTAAAGTAACCACTTCATTTTTTAGATGGCTGAAGTTAGGTGAAATGCACTTTGGTCTTCGCCTTCAAAATAACAGTATGGCAGAAGCATGGGGTGGTTCTTTTGTTGGGTTTTTTTGGGGTTTTCTTGTGTTGTCTCCCACCATCACATTAACAGCTTCCCCTCTCTTCCCCACTTTTAGATTGATTGTTCAGGAAACATCACACTGGACAACGTTGTAAGGAAGGATGGCACTGCAGAGCAGAATCAGCCAAAACCCCCTTCAAACAGAACTGTGCAGTCACCAAATTCATCGGTGCCATCACCATCACCAGGCCTTTCAGGTAGTGGGAATGTGGTGCAATTTTCGGTTTTAAGTGGTGTAATGGAAAAGTCTAGTGTGACAATGGTAACACTGATATCAAATAGAAGTACCTAATTCTAATATCAAAGATGAGAAATATGAAAATGAAGGCAAAGATGTAGAAACCCTAGTAGAAGATAAAGTTAAGACACTATCTTACCATTGTGAACATAAGTAGGTGGCCAGATCTTAAAAACAGCAGGGGGGAAGAACATAGTAGAAGTCCATAGAAAAGTGGCACTCTTAGGGGTACACCAAATTAAAACCTAGAAGCTGTGGTTAGGAGACAAGTATTTGAAAAAGCAAGCTAGAATGTAACAGGAGACAGTGGCTACAAATGGTGACTTGGGAAGTTCAATTTGGATATTAGGAAATACTTTCACTGGAAGGGTAGTGCAGCACCAACGCAGTTGACCAGAGAAGTTATCGTAATGGATAATTAAATGTGGTGGACTTGGAGGACCCAGGAGATTCCTGTCACCATGCCTGGTGGCAGTCAGCAGCTGCTCCTTACTCCCATTTCCTGATCTGAGCCTGAATTCCCAATAAGCACTTGTGCAACGTTTGTGCACTCGCATGGCATTCGCGCGTTTGGGCAGATTAGCTGAGTCAGGTGGATAATGCATTCGCAGACAGCACGGACAGCCCACTCTGGTTTCTCAGGACCACTGCTCAGCAAAAATGTCCTTCTGAAGTTTTTCAGCTATTGGGTCCCCAGACCTTTGATCTCTCTCATCTTGGCCCCCAGACCTCTTCTTACTCACCAGCTCATCTGGCCTAAAGTTTCCTAGAAGTTCTCCTGAGCGATCTGCTAGAATTTAATAAGGTGTTATGCTTTAACCCCAGCCGGCAACTAAGCATGGCGCAGCCGCTGGCTTACTCCCCCCACAGCAGGATAGGGGAGAGAATGGGAAGGGTAAAAGTGAGAACTCATGGGTTGAGATAAAGGCAGTTTAATAGGTAAAGCCAAAGCCCCGCACACAAGCAAAGCAAGGAATTAATTCCCCACTCCCCATAGCAGGCAGGTGTTCAGCCATCTCCAGGACAGCAGGGCTCCATCACACGTAACGGTTACTTGGGAAGACAAACGCCATCGCTCCGAATGTGGCCCCCCTTCCTTCTCCTTCCCCCAGCTTTATATGCTAAGCATGATATCATATGGTATGGAATATCCCTTTGGTCAGCTGAAGTCAAGTGTCTCAGCTGTGTCCCGTCCCAACTTCTTGTGTACCCCCAGCCATCCCACTGGTGGGATGGTGTGAGGAGCAGAAAAGGCCTTGGCTCTGTTTAAGCACTGCTCAGCAGTAACTAAAACATCCCTCTGTTATCAACACTGTTTTCAGCACAAATCCAAAACACAGCCCCATACTTGCTCTTATGGAAAAAGTTAACTCTGCCCCACTCAAAACCAGCACAATAAGGTAAGACAAAACAAACTGCAGTGATGAATCGGAGGGGTCAGTGGGCAAAGGTACTGACCCATCAGCCCGCTTACATGCGATGGGTCCCTTTTTAGTTCCTCCTTCAGTTATTCCATGCTTCTTACCCTCTTAGAATTTGTATTAAATGAGATATTGGTTAAATAAATGATACTGCAGAAGAATTTTTTCCCAAAACGCATGTTATTTCTCTGAGTCACATCTTGGACTCGGCACAGACCTGTGTTTTGTTCTAATCTGATTCTTCTCTCCTAGGAGGAGTCAGTGTGACAAACATACACCCTCCAATCCGTTCACCCAGTGCCTCCAGTGTTGGGAGCAGGGAGAGGTAAGGAAAGAGTGGGAAAGAAGAAAATGGAACTTCCCACCTCCATAAAACACGCCTCCATCTCTTCTCTCTTCAATACATATAGAAGTAAATGTGCCTCACCTTTTCTGTTAACAGGCCAGACCTGATGCACAGATACAGCACTTTCTACATTCTAGAAGTAGTAATTTAATTTGTAATGTATTAAGAGCACATCTAAAAATGTATTAACTCTGTGAATGATGGCTAGGTTGGCGTTAAGAATGCCAATTCTAAATTAGGTGTTAAATTCAGAAAAATCAGCTGAAGGAAAAAGTTGCGTATTGAAAGTCCTCGTGAAACTATAACTGAGTTCAGATTTAAGGAACTGATGTTACAAAGAGGATTGAGAATTTTCTGCCATAATACAGTTAGTTATGTGATCGCTAGATATCTACTGAGAGTCTGCACAAATGTTTTTGTCCCCTAGTGATGGAATATGAATGAACAAATAGATTTACACAATGTTGTTTGAAGAGTGCAGACCCATTAATGTGTTCCAATAAATTAGAGCATACATCTGACATGAGATTAATTTTTCATGCAGAGAAAAATCAGATGACATTCATCCTACTTGAATTGGAAATGCAGATGCCTTTTAATGTAGAATACCTTTTAGTCTTCCGTTTACATGGTAAATTCTGTGAAGGAGGCTTATGAACTGTTTAAATGTTTGTCTGAAGAGTCTTTTACTTGCATTTTAAAATGTGATTCTAGCTGCTGCTGCTTGATGCCATTTTGCTAGATTTAAAATTCTTCATTATTATTAAAAACAATAATAAGCTGGTATGCTTGAGTTTGGTTGTCCGTTTTCATCCTATTATGACTAAACACACAGGGGCCCAGTTTTGGCAGAGTTGCAAGGCTGTAAGAAACTCTTCAGAGATAATGTAAATATGTATTTTATCTGGCTTAATCACTTGTGTGCTTTGCAATGATCAGTTCAGCTGTGGAGAAACACTGGCCTTCCCCAAAACACAGCTGCATCTCCTCCAAAGTGGGTTAATGTTCAGTGGGAGTCTTTTTTTGTGTATGATCTAAAAGAAACACAGATTATTTGCAAATCTTGCACTAACGGGAAGTAAAACCACGAGTAATTCTCTAGTTCTGGAACTGTGCCATTAGATTTTTTCCTGTTTGTAATGCCTTTTCAATATACATGAAGGGAAACAAATTTGGATGTCGTATTACTTTTGCAGAACACTCTAGTGCTCAGGATTCAAAGTAGTAAAATGGCTTAGCATCCTGAGGTCTTGGAATGCATCAGTGTACAAAAGGCATCCAGTTCTGACTCTTTACTTTCCTTTTTTTTTCCACCCTCTTTGTGTCATTTACAGTTCTGGCTCCTCCAGCAGGCCACCAGGAGCGGATTCTACACACAAAGTCCCGGTTGTTATGTTGGAGCCAATCAGAATTAAACAGGAGTCAAGTGCACCAAATGAGAACTTCGATTTCCCAATTGTTATAGTGAAGCAAGAGACAGATGAGGAATCCCGGCCTCAGAATGTAATATTAACAGTTATAAAGACCTCATTTCTCTTTGGTGGAGGGTATTTTGCATTTATGGGGAATAAAATAATTTACTAATGTTCTGTTGGGGTCTTTTTCAGGGGAAAACTAAAATGCTAAATAAAAGGAAGAAGTGAAACTCAAAACCAGGCTAGCTCTACTGCCAATTCATTTAACTGGTGCTACCAACTGCTTTTATCGACTGAAAACCTGGGAAGGCAGGAAATAGCTTGCAAACATCAAATTTTCATATGGTTCTAGGAAGTGTTTCTAATCATAGTGCACCAATATACATAAATAAGGTTGCTAGACTTGGGGCATCCAAGATCAGGTTTTTATTAGTGGAGCGGTAAATAGTCTTTCATAGTTCATTTCTTGTGTTTAGTTGCCTGATGCTATAATACAATAGTAATTTCTGCATGCATGTTGCAAGGTGTGTGGCTGCTTGCATATGCATTTGTTATTCTGGTCAGTTTATTTGTTGTTAGGGTCACGTAAATTCACAAAAATATTATAATCTGGCTTCCTTTGCTTCTTCTTACAGGCCACCTTTTCAAGAAGCATA
Organism: Psophia crepitans; assembly: GCA_013399095.1. Lineage (NCBI taxonomy): Eukaryota > Metazoa > Chordata > Aves > Gruiformes > Psophiidae > Psophia > Psophia crepitans. Next base: position 253,747 of record VWZZ01008126.1, read on the forward strand.
CTTACTTCCTTGCTGTTAGATAGCAATCATAATTCCTCTTCTGATGAGGCCGTCTTAAGAACAGATGCACCAGACAGCACAGATGATCAGCCAGGGGTGCTGCAGGAGAACACGTCTGGTGGGAAGACAGGGTGGATAGGCCCGTCCCACCTCGGGGAGGGCAGAAAAGAGGATGATCCCAATGAAGATTGGTGTGCCGTATGTCAAAATGGAGGGGAGCTGCTTTGCTGTGAGAAGTGTCCCAAAGTATTCCATCTTTCTTGTCATGTCCCTACATTGATGAGCTTTCCAAGGTAATTAATTATCACCACTTCAATTCCATCTAAACTTGCATTAAAAGACACAAGATTTGTATTGTGAAACCCAGTACAAGAAGTTTCAGCCTCGAAGGAAACAGTGTTGTCTTTCAAGTCTTGAATCGAGAGGTTTTATTATTTCGTGAACATTGGAATTTACATTGAACCTCCAGTTTAGCTTTACAGATTAGCAGCCACAATAATAAAACGCTTCACTTGGCAATTAAGAAAGATCACTTACATCAAAGGCATCTGTTAATAAATTTGAGCCACAGAATTACCAATCCGTCAAAATGTTTTAGAGATGACATAAAAGATTTACATTTCTTTAATAATAAAAAAACTGAGTGAACAATCTAAGCTAATGTAGTGTTAAATATATTATTTACTATAGTGCTAAACATAGCTAGGCTCCAGGCATGGGATGTAGCGACTGACATCTTCGTAACATCTTGTTCAATGTTGAAACAAACAACAGGCTTTGACTGTTACAAAACAACTCCTCAGTTTCTTGAGTTTAAAAATACAGTCTTAAGTAGGTGGTTGTTATAAGCATTACTGGCATTTGCTTCTGGTATTGGTGTCTTTGATTAAAATAAATGACATCTTGTAATGTTCCAATTTGGAAATGTCATGCAATAAGTTTATTAGTGTTAGAGGATAAAAACATCTGTCATAACGTTCACTGTTTAATGCTTTAATAAATATTAGGTTTTCTTATTAAGTATCAGCATAGTTTGCTGGTGTAAAACATTTGGGTAGTAACTTAATTTAGTACATTGATCATCTCTGTGCTACTCTGAAACAAGCATACTTCTTGCAAGCATATCCATGTTTATTATGTACTACAAATGCCATTTAATGTTTCTTTTACCTTTTGAAACTTCAAGTTAGTTTGGGGTTTTTTAAATAAAATGATGCTATATTACAGCTTTGTGCCATAAGTAAAGTTACAGTAAGCACTTTAATTAACATTTGTGCCTTTCTGATGAGGAAAAAATAATCTTTACGCAGGTAGATAACTGTGTTTACAAGGTTCTGTTTCTATTAAAACTAAAGCTTCAGGAATAAGTCTTTAAAATTTCTCTTTTACTGGATCATTCTGTGGAAACTAAGATGATGTTGTCCAGGGAGCCAAAACCAACTTTTCTGACAAGTGCTCAGATCTGTAAAGGTGCTTATTAACACAAGTGCACTGTGTTCCGTTCCTGGACTTAGAACCATGGTTAGCTTAATTTTCCTCTTGGCTTCAGATATATCAGATTTTTGTTCTCTTCTTTGTAGGTTTTTTGTTGTGGTTTTTTTTTGTTGTTTTTTGGTTTTGGGGTATGTTTTTTGCAATTGTAACAGTGTGCTGAACAAACTTTAGCATTAGTCTCTTACCATTAGTTGCTTCAAACAAACAAAATAATACCTTTATGTCAGGAGTGTCAGTCTACTTCTTCCGTGATTGTTTTTTGTTCTTCCTTCAGGTGGATAGACCAATTTCCCCTATAGATCCACAAGGTCACTGCATCTTTTTTCCTTTATTTCAACCCGCCACACTCTTCCTGATTCTGGGATATTTAAATGCGTCATTCTTCCATCTTTCACATGTTTCTTGTTTTCTTGTATCATAAGATCTTTAGATCATGGCCTGTATCTATTTTTGTATATCTGCCACATCATTTCTGTGACACTAGTCCAGGCACAGAGGTGACACTGTCATATAAGTAAGTCCATAAAGTTAGGACAGTAGAAAGTAAAAGTCTCTTTGAAGGAAAATGCCATTATTCACTCCTGTATGCTGTTCTAGTAGATGGTGGGTATCTTTGGATTACTCTGAAAACCAGTGAGATTTTCATTTTTAACTTGAAAAATCTGCCTATACTATCGAAATGAACTAAAAGGTGCTGCAGAAACTATTTTCCGTTTACAAAGATCTTAGTATTACAAGATACCTCTGAGTAAATACAGATCTCATAACTGGTTATTGCTGAATTCTGCCTACTATGTAAGTAGTACAAGTCAGCCCTCTCGTGGCTCTCTGCGAGCATGCAAGTTTCTTCGTTTGTGGAGAGCTATATTAAAAAACGTAGACTCTTCACAGGTTTTTTCAAAACCTTGAGTTTCACAAATTGTGTTAGAGAATTAGTGAACATAGCTTGCAGAACTAATTTTGTCGTAATTGTATGCTGTCACCTAAATCTATAAGGTTTCCCTAGGCTAACTGATGAAATTGGGAATATCTGAACATTTTAGGGAGTGAAGAATTTCCAGTTTTCAAAAAAAATCTTGTCTAGGGTAATCTATATAGAGGAGTAATATGTTGTAAATCAAGCTTGTGGAGAGAATATATAGTTCTTGACATACAACACTAACACTTTTCCTTCTGTATGGCCTATACGATTCATTCAGGCTCTCTGTAGTTAGGAATCAGAACGAGTGAGTTCTGAGCACTCTCTTCAGTGCTTTGCCTGAATCCTGCGAGCTCATGTGGAAAATTTCAGTACTGACAAAGATAGACACCATTCGTCTATTACGACAAACCACCTTTCTGTTAGACACCATTAATGACACCAGTACCATTAAAAAGGAAACTCAGCTCTAATAAAGCTTTTTTGCCATCAGTCTCTGCCTTTGGTAGCATTTAAAAAAACAACTACAACAAAACAACACACGATGCAGAAAAAAACCCACCTCACATAGGAGGAACTCACCCAGAAATTTGTGGAAAGCCTTTTGTCAAGTGTGCTACATCACTGAGGTCTGTCTGTCTGTTTTCAGTGGAGAATGGATTTGTACATTCTGTCGGGATTTGTCCAAGCCAGAAGTTGAATATGACTGTGATAAACCTGCTCAAGGCTCTGAAAAAAGGAAACTGGAAGACACCGTGGGTTTGGCGCCAATAGACCGTAGGGTAAGAGTAAAATGAGTACTACCTTGCTGCTGCTTGTATTCTGAAATGTTTGCATCTTTTAAAAAGTGATGGTAAAGAAGGAGACTTAGCTTCTTAAATAAGCTCTGAGATCGTAGCAGCTTTCATGTAAACCTGACATTCTGAGTTCCTGAGAAGTGGTTGTGCTCTGGTGCTCTGAAGTGGGACTGTTCTAGGAATGACCAAGTGCTGTTTCTAACAGAGCTCTCATGCACAGTGACCTTGCGTGGAGAATTTTTTTGTTTGTGCTTTCCAAATTTGGCATAGATTGACATTGTCAGCTGATGGTTTTGGTCTTTAAAGCATTTTGGCAACATCCTTTTTAAAAATTAAAGTGGTTCTTTCACAATGAAGGTGTACAGATACGCAATACTGATCTTGCAGAGATTAACACCAGTCTCTGGGAATAACTGCTATCTATTTTGCAGCTTTGAATGTTCTGGTGGAAAAGCTACAAAGCAAGCAGTGGATCTCCAACTTCTTTTTTATCCTTAAACCTCATAAAAGAAAAAAATTGTTCCCTTGAGCTATTGAAGTGCATGACAGAATCTTTTGGATTCTTGGGGTTTTTTGGGGGGTTGCCTTTTTTAATTTTTCTTACTACTTTGTAGTTGTTTTTTTATTATTTAAAACTTTTTAAAAGCATTTTTGACCTGTATTGGAAACTTTCGGCAGTGTTTTACTTGGTTTCAGTTGGCAACTTGTGTAAATACACTGAAATTAGTATTTTAGTTGAGGTCTTTTTTTGTATGTGCTGCTATCTAGAAGGAAAAAAGCTAGCTCCATATTTTGCTTTAAATGTAAGTTACAAAAATGTAAGTTACAAGTCCTGTAAATATTCTGATAAAAGATCGGCAAGTAGAAAATCACACAAAACTATTCTTAGAATCTCTTTCAAGGCTCAAGATCCAGTTTAATATATTTGGATAGACAAAGAAAAGATATTTCTTCCTGCTGCTAACAAAAAGCACTGTAGGCTTTGAAGTTACAGAGCAGTTATTCCCAGATCAGGAAAAATATTACTGCTATCTCTGAATATTTGTAAAGAACGAAGAGGCATGCATACTTTTTTACTCCCTGGAATGTCTGCTGGGCTTGAAAATGCTGAATAACACTGTTAGTAACTGTATGAGATTTCACAGCATGCATTTGAGAGTTGATAATGATGTATCTGTTGCAGAGAATTCTGTAGGCCACTAGCTATGACAGTTAATCTTGCTTCCAAATACAGTTTGTACGCTCACTTCCCTGCCTAGGGGCTGGGGGAGTACCAGCGTCTGTTTGGTATTTTCTGTAGGTTGTTATTTTAGAACAAATCATGTAGGATTCTCTAATTACTTGGGTCTCTGTTCTTTTTGATGCAGAAGTGTGAAAGACTGCTGCTATACCTCTACTGTCACGAAATGAGTCTTGCTTTTCAAGATCCAGTTCCCCCCACTGTATGTACTTCACTTGTTTCCATTTTATGTTAGTACCATAATTGGCACATTTCTAAATGACGTTTTTATGTCTCATCACGGTCCATTGTCGGAACACAAGTTTCCCAGACCTCGAGTGTATTAAATATACGTAACTTTATTAAAACTCTCTGAAAGGGAGTTAAAAGTTGAAACATTGGATTCAGAGGGGTTTTGCTAGTAAAATTCCCCAACAACTCATTTTACTTAGTTTTTATGTCTATTCTTGAAGAATTACGTTCTAACACTGCTGATTTCACAATGCTGAGTGATATCACTAAAAAAGGTGAATTGGGATATGTTTGGGTTTTTTAAAATTATCTGATTTTGAGAATTTGAGTACTCCATAGTACTAACATGAAACTGAATTTCTTATTATTAACTTGAAGTTTATTAATTTAACCTGGTAGACAATACCTGGGTGCATTAGAAGTTCAAGGATACACAGAGGAGTTACCAGTGTGATCAGATGAAAAGTACCTCCTCTTCTTCAGGACAAGTCAATGGGAAAAAAATTCATCAATAAGAAATATGCTCCTATGCACCCTCTTTATTCCATTTGAATAAGAGCTCTTCTTTTGAAGAACATTCCACGGAGTTCAATAATAAGAAGGGGCACAAGAGATCAATTGATTAATCATATGATGGTCATGTATTACTAAATTCAGCTATTATAGCATTTCTCTTAAAATGTGAATCTAGTTAGGAAAAAAGTATAAAAAATATTGTCATTGGATTTCATATCTTATTTTCAAATATCTAGTTCTTTCTAAAGAAAGAATAAATCTTAATCTTACAACTACAGTTTAAGATGCCAAAATCATTGATATCTCTGAAATCTCACACCATTTCTGAGGACGCCTTTCATGAGCAAAATTCATTTTAAGCAACCCATGTACCATCTCCATTTGGGGGCGTTGCCAAAGTTGTTTTATGGTGATCTTGAGTGAGACTTTAATAGATGGTTCATTTGACTATATCCAAAAATAATGTTCAAATAACTTGCTTGATGGTATGTAGTCAGTGTAGGTGAGTTTTTTATTTGTTTTTCTTTTATTTTAAAATATCCATTGAGGAGTGTATTTTAGCCAGCAAAACTAGCAGTCCATCCAGTTATTCCAGAAACAGTGTGCATATATGTTAAAAGTACAATTTTCTATCTTAGAATTTTATTTTGAAGATGAGACTAAATCTTGCCCTCTCCCACAGAGCTAAAGGTTTATAAAACAATAAATAATGAACACGGCTGCATTCAGTAAAAAAAAAACAACCAAAAACCACCTTATTTTCCATTTAGGTTCCTGACTACTACAAAATAATCAAAAAGCCTATGGACTTGTCAACCATCAAGAAAAGACTTGAAGTGACCAGTTCATTCTACACAAAGCCAGAAGATTTTGTGGCTGATTTCAGACTGATTTTCCAAAACTGTGCTGAATTTAATGAGGTTAGAAAAATACATACTTTATCTGGCTTTGAAGGCTTAATTGCTTTCAGGAAGACTGTAGTGGGGGTAGAACTTAAAACACAAGAACTTACTTTGATGATGAGACTACAGTGAAACCATAAATCACACTTGAAACTCCTGTGGTGTTAGATGACTATGCAGATCCTTTCACAGGAGGAGGGAGGATTGTAACAAACACACTAGCTGAATGGCAGGACAGCAGGTGAAGAACAGGGCAGTTATTTATCATAGAGGCTAATGGCGGACATTTGATTTAAAACTTGGTTTACTCCTCCTTTCCTCGAATCTTAAATTCAGTGGGATTTTCATTCTGGAAGGTCTGTACTCACCCTTACAATTTCTCATTGCATGTTCAGTGATTATTGTTATCCCTCATTGCACATAAGGGAACATGTGGTGAAAAAGGGATGCAAGTACTGAGTGGACCGCAAAATGAGTGGGAACTACCCTGTGAATAAAGACTTCTCTAAGTGGCCTCAATGGGGTTCTCATCCACTCACCCTTGATAGCTGGGGCTGGGAATAGTTCTGCAGTTTTGACCTCCGCTTCGGGAAACTGGCCAGGCGTGGGGGCTGTGAGTGACTTTGGGACTGCCTAGTCTTAGGTTACAGTCATCATCTATCCTAGTAGTATTTTCACCTTAACTAAAACAAGGTCTGTAAGCTAGAGAAATTCTGACTTCGGTGTTTGGGGTTTTTCTGTTTGTTCGGTTTTTTGGGGTTTTGTTTTGGGGGTGTGTGTTTTGTTTTGGGTTGTTTCTTTCAGTCAGGATTTAAGCGTTTTTACAATCTCTTGATCCAAGTTTCAAAACTCAGGCAGTATGGCTTTTGCAATCGGCTGCTTTAACAACTGGAACAGGTTCTGTGTTCACTGGCACAAGTTGCCCAGAGAGGTTGTGGAAGCCCCCTCCCTGGAAGCGTTCAAGGACAGGTTGGATGCGGCTTTGGGCAACCTGGTCTAGTGTTGGGTGTCCCTGCCCATGGCAGGGGGGTTGGAACTAAATGATGTTTAAGGTTACTTCCAACCCAAACCATTCTATGATAATCCATCAGAGAAAAAAGTCATTGGGTGTTGGCAAAAAATAAATCCACCCTTGCCTTGTGTTTTGCAGGGTTGTGTTCTTTGGGACCTTGTGTTCCACAGGTGCGGTTCTAACTGCTAATTGATTTTGTTGTAGTTTGTAAGAGCACCTAAAACTAATGTGATCTGAGTATAAAGCTATTTTGTGATGTATTGATGCTGTTAATTCACCCAACAGCCTGATTCAGAAGTGGCTGATGCTGGCATGAAACTTGAAGCGTACTTTGAAGAACTTCTAAGGAACCTTTATCCTGAGAGCAAGTTCCCTGTACAACCCAACTGCCAGAGTGAGAAAAATAATCCAGAACTTACTGATGACTCGGATGATGACTTTGTACAGCCCCAGAAAAAACGCCTCAAAGGAGAAGACCGTCAGTTGCTTAAATGAGCCAGCCGCATGTGTTACTACGGAAAGTTTTTAAAAACTGCGAATGCTTGTCACTGATAATTGTGAAAAGGGAAAGAATCATGACTGCTTTGACTTGTAGGTTTGTGAATATTTACTAGACTTTCTACCCCTTGTCTGAAACGCAAATCTAATGGGAGATCAAGGCATCAGAAGACCTTCTCTCAAGTTCCAAACTTACATCATACTACTTCTGGAGCAGCACAGAAATTGCCATTTGCGTGGGGTGAAAGCTGTTCAACTTTACTTTGAGGAAGAAAAGATGTTTGTATAGAATTGAACTTTAAACCATTACATGGCTTCAACATGTGGCTTTCTGAGTTTGAAGGAAATGCGATCTCACCAGACTTTTAATTTTACCAAAGGCATGTGGCTGGCCATAATTTGATTTCTTTGTACTGTATTTAACACAAGCCATGAAAACAGATGGTGTAATATTATTGTCCTGCAATACTGATTGGTACAATGAAAGTGTAGTTGCCCCCAAGGAAGTTATTGGTAATTTTAAAATGTAAGGGAGAGTGTATTAAAAATAACTTTAAAAAAAAGGGAAAAATTTTTTTTTGAGTCTATAATGGAGGAAGTAAAGGACAGAGTACTTTGTTTCCGCCTTTTTTCTCACTACCAGCAAGAAACAATGATATTCCTGTACTTCTTTGTTTAACAGGTGTCTCAAGTTAGATATACCTCTGTTTAATGGAGTTGATGGCAAAGTCTTGAGGGGGAAAATGTTTACTTCTAACTGTCAGTCAGTTTCTGTGTATGTTTAGAGAGGGGGGGAAAAAAGGAGCCTTTCTGTCCACAGGCTCTTGTTGCTTTTCCAAATTTCTAAATATGTTGTCAGAATGCAACCAGCACAATTGTTTACTTGGAAGTAGACAGGTTTGAAGAGACGGAGAAAAAGATACTGCTCTGCAGCCCTTCATCTGTCCCTGCTAAATCACGTGAAGGTGAGGACAAATTACCTTTTTTTGTTCTGTCTACTTTCCAGAAGCATTGACAACAATGCAAATGGTTGTTTCTGCCCTCAGAGATTGCAGAGTTAGAGAAGTACTTGTTTATGGTTGCCCCAGCTATTGGTTTATACTCTTCATTTATGTCATCTTAAATTAAAACTGAATTTTTGGAGAGTAGGCAGTCGTTTGGATTAATTGAGCTCTGATTGTGCCAGGGTTTTGCAGATGTAATTTGAAGACATGCAAGTGTGCACAAGCATGCTTTTGACTTGCTATGTAGTACCGCTGCAGGTAGATCATTGAAGAGATTAGATACAAGGGTGGCTTGTGTCTCCCTGCCGTGTACATATGCAGTCAGAAAAAGGCCTTTTTTTGCTTCTCACCAGATGAGATGCTGCCCACCGGCCTTTGTCATAGGGTGGCATTGCACACTTACGTGTAGTGGGCGCTTCACAAGAACGTTCTGTTGCGTTTGCCGCAGGCTTTTGCCGCAGCTTTTGAAAGGCCATGATGATTTGGTTGGTTTTTAAGCTCCCCAGAGCAACCGTGTATTTTCGTTTTTAATTGTGTGAAGAGAGTTGCTTGTAGCAGGAGTTTTACCATCTCAGAGTACCAGAAGAAAAGGAAGAAAGGCAAAGGAGCAGAAGAGGACGGTGAGAGAGACCGTTCTAACAGAAGAGGTGTGATCAGCGCACACTACAGCAGCACAGGCCTGAGAAATAAGAGGCACTGCCATTGCAACATTGGAAGTCTGAAAGATTTATCAATGCTTAAAAGTCCTAGATACCCTGTCACCAAATTTAACAGTGCTTCCAGAGGAAGGTGCTGTGTGTTTCTCTAAACTGGAAGCTGCAAGCACAGATTTATTAGGAGGCTGAGTGCATTAGAGGTGAAGTTAGATACCTATGGACCTTCACACTCAAGTTGTTCTCCCAGTGGAAAATACTGGGGAAAGAAGCGTAGATGTACTCCTGCAGGCCAGTTGCTTACCTGTCTGCTGTGAGCTGTTTGAGAAACGTCTGTTTAATCCACTGGAAATATCTGACTCAACTTTCATTTTGTGGTCTTGAATGTCACCCTAAAAGTCTTCAGAAATTGCCACTGCAGTGAGGTTAGAGATGTTAAATTTAACTGCTCGAATGCAGATGATGTATGCACAAATAGTTGAGGAATGCTATTTTGGTTTTAAAGAAAAGTACTGTATTCTTTCAAGCTGCTGTGGCAAAGACAGTATCTACTTTGTCTATTTTCCTCCACTTTACCTCAATCCACTGAACAGTGGCTGTTTTCCCTTTTTTTGTGATGGTGGGGTTTCTGTTGATGTTTTTTGGGGGGTGGGTTGTTTGGGCTTGGGGTTTTTTTTGGTTGGTTTGGTTTGTTTGGTGTGTGGAATGGCATTACTAACAGCTCTAGTAGTAAAGAGCCTCCATCTTCACGGGACAGGTAGGAATCATCTTTTTATTGAATCATAAGAAAGGGAATGTCTTTGAGAAATTTGCCATTTGTCTATACAAATTATAGCTTTTACACTGTTCGGTTGCAATTTTTTTATAATAGAAATGGTATGGAGAAGCAATCAACATCAAATGCAGCTCACAGGAAATTTCAGATTCCTGAGGTTTTATTTTTCTTTCCTATCCAGTCCAACATCAAACACTTGCTTTCATTTTACTTGCTAAAAAGGGAAAAGAAAAAAATTATACATAAAATTAATAAAATGCACATGAAACCAAACAGAAATGGATACAGGGGAAAATAGTAGGCATTCAGATATATCCAAAAGGTCTCGCCTCTGGTAGGCAATCCCCATGTTTGCTTTCAGAGTGGACTGATGCTATCCTAATAAACTGAAACAAGAGTAGATACGCTTTTTAAATGTCGTTGTTCAGATTTCACAATGTTACTTACATATTTTTTATGCAGTTGGTTCATTTAGACCTACTTTTAAGAAACACCTCTATTGCCTGGAGTCTTAGGACTAAACGTTGCCATGATAAAAGAGCTCGTACATCATGTATTTGAATTCTTGTATGGACTGGATGGCTGGACTGTGTGAGACCCTCGGACAACACGTTCAGCAGTCCCTGAATGACTGCGTACACAAATGTGATCTCTGCAATGACCATCAGATAAGAATTTGACCATGAGATAAGAATTAGCAAGCTGAATTTAAGATCTAATGGTGGCTTCTCTGAGTACACAACTAGTTCTGCAGACTTTTATTTTTCTGTCCTTTTGACTTGTGCATGTAAAGGCCAGCAGCTGGAGCTTATAAGTCTTATTTGTAGCATGGAGGATAATAATGCTTTTGAGTTGAGACCCCAAGAAAAGAAGGGGGGGGTGGAAATCCCATTAAGGAATCATTACACTCCCATTTATCTCAACCACTGTTAGCCACAGTTAATCCAACTGTACCTGAATCAAAGCTTTCCTTTAATGTCTAAAGCAGTTTTAATTAAGTGTTTTCCTTAGTAATTATTGTAAATCCAACCGTTTGAAGGCCTGAGTGCCTCTCTGGCCTCTCTGTGCATGGGGTTGAATTTTCCACATGGGAAGAATAAGTTGCTTTGACCACTTCCTTACTTAAAGTTTGAATCCCACCCCACCCCCCAGTCTTTTATAGTATATCATAAAGATGTTTTAAATGGCATTAAAAAAACCAAAGCAAAACACAAGCATTTCTAAAATACAAGCATTTAAAGAAGTGGGCAATGATTAATATGTTGCTTTTCTGTAGACCCTAAGGTTAACTGTCCCGTGCACTTTGGGGGAACCTTAGATGATGTGACCCAGTGAAGTTAAGAGTGTGTGTGTATGTATATGTGTGTGTTTTAAAATCTGATTCTTAAGCCCACATAAACCAGTTTGATCAAACATCTGTCTTGCTCTAGGCCGCTAAAGAATGTGGATTGTTTAGCCCATGGTCTTCTGGTTTAGACAGGTAAAACTGCAGAATAACGGGCAGCGCGATGTGGGCGCGCTGGATGCATGGCATGAAAATTCCCATGCTGGTGTAGCTGAATCGATGAATCGCAGGACTGCTCACCACCTCTGCGGTTACGCTAGCGCGCCTTGCGCGTGGGAGGCTGCCTGAATTTAAACTTTCCCCCTTAATCTTTGTGCTGGGTGGTGTGGCAGAGTGCTTTATGGAGAACACTAGCCACAAGGGCTCAGCTAAGGGGCTGATGCAGTTGGGGCTTTTGACTTGGATTTGATGAAGAAGTGGCTTTAGTAGTTTAAGATGTTGGATGTATCTGCTGCCCCCTCTCCCCGCAGCAGAGGCAGACCAGAATATGTGCCTGTGAAGCAGCAGCTTCAAGTTGGGACTGGAGATAGTAGCACAGAGGGGCTTGTATTAGCTGAAGCTGACATGCTGGCACGAGCGAGCTGGGCCTAGGGCAGGCGTTTCTGGTTTGTTCTCTCATGAGAAACGAGCTTTAGGCAACTGGTCTGGCAGTGCTTTCAGCTGCTGCAACAGCATGTTCCTGTGCTTCCCTGTCAGGCCTCATTTTGGCTTATGAACCCTCGGGAGAGTTTGGTTTAGGTTCTGGCTGAATCACAATCTACTAGTTTCTAAGTAGCATTTGGGTGCAGAGGAGGTCCGGGAGTGGTAATACTGACCTGCAGCGCCCTGCCCTTGGTCTCGATGGGCAGTGTGAGCGCAGAGATTGCGCACACGACGCACACGGATGCGAAAAGACACAGGGCCCCAATGAAGGAAGCACTCATAAGGACCTGCAGGCAGAACAACCGTTCAAACATCAGCTCAGTGGCATGGGAGGCTGGCAGTTCATTAGGAATTAAAGAGTGGACAGTGGGTCACAAACACTTCAGACTTTGCAAAGAACAACGTCTTGTGAATCTGAGAGCGTTTGGAAAGGAACAAATGCTAGGAAACTAACTGGGAAGAGATGTTTTGCAGATCTACATCTGGCAAAGACCACATTAAGTACCTTGTATAAGCATTAGATAAAGAACTAACGAGGGGGGGCGTTGAATACATGTGTCTCTTTGTGTGAACTTCAGGGGCATCTCTCCATGTGTTTGATAGCAGTGATCAGAATGTTTGCCAACATTATCAAGCATGCTCTTACTTGTGATATAAATGGGGCCACCATAGCTCCAACACGGCACAAGGACCCACTTGTTCCCATCCCCAGGGCTCGCATTGTGGTGGGATAAACCTCAAACAGGCCAGAGAGAAATTGGATTAGTGAACAATGATCTGTGATATGTCTTTTTTTTTTTTCTTTTATTATTTTTTTCCTTCAGACAGACCCATTACATTATCAAGGGCAGCTAGTGAAATAAGACATGGAAAGAAATAAAGGCTCCTTTGTGCCATTACAAGTCTGTCAATTTTTGCCCCAGGTAAAGTTTTAGGGCAAGTCAGTCAAAGCTGGATGTGATTCTCCTGCTGTTTCTACCACCACCATGTTTCTTCCAGCTATGCTGGGCAGCTCACATCAAAATCACAGAGGGAGAATTTGGTTTATATTGCCAGGCCCTCGATCTGGAAAGCATGAAGAACGGATCTTGTCTGCAGCCTTCAAGACTCCCTGTTTACTTGTATCAACAGCACTTTTGTTTAGGAGGAAAAAGAAAAACAGATCCCAATAAGAAACCTCCAGGCTTGGAAGAATGTGCTTTGTATTTTTTTTTTTTCCACATCTCCCGAACACCTGTGCCAGTAAAGCACTTAAGCATGGATTTTGCTTAACTTTAGTTAAGTCCCCTTGATATCAATAATTTTAGCAAGTATATTCGTGCAAGCCTTGCTTTAAATACTTCACAGGGCCAAGCCAGTGGAGGTAAGGTGATTCAAGAGTCATCCAGGCATGTGGCTGGAAAGTGGATTTCCAAGTTTGGTTTTCATCAATGATGAAACTGTGAGTAGTATCGATTTATGATGTGGCCGTCGCAGCAATGGTCTGAACATCAACAGCATCCAATTTGGGAGTATTGAAAGGCATATAATCAAGCCTGGTGCATGCTTAAATATAGGGTGCTATTAAACGAAATATCAGGACAGCCCTGAAGGAGCTGCGTCTGTCTGCTATTTATCACTTTAGTCAATCTGAAAGGCAATACATTTAACTCCACAGAGGTGGGGTTTTTCTTGTTGGATTTTTTTTGTGGTTGTTTGGTTTGTTTTTTGTGTTTTGTTTTGGTTTTTTTAAAGACAAACCAGAAACAAAACGCCCAACAATGCATACTTAACCCACAGAACTCATGGTTCCAAAGTTACATGGAGAACAAGCTCTCTGAAGGACTATTTGCAGATAGAAAGCAACAATTTCCATTAAGTGAGAAAATATATATATATATATACTTCCTTATGTACTTTCCCTAAGTGCAGGAAAAGGTTCCTTTCCGTGATAGCCTATTTTCTAGCTTTGCGGGAGTTACCTAACTTTGGGGAGGGAAAAGATTGTGGATTTTGGAAGATGGGGGTACACAACATAGCATTTTGTAGTAGCTGACCCACAGGTGGCTCAGTAGGGCCTTCCTCTTCCACCTGCTCTTGTCATCCCCAACAAGTTACCTCATTTCTTCTCTGGTCTTGCATGGCAGGGAAGCTGGAGGTACTTAGTTCAAGAAAGGTGGCTCTAACTAGTCAATAAATAGGGCAACATTGCTTGGTATGGGCAACTGGGCTTAATGCACTTTTAGAAGCACCTACCTCTGCTGTGTATATGTAGATGGTGTTGAAGTTTGCTGAAACCAAGGCACGCAGCATGAAGAGAAACCCAATCATACCTGCGCTGCAGAGAAAGCCGCATGGAGCAGAGTTAGTATCACTGAACAGTGATCAGCAGAGATGCCACCTAATCTATGCACTGTGCTAAGGCTTTTACCAGCTTAATTTAGGGGAAAGCATATGGAAAAGTTGATTGCTGGCAAGTATAATCTATCTTTAGCCATGTTTGGCAATGGACTACTGCATGTTAGGTTTCCTTCAGGCCAGCGTTGGGGGCTGGAGGCAATGACCTGGACGGGACTGTAGTAGCTGAGCTGGTGCCTTCAGCATTACGGTCGGGCTGCCAGCCCAGCCTTTGGTTCCTCTGTAAAACTGGTGTAAGCAAATACGTTGGCCAGGCTCAGTTTCGGGGAAAACTGAAGAATCACAATAGCAGCACAGAGGTCAGTGCCTTTGCGAATGACCGTAAGCTTCCTGACCGGGGCTCATTTTGCTTAATGACTATTTGCAGCCTCCCACTCCAGCTCCCATATTTCAACCAGCCAGTGGCCCGGGGACAGGCAGCAAGGGTGTAGGGCCCTCAGCCACTTCAGAGGAAATGCCAGCTTGAAGCCATCCCGATTTTCAGTAACCAGCTTTGTCAGCTTCAGAGGGGTCTGTCTTACAAATCGTGGCAGCCTTTCCCTTTATGCCCTGAGCTCCTTTTGAGGTGCCCAACTCTGCATGCTAGAGGAGACCATAAGTAGCATTGCCAAAAATTAAAGAGATGGGGGAAAGAGACTGAAAGAAAAATACGATTTCTTTCTGGTGGATCTTCTTCACATCATTTTTCAGTTTCCAGACTGCAGTAGAAAGCAGCTAGTTGTAAGCTTAGGGGAAGCTGTGCAGGCTCAGTAATACCAGTGAGTTGTTCCTCACACCCATGTACCACAGCATCTGCTGCCACAGCTCTCCCAGGTAGGGCAGGGAACCAGTCAGAGGGTTTTTTCCAGGTGTACAAGAGCTACTGGTGACTTGAGAATACCACAGGTATCGCCCTCTGCCCACAGCACTGCCCACACCCCCAACAACAAATGGCCACATGCTGAGCAAGACTACCTCGAGGTGCAGATGTTGAGGAGGAGGAAGAATAGCGCCGTACATCCCATGGTGATACACAGGCTCAGGCGTCTTCCAAGGAAATTGATGCCGAGAATGTTCAAAGGATTTACTGGAGACACAAAGGAAAACTGGGTAAATGTTAGCTGATCTGTTGTCTTTATAGACTTTATGCAGCATGCCTCAGAAATGTCCCTCTGCATCCCCAGTGCCTACAAATGCTCGGCAACATGCACAAACCCTATAATTCCCTTCCTGTACCCAAACCCCGTAATTCGTGCTCTTTGTCCTCCCTCTCAGAGGATCGAGTCTGTCCTTCGCTGAACTGTGGCAGGACACCAGCACTGGACTACCCCTGTGTAGCACAGGCAGGGAAGGCACCCTCTGGGTGAACACCATGGGCCTGGGTGGTTTTGCTCCCTCTGCCTGGGGCCCAGACTGTGCCCCGCTGTGTCGCCCTGTGAGCTGGGAGCCAAGCAGGCACCCCAGTGCATCACTGGACTGGTCCCTGCCCGGCTGCACCCGCAGGATCCAGCACCTGGTTGCTTTGTAACCTCGCTGCTGAGCCATGAACCAGGGAAAATGTTTGAACCTCAGGGGTGTTGCAATACTAGACCCATACCTAGTGCCAAGTTTTCTCAAGGGTGCCTTTGGGCCACGCTGCCACCCCCCAGCACTCCCAGGCAGGAGGGAGGAAGCATTTTGGGTTGCTGCGGATTCCTGGGCACTTAGCTGTCCTGTGCTCGCACAGGAACCGCTCCTGAGGCCACCACCTCTGAAAGTAAGGCACTTGTGGGGTGCATTCAGTTGCATCAGACCAGCTATTTACAATCCTTATTGTTGATTTGTGACTCCAAAAACTACATTTCTGGGAATTTGGGGAGCCAGGCTCAGTTCTGGTAAGTTAGGAGCAATTTCCCCTGGAGTTTAGCCAAGGCTCTCGATATGCCCTAACTGCAAAGGTCTTTGGCTCTGCTGTTGGAGGGACTGGTGCTGAAGTTGAATTATTCACCTGGGGGGCAATACCCTTCCTTGCTCCTTGCTGCCAGCTCATGGCCTGTGTCCCAGACCTTCAGTGGAGGAGCTTGTGCCTGGCACTTGGCAGCAACACCGAGGACATTTTGACCGCTGGCACGTCACTAAGTCTGCGCAAAGCTAAAAAGCTTTGCAGCAAGTACTGGCTGGCTGTAAGAAAGGAAGGAGCAGAGGTTACGTGCGATCTCTCCGACTGTGCTGATGATCATGGTCTGGTAGGCGGCGGGCCCGAACAAGTGGCAGTGGCAGGGGCTGTGGCTCTCCTCCGAGTCATCGGCAAGGTCTTGCACCAGGGGTGCTGCAGAGCTGCAGGCCAGGTCCCGCTCCAGTAACTCAGCGCTGGCCAAGATGACGCCGTAATAAGCAAAAGCTATGCCAAGCCTGGGGTGGGGGGAGGAACACACTGCAGTGAGTGTCAGCAACGATGGGGAAGGTGAGGAAACTGAAATGCAGCAGGTCTTGGGTGCCCTTGGACCCCCACTGCATCCACCAGCTCTGCCACGCTGAACAATGGACTCCCTTAAACTGAGCCCAGCAGCAACTTGGGGACCCACCGGGTCACTGGTGACCCCACGCATGGTACACCACTACCACCTAGGTCCATGCACCTCTCTTCCTTGGAGGTGCCACTTCAGCTCATATAGCTCGTTTTTTTTGCTTGCCCTTCAGTGCTGTTTCTTTCTCTGCAGCAGATGACCTGCTGTCGTCATGCTGGGGGGAGTGTGCCCCTTCAGTTCCTTTCCTCACACAGAGCTGTAAGCGGAGAGATTTCCAACCCACCCCTTCCCAGAGGACCAGGGAGTCTCAACATCAGGCACTGATGCTTGCAGCTCATGTGAAGGAAGTGTCCAGGTTTTTTTTTTAGTTTTTTGGTTTTACGAGATTTACGAGAGGAGATTTCATTGACTGGCTGGAGAGGCTCACTTTACACCCCAGATCGCTGTCAGGAATACATTGGCGATGGCAGCCTGGCTGTGTCATTATCAAGTAATTCAGCATATGCCTAACCATGAGCAGGCTGACAAGTAATTTTCACTTTTTTATCCCCCCTGGCAGTTTTAGACACGAGCAGCGTAATCTGGGCTGAGAAAGGAGCTGCCTGGGGAGGTGGGGGTGCTCGGGTCATGGCGGGGGGGGGTGTGAGAATGCAAACCCCAGAACATGTCAGTGACTCCTGGCAGAATGCGGAGAGAAAGGAGAATTAAAAAAACAAAAAGAAAGGTATGTTGTAACACTCGTACAAGTTGAGGGGGCAAAAAAAAAAAAAAAAACCCAAACAAAAAAACCACCCATAAAAAATTCAAGGCCTGACAGCAACATTTTGGGTCAATGAGTTCCCGCAGACACGTTATTTATACATTGCCAGTCCAGACAGCAAAGTCAATGGAACAGCTATTACCCTTGCACACCGCTACCGGGAACATTGCGTATGAAACCCGTCTCTTCAATCTTAATTTTCCCCGGCCAGTGGCACTGGTTAATGAATTTCTGTTGGAGCCCCAATTCACCAGTACATTGGCTGGGCGTGCAAACGTGGTGCACTTCTCCTCCTCTCAGGAAGAACAAGTTCACACCAAGAAGGGAGGAGGAGCCATGGGCACGTCGCTGCTGTGCGCTGCGGGCAGGCGTGGGCTCTCTGTGGGGGCTCTCGCCTGGCTCCCACCCCCCTCCCCTGAGCCACGCTGTCCTGAGGAAGGGCTTGTGGTCCTCTGCCCCATCCTGGAGGTGCGGCCTTCTGCCTGCGTTAACACCAATTGACACGGGGTGTCTGAGGCGTGGGCTGACATCGGCACAAGCCTGCGTGACCCGTGCCCAGGTACTCCCCCTCCAGCTGCCTGGGAGCTGCAGCTGCCTCCTGAGGCAGAAGTGAGGCCTTGTAATGGCAGAGTCGACAGGAGGCTTCTGCTCCCTGTGCGTGTTCGGCTGAGAGAATGAGCTGGTAAGAGAAAAAAACAAAAAAAAAAAACCCCAAAAAAACAACAGAGTTTTTTTTACCATATGATCCAT
The DNA here is from genome assembly GCA_013399095.1 of Psophia crepitans. Classification (NCBI taxonomy): domain Eukaryota; kingdom Metazoa; phylum Chordata; class Aves; order Gruiformes; family Psophiidae; genus Psophia; species Psophia crepitans. The sequence continues at coordinate 272,168 of VWZZ01008126.1, forward strand.
ACCTGCAAAGTGGTTCTGAGGTATTTGGGGTGGATGAGGTCCTTGAATCTTCCTCTTCTTTCCTGCAAATCGTTTGATAGAAATACAAGGTTTTAAAAAGGCTTTTATATGTTCTGTGGCAGCAGCTGGCACCCCAGGCCACCCCCACCCTGTCCCCAGGCTGCTCCCCCATCGGCCCTCCAGAGAGGAAAGCCCCTCTTCCCGAAGGATGCCCACAGGAGGACACACTGCAAAGGATGGAGGAGGGGAGAAGAAGAAGAGAAGGAGAAGGAGGAGAAGGGAAGACCCTGAGCACTCCTGCCCCACCACCCCAGACTCCGCCAGCTCCCAGCAGTCTGGCCCCAGCATGACCGTCACGGTGCCCGATGGGGACCTGGCTGCTGCTGGGGAGCCAGCACTGCCGGGGCTGCTGGCAGCTCCCATTGCCCCGCGTGCTGGGGAGAGGGGCCCAGCATCCGCTGCTCTGCATGTGGAGCAACTCTGTGGCCATGTACGTCTTGCTGGGAGGCCTGAAATGCCAGTGAGCAGAGAGATGAGCAGGCTCCGGGGGGCCCTGCCTGCCCTGCTGCTCCCCAAGAGCTGGCTGCTGCCCCAGCATCCCGCAACCGAGGGGAGATGAGTTCACAGGGTCGCTTTGGGTTGCCTTTATTTTTATTTTCATCATTGGTTAAGCCTGAGAGTGTGCACAACTAACAAAAAAACCCCTTCCCACAGCCAATGCAGGTCCGTTACATAAATTCAATTAAACTACAGGGAAGCTTTAATCCTAATTAATTCCAATACAATAGGACCATCTTGCATGAATTGCTAAGGACAATGCTGGGTGCCTGTGGGATTGAATAAGCAGCAAAGAGGTCCAGGAAAGGGACTTAAAAGAGCTGGATAATAATTTTGAGGCCCTGGATAATAGTTTTGTTCAATCTTCCCTTGAGGGTAAAAGAAGCCACCTAAATAATTCCTCCCACCCTGCAGTCACCAGGGCCTGGGCTGGGGGTAAGGGGGAGTAGACTGGGAGGGGCCTGGCCCCCAGCTCCTCTCCTCCTGTCTCCCCCCCCACCTCCAACACCCACACGGCCTTTTGGGCATTTCAGACCAGTAGTGATCAACTCCTGAGCTGCTCAGCTGCTTACAGGTGCCAATGGCGGTAGCTCTGAAATGACCTCTCCTGCTTTGGCCTTCTGCTGGTTGATGGCTCCACACCCAGGGACCTGGGGTGCTGGGACCCAGCGGACAGGCCCAGGCAGGGGCTGGGAGAAGCCTCTGGGAGCAGTGGGTTGTCCTTATGGCCTGGGGTGACCCTTGCAGCCTGACCAGCCACAGCCCCGAGAGGAACCCTGAGGGGCACATCCCAGATCTCATGGCAGAGGGGACACCCCTAGGGGATAGATGGGCGATAAGAAAGAAAGCTCTTTGCCAGGAGCCCTTTTTGTGGTGACGGAAGCAAATCTTTTCTCAGCACAAAAATTTTTCTGAGCGAACACAAAGAATGTGAAAAAAAATCAGAAAACTCAATTCCACTTTGAAGGTTAAGATTACTGTCTCTCCAAAAGAAAAAATTACATCTTCATCATCACATTCAATAGTTGTTTGGAAAGAAACCAGGCAAGGAGGGGCAGAGAGGCAGACCGGGTGCTTGGCGGTCCCGCTCCCTCCCCAGACCCCAGACGCCGGCAGTTCTGCCCAGGATGGAGGGGCCGGGCAGCGCCGCGGGCTCAGCTTACCTTGGCAGGCTCCCTCAGCACCCCCTCAGGCATCACCGCCCCGTTCATCTTGGCTATCCTCTGCAGGGTGGCCAGGGCAGCCACCACATTTCCCGTGGAGACGTTGTACCGTGCCGACTCCGGGATGAACTGAAAGCAGACCAGTGTCAGAAACCCTTTCTGCACCTCTCCATCCACACAACCCTACCCACAGCTTCCCATAGTGCCCAGGAGCCCGGACAGGTTAGCACGGGGCACTGCCTGAGCTGGAGCAGCTTTATGCCTGTCCTCCTCCCCAGCCGCTCCCTGATGCACCCCTACGTGTCCCAGCTCCCCATACCCCATGTTGGGGGGGGGCTGACCCTGCCCAGTAAACCCATTTCTTGGGCTGGCCCCCAGATGTCTGTTACTGAGCTGTCTGTGGCAAGTACTTGTGAGAGGGGGAAGCCCAAGACACAGGTTTAACAAAAACAACCCTTAATTAATTGAAATTCTAAACTGGGATGAGGCATGTGTTACTTAAGTGAAAATCTTGGAAGACCTAACAACAAGGCCATAAAGAAAAAGGTAGACATTGATACAATCTAGAAACAAACTCACTCATCGCTAGCATTTGCAGTGGTCACCCATATCTGGTGATCTCTCCAAAATGAAATACCTTTTTATTAAACCATGGCTCTATTAAATTATAAAGTTAGATGTGTATCACTGAAAGAGAATTGACAGACTCCTTTTTTAGAGGTATGAATGTTGAATGTGTCTTTTTTTTTTTTTTTTTCTTCTGGACTAAAAACTTCTGCTGCTCATTTTTACTGCCAAAAAATAATTGGGGAGACCAAACATCAAAGATATACGAGTTGATATTCACAGCAATCTTGTATTTGACTGCCCAGGTATCACCCCAGATGGACTTGTGCTGTTCCTTCAGCTGCAGGAAGGGATCTCACATCTGCACGACTTGCACCAGCCACAGTTTAGCACTGCAGTGCCCATGAGCACTGCAGGTAGGGATTTTCCACATCACTCCCCACAAATTAGATGGTCCTCATGTCCAGAGCTGGTATTTCTGAAGCATGAGTAGACCCGGGGAAGCTGCGGTTGACCCTGACACCCATTTGCTGTGTGAACACTTTACCCAGGCTTCTTTCCTCAGCCCTAGCAAACGCAAGGACTGAACGCAAGGATGTGCTGTGTCCAGCACTAGGCTGAAGATACTGTGATCTTTTTGCACATCCTCTCTAGCCTGTCTTCCTTTTGATGTCTGGCCTGTCACCACAGTCTCTGGGTACCCCTGGAAGTCTGGAGCCTGGGGTGCTGGAGGGCTGCAGTAGCGCAGCAAAGCCAGAGGCTTCGCAAAGCAAGGCAAAGCCAAGCTGTCTCCTGTGGGGTGACATGTCCCCAGCAGCTAGCCTGCAGCCACCCCATGGGCTCTCAGGACCTTCCCAAGCCCCTGGATGAGAGGGCTGCAGTGGTGAAAGGACAAGCGCAGGGTTGTGCGGGGTGGAAGGCAGCGCCTCTTGGTGCCTGGGGAGACGCCAGGTCAGCGACAGTGTGGCAAGGAGCAGGGACAGGGTCTCTTCCTACCTTGAACACCAGAATAAGAAGGATGCCAGGGATGGAGGCAATTCTGATCAGCCACCGCCAGCCGATGGTTGGGTTCACCACTGATGCCAGGCCAATGATTAACAAGGATCCTGCCAACCAAAACACCTTTCCAAGGGAAAGCAAGGGGTTAAAACACAAACACATGGAAAGATTTGTTTATTTTCTTCCCTTCTGGTTTGATCTTACAGATAGGTGGGGGTCTGTGCTGAGGAGTGCTGCAGTTCAAACTGAGTCATCAGTTAAACCGAGTCATTAAGGTTGGAAGTGGAACTTAGGGACATGGTTTAGTAGGTAATATAGGTGGGTAGGGGGACGGTTGGACTAGATGATCTTGGAGGCCTCTTCCAGCCTTAATGATTCTATGATCCCACGGTTTTCTGAGAAGCTGAGCTTTGGTTGAAGGAAAGAGTGAAAGGCAGATAATGATTTGGGGAGGAATGGCTGAAGACAGTCTCAATTAGCTCCAGATGAAAACAGATAACTTGCTGCGGCTATCATTGTACTTCCAGCCACTGCTTTTCTCCTTTCAGTCACTCCTCTGCTAATGTTCCTGCCTGTGAACTTTTCTCTTGTCTAAATCGCTGTGGGGAAGCAGCAGATTTACAAGCAAGGTGAAATCAGGCCAGATTTCCACTGCTGGAAGTTGGTGGGTCTCCAATAGACTCAATGCCAAGATATACCAGTGGAGAATCTGGCCCCCAACCTGCAAGTACATTCCTCCCTGAAGTTCACTTGTTGCCATGAGGAGATGTGCCTCTTTCTAGGGCCCCACCCAAGGGAGCTTGGCCAACACAAAGCATAAACAAATGCAGAAGCACCCCAGCGAGTTCATGAGTGATCTGTGGGCAGAAATAACAAGTTTCTGGAGAGAAATACAAGATTGTTCTTTTTTTTAAACCTTTGTGTTTCTGATGACACTTCAGTAATGAAGCCTTGGGATCAAAGAGGCAGTAATGAAAAGCACATTATCCCTGCCACCAAGACCGTACACAGACACTTTTGGTTCAGCAGTCAGATGGATTCGCAAATTCGTTGAGGCCTCCACACATCATTTGCACATGCAGCAAGTGCCCACTGCAGAAATCTGGACTAAGCAACAACCCCAGTCACGGCTGCTGTGGCCTTTGCCCAGCAAGTGGTCACAACCCTGCCAGCACGTCTCAGGCCAAATGTGGGACTATCTATGGTAGCCCTACCCTGTGCAAAGCCCCGTTCTGTCCCTGAACAGGTACAGGGAGAGGCACAGATTTGGTCCTCGTCTGGGAATTACCTCATTAACCACACGTTAACTGCCAGGGGAGTCCAAACAGAGGCAGGGATGACCCCAGGCCTGAAGAGGGCCAGTGGTGCCGATAGCCCCACTACCTGCTGGACAGCCCATCAGCACCGGCCCCGTTAGAGCAGGGAGAGCAGTTGTCATTAGGGCAACGGAGAGGCTAGGTGTCAGCCATCACTCAAAGTCCCCATGCAATGTTTGGAGCATCCAATTATTTGAGAAGATATCGCCTCTTCTGCAAGCAGCTGCCTGTGCGCATGCACCGTTAGTAACACAGGCGCCACGCTCCGGGGCACGGGAGGCGGCAGGCACTCGCTCGGACCCAGACAAGAGTGAATACTCTGGGAGAAAGGCTGATGTGCTGGAGACCTGGCTTCCAAACTGCAGTGGGACAAATCTCCTGGGACTCGGGGCTAGAAGAAACAGTAACGTGCTCACTCTTACCTGAGATAAGGGCAACATGTATCCTCGGTATTTGGTGGGCAAGAATTCCGTTTTTATGATAAGCCTAGTGAAAAAGAGGAAAAAATGCAGAATCATAGAATCATTAAGGTTGGAAGAGACCTCAAGGATCATCTAGTCCAACCATCAGAAACACAGCAACAAAGAAATTCCTATACTAATCAAGTAGCGGTTCAGCTGTCACTGCTAGATGTTGCTGCTGGTAGACCTCTTCCATCACTGAGCACCCAGGAACAAGGTATCCTTGCTCAGCGTGCCTTTCACTCAGGCAGGCACCAAGTTACACGCAAGGGAGATGCGCGGCACGAGTGCCCTCCAGGCCACGGCTGTAGGCAGGTAAACACTAGGGTCTGTGCACCAGGCGACCTGGGGGAAGGTCCTGCGGGGTGACTGTGGTGTCAGCACACGTGCACGGCATGTTTGCAGAACTGGACAATTTTTAATGATTTTTTTTTTCTTCATTAAATAAAGAAAACAGCCTGCTCCATTTTGTTTATCAAATGGTTGGCTGGCCCTTGGGGGAGCACCTGCCACTGGCATCTCTCAAGCTCACAGGCATGAGTCAGGGTTCCTTGGCTGGAAGGAGAGGCATGGGAGAGACCCATGTTGGCTCTATCTTAGCTGTTGAAGTCTCTTATAGAATGTGCAGTTTCCCCTCGGCCAGGGAGCGGGTCCCTCCTACAAGGGAGGCAGGCCTGGGAACTCAGCGGACGCACGGCTCCAGTGCATGGTGCCTTCTCCTCCCAACAGCACCTATCTCCCTCCTGTCCTTCGCTTCAGCAAAGTGCTCTTGGGTTAACGCAACCAGCTCTGGGCTTTCCTGCCTGGGCAGCAACCAGCCTTCGAGGAAAACCATGGGAGATGCTGAAGTATTGCATTTGTTTCCCTGAGAGAGTCGAAAGAAATAATTTACTTTTCCAGGCTCCTAGTGAAGTGGTTGTTCATATTGTGAATTTCTGCCCCGCTGCCCCAGGTCCCCCTTTCCGCCCCAACAGGGCGAAAAGTTTCATTTAAGTGGGAACGTTTTACATCAGTTCAAGAAGAATTTGCTACTTAAGCAGAATTGTTCTGAATTTTTTATGAGGAAGCAGCCTTTGCTCATCTATTACCTGTCTAATTGTTTTTATAATATATGTGCTTAATAATCCCTCTGTCACTGGCTTAATGTAAACCAGCTGCCCCCTCTATTCCTGACCTTCGAAGTCCTTGGGAACTGCAATTTAGATTGATCGATGAGGATTCAGTGAAATTACAGAAATGCATTTTGTTTTAAAGCGATGTGGGAATTTGCTCCCCTTTCCACTTCCAAACCCCGTCGAGGCCCCTTCCGGGCCGTCTCCTCCAGGTCACAGTGCAGGGAAACCGGGCGCTCTGCCAGGGTCAGCCAAAATGAGCTGAACGGCTTTTCGTGCCATAAACCCAGGAACTCAGCCCCCCCAGGTCCATGGGTGCCTCTGCTAACCCCCCCCGGGAGGGCTGGCTTGCCGCTGCCCGTGCCACGAGGCGTGAAGCACGACCTTACCCTTGCGCGTGGCCCGACACTCCACCGCCTACCATGGCCCGCAGGAACACGAACCAGATGTAGGATGGGGCAAACGAGGTCAGCAGGGAGAAATAGGCTGCCCAGAGGAATGAGAGCAGAAGAATCTGCAAAAGGGGCAAAGTTAGGGTCATCAAACCAGGGGCTCAGCCAGGTACACAGCTCTCATGGGGCTCAGGAAAAGGACGTACAGCCCCCAACACTCACTCACCTTCCAGCGGCCATACCTGTCAGCCAGGAGCCCGAGCGCTATGCTGAAGACCATGTAGCCAAAAAACACCATCTAAGGGGAATTGAAACGCCACTGTGGAGGTCTCATTGCTGACAGCACCAGGCAGCTCTTCTCTTTGAACTGTGCGTGAGCTGAATGCTTTCGGAGCAGCAGGATGAGCTGCAGTGCCCAGAGCCATGAGCAAAGTGGCTTTCAGAGGTTGACTTCCTCCACGTAGGCACTCACTGCGTCAGCCCTCAAAGCTGAGGGTTGGATGACAAGGACTTCAAAATGAGAGTATGGAAGTGGGGGCTTTTTTTGGTATTACAGCTCTGGGCATGGATGTGTGCTCACAACAGCTCACTTTGTTTTTCTGCAGCTGTGGTACTGTTCTTGTCCCTGAGAGGAGACCTTAGGAATTTGTTTGGTCCACTGGGAAATGTACTTCACAAAGCCCGCGGCAGCACCCCTGACAATGACCACACTGTGGATGATCTGGGTGGGAGGAACACAAGTCACTCACCGTTGTCACTAAAGCCACCTGCCAGTCTTGAAGCTGCCACTCACATCGGATGAGAGGAGACACAACAGCTATTAGCATGATCTCCATAGCTTCAGCCACCTTCAGGAATGAGTGTGCACGTTAGCAAGAAGGGAAACTACAAGATGCCCATGGGGGAAAGTCCCTCAGTTCTACCAAGCCTGCAGCCACAGCAGTCCCACCATGTCAAAACAGCCATGGTGCCTCCATAGTGGTCTGAGCCCAGTGCCTGAACTGGGAGACATGAGCATGTGGAAACAGGGAGCAGAGGGGAGAAGAGTGCCCCTAGAAAACAGGTATCTAAGCACACTGTGTATCTAGGAAGGCTAGAAAGATGCATCCTTTGCAGAGGAGACTCTTACCCAGTTGCGCTAGTGAAAGGTCTTCAACTATCTCTGGAAACCAAGCTGCTTGGTTAGGTACCCTGCTGCAAATTCAAGCATTTAACACAAAGATGATCTCTTATAGCTGTTTTTGATTAAAAACTTCATTGCTCCATTGGCTGTTTGCCCCAGCAGCTGGCTTCAGTTAAGAAATGAGCTAGAGGCTTTTACACCTCAGCTGCAGTGATCCTTACGGATATGTCCTCATCCTGTCTTTACCCCAGCCTGGCCTCAGGCTTTCGCCCCAGTTCCAAAACCATTAACACAAGATCCTGGCAATTATAACATTTTTCAGGTAGCCAAGGGTGAGAAGAGGCTAGCTCCCCCTGCCAGATTGCATAGGGTTTGGGTGCCCTGGGGATGGCATGAAAAATGCAGTGAGGAGATCTGAACCTAACCCTCAGGCAGTATTGAAGACATGCCCCATCAGTGCTGCCCAGTGGGACAGTGCTCCAGGGCAGGGGCCAGGAGGCCCTGCAGGATGATCTGGGCCAACCTGCTCAGCTTTGCCTTGAAATAGGTCTGATATCAACTGTGGCCAATACTGATTTTGACCAAAGATGACAACAGCAGAAATCGTGCTTGAGAAGGTACATGTGAAAAAAATGGGCTGCAATATGTGCCCATGGTGCTTAGGGTTGTTATTGCACAGTAATACGGGAAACGAGAAGAGCATTTTTCAGACCAGTGCAGGTGGCTGCAGACACCTACCCCAGTACTGCCCATGATCAGGAAAAGCATGATGTGGAACTTCCCAAACCCAATGGTTTCCACAGCTTCTTCCACTGTAAATGTCTTCTGCCCTGAACACCAAAGGGAAAGAAAGACAGAGACAAAAAGCCAAGTTTGCAGTCAAATTGTACCTCCTCGTTACAAAATGTCAACGTTTCTCATGCTACTGTGGGACCACACCAGGAAAAAGTCTGGAAACATCTGCCAGTTGTGTGCCCACTGACCAGCCACTGGGCACGCTGGTGGCCGGGTATGTCAGGGGGCTGCTGAAACAGCAGCCAGCAGGGAAGGGCAGGCGTGGGGGAAGAACAGCCTTGTACTGAGTTACCCCAGCTGCTTCAGAAGCCCACGGCTGGGACAATGTCCTGCTCTCTTCCCCTGCCCAAACTGCCGTGAGGCTCAATCCCTCTGCACCCACGGGGTACAGGCCTGGTCCCAGCACGGGAAGTGTGAGCCTCAGGTCCAAGACCTGCAGGACAAGCACAACTGGGGACTCTGTGCTCAGTTTCATCGCCTAAGCCTTTATTCCTGACTCTCCTCCCCATTTCAGGAGCAAACAAAGCATCTCACAAGCAGAGCTGGAATGGCCTTATAAACAGACCTGGCAGAAAGCTTTTGGTGTGTGTATACTTTTAAGCTCTTATGTAAGTAAAGTCATAGCTGCATAAATTTTTCTGTCAGGCCATTTATCTTCCAACTAAGTCATCTCTTATCTGTCAACATTACTTCTGAAATGGAACAGAACTTACTGCAGAATTTCAGGAGAAAAATTTCTTCCTTTTTTTTTCAGATGCATAACTTTTTGTTTCATGCTTTTCTACATTTTCTGTCACTTTAAAATGCTTTTGAAACAGAATACATTTTTCTTTTCAAAAATAAATTACCCCAAACTAAAGAATCATTGAATTACAGGTATAATAAAATGTTTACACAAAGCGGAGGCCTGAGAAAACCAAGCCAGCCAGCTCTTCCCAGCACCATATGTAGCAGCCACCAGTCTGGTATCTGTGATGGCAGAGGAGCGGTATGAAGCTGATGCATGTGGTTCCACGTACAGAGGTTTTAGGCAGCTGGACTGCCATGACTGGGGACTCTCCCTCTACCCTGGCTAAATGAGGACCCAAATTTCTAGTTCTGCCAATACAAACCCACCTTCTGGGGATTCTTGTCTCTCCGCGTGGATTTCCTCCAAGCCAACAGCATTTTCTGCCTCTTTCGGTGCAGTGGCCATCTCAGCTCCCACTGGGGTTCACTGTCACTGTCAGGCAAGGCTGGGATTTAACTGTTAAAACTCTGGACAGTCACAAAGTCATCTGAGCAATAAGCCAGCAAAGCAGCATCCAGCGCTGGAGTGGAAACATTCAGATACGCTGAAACATGGGTTTGCTTCAGGCAGCCGCTGGCCCAGCCTGCTCCCCGAACCCTGGCTGCCCTGGGGTGGCACAGCTAGCGAGAGGCAACCACCGAACTCCTCCTCACCCAGCCTGTACCTTGCCAGCATAGTGCTTCCCACTGCAAACCTGATCCTCTGCCTCACCCTCGCACCGCGCTAATCCCCATCCTCTCGGGTCAGCCAGAAACGCAGTCACGCGTTCTGGATTGCAACAGGGGAGAGCTGGCTTTTTTTCCCCAGTGTTCTTCGTTTCCAATGCTAGAGCCCTTGGCCTGATCGCAGCACTTTTCCTGGTCAGAAAAGATCATCTTAATGCCAGGGCGGGGATTAAGCACACCGCTTACTTTAACCCACAATCTTTCCTGCTGTGCGTGCTCAGACACCGGGGTGGGGGGGCTCAACGCATCTTCAATTTGATGACACCCTCTTCTCTGATCAGCTCCCTTCAGGGGTGCTGGACTTGGCCCAGGGAGGATTCACAGGCACCCAGCAGAGATCGGGGAGGCTGCAGCAGACTGAGAGACCAAGGGAATTAATGACCAAGAAAATCTAATGAAAGATACAAAACCCCAGCTGAGATAGAGGGCAGCATGAACACGGAAACCACGGAGTTACAGTACTCCCGGGCTGGATACCTTCAAAGCATAATTCTGGAGTGCAGTTATACAGAGGTCATTGAGGGCTAATGGCAGATTAGTCGGTTGGGCCACATACACCGACCTTGCTGTTACAGATCATTACCGTCTGGCATCTAGGAGGGCGCGTAGGATATTGCTTACAACTGTCTCTCAGCAGTGTCCTTGGAGGCAGCAATAGCTGCCAGCAGCACACGGTGCCACCAGCTGACCATGCTGACCACCAGCTAAGGACCATTTCCAAGTGGGATCACCTCAAGAGCAAGCAAACATGGCACTTAGAAGAGCCCATGAGAAGACGTGAAGCTTTACCGTGTGGCTGAGTTGCAAAGGGCTTTGCAACAACAATCGCTGGGGACCTGTTTTTCTCCTTTATTGTTCCTTTCTGATTAGGGACCTGCAAACACATTCTGCCCGAAGCTGCCAGATCATGCCTGGGTCTGGTTAAACAGCCGCTCTCCTCCTGTAGCGGGCACAGCCCAGGGTGCCGGCTGGCCAGGCTGGGGCATGCCCGGGACAAGGATCAAGCCCTGGGCCCTTGCCCAGCCATCCTGATGCTGAGACACTCTGCTAATTTTTGCTTAGAGGTGCTGGACTGTTTCAGTGGGGCTCACCTGCTCCAGGCTATGTGCCACCGTCCTGGGAAGTGCTGGAGCTCTTCCAGAAAAGCGGACAAAACCCTGATCCCTGGAGTTGCTGTGCAGGACCCCCAGAGAGGCTCAGGTGTTCAAGCGGAAGGGTGCAGTGCCACCTCTGACACCCCACAGCAGCCAAGACATCCCCAGAGACACCAGGATGGTGGATAGCACCTATGGGAGACCCACACTGCTCTCAAATAGCAGCGGCTGAGCAGGTGGGGTACCTTCTCTAGCATCTCAAATAACACCAGAAATCTGTGCAGGCACTTGCATCCCCCTCTGCCCAGGTATTGGGGCAGCTGGAGCAAAATTCACTTATCCATAAGCAGACAAGAAGCCACTCTTCAGGTAAGTCCCTGGCACTGCACGCTTTGCTCCAGCATTTATCTCCAAAAGACAGAGATTTAGATGCAGCCTTTCAGTAAACCTCCTAACGGTTCCTAGCAAACCCACGGTTTGCTCATCCCAAACCTTTGCGGCCCTGTTTGCCTTGATGGAGTAGTTCACGTCTGTCATGCCTCTTCACGGAGTCACAGGTTTCCCGCTATTTGTAAATCCCACTGAAAATACCGAATGCGAATTACACGAGCCAGAAGAACAGCCATGACAAAGCTGCTGCTGGCAGGGAAAATGGCGATCCTCCATGTGAAGGGAGCGACCAGGAGTGCAGGGAGACTGCTGCTGGCACCCGGCACCCACTTGCGGCCACGGAGGGCACACGATCTGCAATGCTGCGCATGAGACCAGCTGCAAGTTCTGTCAGCAAAGTCAGAGAACTTCTGCACGTGACATACAAATGATCAGATGCCCCCACTGTTAAGGCTTGATTAAGCATTTTTTTTTTGAGTGAATCTTTCTTACCTCTGCAGTGACTCAGGCACGGAGGAGCAGACCTTTCCTCTTTGCTGACTGTTGCTTTCCCTTCTGTTGTTGTCTTTTTACAGTGTTGGTGGTGCTGTGGGTTTGGGATCCAGCTCCCAGGAGTCAGGTTTCCTCCTTGCTGGGCACAGGCAGGTCCCTCTCCATCCGCCTCCACCCCCCCGAAGTAGGTGCCGCAGGCAGGATGTTGCAGTGCTGACCTGCCCTGGTCCCGTGGCACCTACAGCTCCTCCACAGGGGCTGCCCAGTATGGGTGATGGTGCTTGCCCATCCGTTCTTGTGGGGACGACCCCAGAGAGATGGAGGCATGGCAGGGGGAGATACCCTTGCAACACCAGCAAGACTTTAGCTGACAGGTTTGGGAGGCAGCTTCTGCAGCACCGGTGCCCATGTAAGGCACCTTTGCCGTCCCCTGCAAAGCCATGAGCAGCACCCAGGTGCTTCAGTCACCAACCCCCCCTTAGGCCAGGTGAAGCCAACTCAGGTGCCATCACTGTGAAAACAATGAGGACTGTTCATCTTAGTGCTGCAGGTTGTGTTGGCCAGTGAATTTGAGCTATGTGCTCTTGGCTAGGAGTGTCTATGTCAACCTGTTCTACTCAAGTGTGTTGGCATTGGTGAAGGCCAGTGAAGACACTGGAATGTTTTTTTGTCTCTCTCTTTCATGAGGGTTCCCAAAATCCTTCCGTTTTGCAATACATACACTGAGCTGGCAGCAACGCTGCAACAGTTTTATCAAAGCGTGTAACGCCCATGCCAAACCTCATGCTTCCAAGCGTCAGGAATACATTTGCTACCAGCCAACATAGGCTACTTCACTGCCTTATTTTACATCTTCTTCTCAATAATATCCAATATTCAGCTACAGCCGTTATTGGCATCTGAACAAGATGTATGATCCAGGCTGCCAGATCCATACCATTATGTTTCCATTGCAAAAACTCCGTGTGCGTGCAATCACAGGAGGGTGCAGATGTTTCGGCATTCCAGCTTCCCAGCACAGAAGGGAAAAAACGAACAAAACACCAGTGAAATTCTCAGCCACAGAGATGTGCTTTCAGGCCCAGACGTTTGGGACTGAACAAAGGGATACTATGTCTATTACATTTTTTTTAATCACCTCATGATATTTTAGTTATTTGCCACAGAAGTGCAAAGACTGGTGAGAGTGAAGCATGAATGGAAATGTCCACGTGTGAAAGCTCCAGGGGAAACAAAAGAGTGAAGGCAAGAAGAAAGGTCTCCATGCTGGCCAAGGACATGATGGAGAGCCACCATATGGGTGAACGCCGAGGAAAGTGCCGTTTGCTGCAGGAGATAGAAGCTGGGCTCCAAGAAAATGTTGACTCCTGAAGTTTATGAAAGCTCAGTCCAAAAGCTACTTCATCATCACCAGTCCAGAGGACCAAAGAGACTGGACAAGAACTCTATGCCTGGCTTTCCTCATCCTCCACAACACCAAAGTTGTCCTGTGTGGAAGGGCCTGGCCTCACACAGCAATGACTCTTTTGATAAAGAATAAAAAATCCAGGAGAGAATGAGTGTGAGTGACTAAAACCACTGTGATTTTCTTATCCCTTTCCCTTCCTACATAGTCATTCATTGAGTTTTTTATAGTAATTTCCTACAAAATGATATAACTCATGTCATCAGCTCTTAGAAACAAACACCTTCTCAGCAATGGGACGAGCTTTGGATCCAGAAGCACCCATTCCTGCCTAGGCACCCATCCCAAGTCTGCCCTGGAGTTACAGGTACACTGAGTTCCTGACTCGGGAAGAGTTCCCAGTCAGGTAATTATAAGTCACACCTCTTCCAGCAATGGGTAAAGTCCAGATAAAGACACCGAGGTGTTGTACCGAGGTCTACTAGCCTGTAGCAGTGGTCTCTGCTGGATCTGACCCCATCTGGTGGCCACATTCTCAGAACCAGCCAGAACACACGGTCCCATTCATCTTAGCAGCTGTGCAAGGGAACGGGCAGTCACTGCGCTGCTCCAAACTCCTCCTCACCTTCTGTAGGGAAACCTTTTAAAAACAAGGCACTCTCTGGAACATTTCTGGGGTTTTAAAGAAGTCTTAAAAACAACCCAGATGAAAGCCAGGGCTCTCTTCAAAGTGTATAATAAGAACAACCCTGCCTCTCAGCAACATTTCATCCGAATGCTCCCTGATTGTAAGTGGGCTTGGTCCTCGTGTGGAGTGAAGAAGTGCCATCCCCGTGCCACGGGCACTCAAGTGAGCCACAGGCTCTGCTGCACAGAAAGGGAGAGCTGAATACGGAATTAAGCCAAATGTTTGAATTGCTGTTCAGTACAGTAAACAACAGACCATCTTGTCACCTGCAGTATTCACAGGGTGGCTTGTTTTTCTTGCTTAAAATGTAAACCTCAGACAAACACCAAGAAGGTCTAAAAGGAATGGGTATTCTGTTTCAGGTAATCACCTTCTCAGTTACCCTGCAATCACATGGAAGTGCAATAACAATAAAATATGTGTTTGCGCAGAACACACACACACACACTGTTTCATAAAGCAAATTGTTTTCTCTGCGTTTGGTAATGTATCAAACTAGTCTGGCCTTTCTTGCTTCAAGACAGCTTTTCTCCTGAATAGGGATAAACAAAGTAGGCGGGAAGAAAGAAACGAAGGTGATGTGCACATGCTGAGCAACTGTGACACCAGCTGCATTCATGTCCATGTGGTTCTTGCCTGTACCACAGGTTACCCATGCCCGAAGAACTGGTGGCATGAGGCCACATGTGCGTCATGGACGCACTCCTGTGCCCACCTCTTCCCAGCTCCAGCTGCTGCCTCAAACCCAAGCTGTTGTTAAAAAGGAAAAAGGTTTGTGGCTCTGTGGGTAACGGGTGCCTGACGCCAGTGTGGGTTCTTGAGACCGCAAGGGAAAGAGTGGAACAACTGCCTTGCCTGGGGCTGTATTTTCTCCCCCGTCCCTGTAGCAGGAAGGTGGCTCTCAAGCCTGACTACTGCAGACTCACGGCCTGTGATGACAATTCCACTGTGTGTCCTGCCAGGAACGCTCCCTGGTGGGTTTCTTTGGTGGAGCTGGGTATCAGGGGTGTGAGGTTTGAAAATAGGGTTTGTTTGGTCACACCCCATAAAGGGAGCACTGTCACCTCCAAACCTATTGCTGTGCTGTATTGGGATTTTACATCCTCTGTGATTAAAAAACCCAAAACCCTGCTATCATCAACACTGTTCAGTTTGAAAGATTAGTAATATATGAATATTTAGGAAGGGTCAATACTTCAAATTCGTCTTAACTCTTCTGATTGCTCTGTTCTTTCTGCTCATTAGGTATCAGCATTTCTACACAGTCTGCTTTAACAGCCCACCATGAAAAATACAGCACAGGGGGAGTCATCTGAAGTCTCCAGCGAGAAACAAGTCAACAGAGAGAAATAAATTGGCTGCCAATGTGGAAACTAGCACACTCTTTTATTTACACAGCTCAAAACCAACACTTTTGTTAAGTGATGACGTGTACAAACATCTATAATCCAGTGCTGTCAAGCCCTGGAGCAAATCAGATAAAAAGAGGGTTGTTGTAGTAAAGCAAGTAGAAAATTGCAAGCCCGCAATATGATCTGTCTTTGAGCTGGTTTGCATTGTGTGCTAAATGAAGGGCTGCAATCTTATAAGGGACTTAATTGTTGTCATATGATCAACCACAGCTTGAAACAACAGCCAAAACATATTTTCCTTGGAAAGAAATATGCCACAAACACAAGGCAGTATATGGAGCAAAACACATGCGAGTTGATTATTAATAACCAATTTAATTCAAAGGCTGCACCTCCTCTTTGCAACCAAGCAGTTAGCAGCTGACCCGATCAAATGCTGAGGACCAGGTACTTGGCAAAGACATCAGTGAAGATACTCAGCCGAGGGTCCAGCCAGCCCAGCCAATGTAGTTCAGCTCTCAGCCGATACAGCAGCGTATGTGGATGTAGCTAGGACATTTTCATCTACAGCTGCTCTTCTTTCAAGGGCCACATCCTATTCTGTTTCATCCCACATACCCTACTCTGCTGGTGAGTGACCACAAGAAAATAGAGCCTGGTCTGAGGAGCGAAGCGGCGATGCACCGGCTTCACTCTTCTGCGGTGCCATCAATGATGTACTTGAAGGAGAATGGAGAAAATTTGTAGCCAGCTCCCACGTAGAACTTGTTCTGGAACTCCACCCTGGGGAGAAGCAGAGGCGGGTGTCAGTGCTGCCCACGGGCAGGACCTACAGCCAGCTGAAAGGATGAAATGTGGCACCCACAGGAAAAGGGAGGCCATGAGAGATGGTGGCCTTTGAGCCCAGGACATAGGGTCCTCCTAGAGCCAGCAGTGAGACACATGCAGCCCAGGGAGCGCCCCAGCACGCACCAGCTTTGACTTTCCATTAGTCAGCCTGGAAACGCTCCTAGTGAGGCCGGTTGGCAGGACCTTGCCTGCCTGCTACGCTGATTCTGGCAGCTGTGAGAGCTGGGATAACTGCCTGTGGCAGCACACCCTGGTGGGACACAGACATCTCCCCCTCCCTGCATAATGACAAGCAACTGCACCACAGCTTGCCTCGGCAGCGGTTGTGGTTTGTGGTGGGACATTACATGGTGAAAAAGGCCACAGTTTGGGTGCTCGGGCAGGATGCCAAGTTATGGTGGTGGTGATGGGCGACTTGTTACCCTGGTCTTGCTTTACATACTAGCCTGATGGTGTGTCTGCACTGCTGTCCTTGCCTGGACTGATGTCTAGTTAAGGCAGACATGAGCTAACTTGCCACAGAGCCAAAACAGCCTGGAGCTCCAGCTGAGCTAACGGCACAAGTGCTGACCCTGGTTTTCAGGAGGTTTTGCAGCCCCAGCTGAACTTTTCCTGCCACGAGTAGTCCCCAGCTGTCTTGTCTGATGGTAACCCTGGGTGAGATACACAGCCAGTGTTGTGGCTGTGTGCCTTCAGGCCTTATCACACAGGTCGAGGTGGCCTCGGTGGGTCTGCGTGTTTGCCAGAGCAGAACTGCAGGTTGTCATTTGCCACACATGCCCACAGCAACCACAGGCTCTGGAGGACAGGCAGCAGGTTGCTCCAGGGAGCAGCTCTGAGATGGAGCGGGGAGCTCTGAGTTCCCTTTGGAGGAGTCTCCCTCGCTTCATTTGCCAAAGAGAACTGATGTCCTAATGCATAGGTACTAGCGCAGCATGTCTTAACACCAACTGATGTGGCCACCTGTTTCCACAGCCTGATCCCTCCCAAAGACTGCTCTGGGAAAGCTCCAACAGACCACACCACCTACCAGTGCAGACGCAAGGCATGCAGAAAGGCTGAGAGCCCCTCCATGACAAGCAGGATGGCTACTGTCAGCACTGCAAATGCCGCAAAGATGATGAAGATGACAATGAGGCCTGTCCAGCCGCTGTTGTTGAACCCGTTGTGCATCACCATGGTCCAAAGGACCTCTGACAGTTCTGCAAAAGGAAATAAAGGAAAACAGTGCTGAGCAACAGCTGTGGACAGGCACAGCGTGCAGTCTGGCAGCTCAGTTAGATGAGTTGGCCTAGGATAAAATGCAAATGACAGTAATCTTGTACATGACAGCAATCATGTATGGCCACCCCATGATGACTGGGGAAGGAAGGTGGATGCAGATTGTTTTTCATTGCCCCTCTTCACTGTGTTAGATGCTGTTGGTGCTGTTTTGGCTTGGCTTTGCATCACAAGTCCATGGAAGCACACTACCAAGATTGCTGTTACCCTGGCATGATACAGCCATCAGTTTAATTTGCACCTCTTTAACATGGCAGACAGGCAATACGCAGAGCCTTCTAGGACTGCCTGCTGCTAAATCCCAGTGAACATGATCAACTGATATAGTCAATGCATGTGTAGATTAGGTTACAAGCTGTACTGATTGTTGCTAGCTAAGACCCACAGGGGACACGTAATTCCTATTTGTTCCACAAACCACTTCTCTTAGGGTGTCATAGAGAAGCTGTGGTGGGGAAAAAAAAGACGACTGGTCGGTCCCACCCAAGGCAGGCTGTATTAGTGTTTAGGTTGCTGGCATGCTCTTAAGATTTTTTTTCCTGCACAAGTTTATATCAACATTCACAGCCCTGGTGAATCACATCTGAAGTGTCCTGTCAGCTCAATAACATATTCCTAACTGAACTATCCCAGTAACAGGATAGATTCAGGACTGAGAGTTTTTCCTCCTGTAACACAGGCAAAGCAAAGACTTAGCCCAGCTCTTCTCCATCCAGATGCTCCAGCCACCAGTTCAGCCTTCCGTTTTGCTAGTCCTTGGTCCTCGAGCCATGTTGAGATTCACTGACCTGTTACTTTAGGTGACAACAGATGCAAGGGATCCCTTGCAACTGCTGCCCGCGGGAAAAATACTCGTGTCAATGCCGGTTTGTAAAGCTCCAAAGGAATATTGTGGGATTCCAGGCAGAGTTCTGACATAATACATAGGACTGCCCTTAGCAGTTGGACTGCCCTTTTAGTTGGTTTGGTTTATTTTATTTTGTTTTGGTTTATTTTATTTTGATACTTGCCCTTCATGTAAAGCTAATGTGTATTAGCATTCACTTGACTGCTATTAAGGCTATTTCTGTGCCAAGAAGTACAGTTCACCCCTGTCAATACATGGTGTGCCCCCGCTTTTGTTTTCCTTTTTGTGTGCCCAATTCTTTAGGGCAGGCACAACTCCTAGCCAGAGGCAGTACATCATTAAAATACATTTTAGAAAAATTAGAGTAGTTGAAAATCTGGAGTTTCAGCCTGAGGCAATTTCTAGTATTTGAGCATTTGTTTTTATCTTAAATCAAGACTAAAGACATTGAAATGCTGTTTATTTCTCACGGAATGTGAGGTTCCACTAAATGTTGTTGGGAAATATACCAGTGAAAATAACAAATTGCAGGAGTTCCTGAACCAAAATTTTTCTTTTTAGTTTGCTGAACCAAATCAAAATAACTGTTTCAAGTAATTCTGACATTCATCAGCATGCCCTAAGGCTATAGCAAGTGCCTCTTGAGAGATGAAACTATAGTTCCCATACTGCCTTTGCCTGTATGGACTGGACTACCCATTTGGACATCATCTCCCACCATACCACACACCACGAGGACTATTCCAGAAGGGTGGCTACAGAGCAGTGTGGGAAGGGGGCCCCAGTCAGTAAATGCAGGGGCTGCCTGATATATAGCTGCCAGGGATCACCACTGAAAACTGAGATGGCCATCACAAAATCCTTGGATTGAACTGACCTGAAGCAAAACATCCTGAGACACAAATGTCCACAAGGAGAACTTTCATTTCATAGAGAAATTCAGAGCAATAATCAAACACTGGCAGAAGCAGTGATGGGCATGGAGTTGCTGGTGAGGTAACTAACAGGTAATCAATCACTCACGTGCATGGGCTAAGCTCAGTGCCCAGAGCCGCAGGTAGGATGCTGTGTTGGAGATGCAGCCAAGGCAGTATTCAATGGTATGGATAGCTTGGTGGACAAACGTGTCTCCAAAACTGAACTGAAACAACATAAACCCAAATGCATTTTATTAGTTCTTAGTTTAGGGCTTCGCGGTTAACAGAGCAACACTCCACCAAAGGCTCTTCCTACTCCTCCCTTTTTCTTGCCATGTCCTGAGAAACACAAAGATATTTCCCAGATAAAGAGACTGTTCTGAAAAGTGTCAATTCTGTATGATCTTCCCATACATTCTCCCTGGAGGCATACAATTCAAGTGAAAAGCAAATGTTCAGGAACCAGCTCATATTCTAGTCTTACAATTTCAAATCTTTAGATGTTAATCCAATTGCAACCAATGATTTCTTACAAAGACAGAAATTTTTATGTAAAATAGGCTGTTTCAGACTATCTGCCTATTGGCATATACGTTTTGGGAGATATCACTGAATAAGAATATCTTCTAAGACTGTGAAGATTCCGTGACTGGGAACAGCCAACCATATCCACACTCAATATTGTTGGTACTCCCAACTGCTACAAACACTTTTGTCACTTTTTTAACTGCATTGCTGCATACTACAGAAACCCTTGACAATATCTGTCAAAGGAAGACTCTCTAGCCAACACTGCAGGCTGCCAACTTTTAATTGCTCCTTTGCAATTTAAAGGAAGGAAAACTGACTAACTCTTGGGGAAGGCTTGACCTTCCCTGGGTGCTGCATGGAAATGAAACAACTGCCCTTGGGGAAACAAAAGCTTGCCGCTTGTAAAAGCTTGAGGTTTGTAAGTATGCCTGCCTTCACCAGGCAAAACTAAAGGAAAAATTTAGGGGAATTAATTCTATGAAAATCCAAATTTTACTCTGTTTGGAAACACAAACTGTTGCAACAGTGTGTCTTGGCATCTTGTTAAAAAGAAAGACTGGCAACTCTGCAAAAGCCTTCTGCTTGGCTTTCTGTCTTCTGCTAGTGTGCCTGTCTAAATAATTTTCTGCCCGGTCTTACCTCTTCAACATCATCTTCATGTCCTCCATGGCCACCACCGTGGTCTCCCTGGGAAGCTTTCTTGGAGTGATTGGTCTCTGGTAAATCTACCTCATTTTCACCTCCAGGGTTTCCTGAGATGGCTTGAGATTGAATCTTTCAGAAACAAAATGTAATATGTCTTTTGTGTCATGCTACAGGTTGATACCAAAATGAAGCAGAGCACAGCATCGATCTCCATCAATAACCTCACGATGGGTAACAGTTGAAGGACTACATCATGAACATGAGGACAATTTCAACAATACTTGGTCATCACGGACCACAGAAACTGAGTACTCCTGCCAAATGGCTAATAGTACTTAAATATTTTCCATCCTAGAACATCTTCCACTTATTCCAACTAATTTGGAGCTGATTTCAAGTCTCACAATGCACCCTTTATATGCACCATGAGAAGATCCATCACTTTTTGGCAAATGCAAAAACTGAGGCACATTAAAGCTGATGATCTCAATTAGATGGGTGCAAATCAAATGAATTAGCATCAAGTGAAAGGGAAATGGAGCCTGAAAGGCTCAGGTGACTCAATGAAGGTCACACAGTTCCTGGGGTATAGATAGAGATACAATTCAGCTATCTTGATCCATTTTAAATTTACTAAAACCTTGTGACAACCCACCTTCTCTCCATAATCATTCTTTCCAGGGCTTTTCTAAAGGCCTGAACAGCCTGATCTGAGCCTCACTCCAGAAATGGCAGCACAGCATAAGAATTACCCTACATTATATAATGGTAAGAGTCCTGTTATACAGCATAGCCAAATACGGACCTCACGGCTTCTGTCAGGTTCTGCCCTGTCACCCTTTATAGCTTCATGAGCAAGGTCTTATGATAACATATTGGTTCCTTCCTATTGCAGCAGTAATCATTGTCACACCCGTTTTATCTTTGCTTTACCTGAATGTCAGCACAGAGAACAGACTTTGTTGCAAACATATAAATCTGGATAAATGCAAGATGTGATCAGACAGCTAACATATGAAAATTAGGAACAGAAATACAGGGGCATAATAGGAGGTGGGGAAAAGCTGTCAGATGTTGCTAGCATAAAAACAGGAGATGGAGTCAGCCATGTCAAGCATTCATCCAAATCCCAGAAGATTGACAAAATAAGAAATTACAGCACAGAGGCAGGGCTGCAAAGGTCTCCCGGGGACTTGGCTTTCAGTTATAGGTCAGAAGTGACTGGATTGGAAAAGGTCATGCAGCACAACCAGCTTCTCTTTCTTCAAATGGAAACATCTGTGCCCTATAAAACGTACCCCAGGCACTAACTCTGACTATAAAGAGAAGTAAATTCTGACAGACAAGTAAAGTCCTGTTAGCATAATAAAGGAGAGAATTAATGAACAACTGGGAAACTGCAGCTTCTGCAGTTACATGCTGAAGAGCTGGGCAAACTGCAGAGCCCATGGGAAGGAGGGTTCCTTTAATGTGAAGGCAATCACTTAGGGAAGAAAGCACCACTACAAAGCAGGCAGCAGCTTTTAAACCAAGCCTCTGTTCCAAGCAGTGTTGATCTCCAAGGCCAGGAATGTCACAGATGCCCCGTTTCTACAGAGAAGCCAACCAGTGGTTAATGGTAGTTGTGGAAAGGCATCTGAGGTTTTTGTGCTGACTAGTAAAGCCTTGCAGCCCCAGCCTTGCTTTGCTAGAACTTCAGTCTTTCTAAACCTTCTCTGATTTTGAATACGACACTTGAAAGAGCTCAGTGCCAGCTTAACTCCTCTCCCAACAAATAGGGTATGGCTTTGTGAGCAAAGCTCTTGCTCCCCATTTAGATGGCTCAGCCAAATGTCCATACACATGCTCTTGGCACGTGTGCTGTAAAGCACAGGTTGAAATCACCGGAGAAACTCTGAGATCAGAGAAAAGCAGAATTAGAACACTCCAAACAGTTTTCAGGGTCTGTCTCCTCAGCTTTGCCTTTGCTGTACTGAACCCCCCTTGCCTGGTCCACATCCCTTACCATGCGCTGTGCTTTCTGGTGGTTAGCTCGGAGGATGAAAGGTTTAATTAGGAGCATCCAGGGAACAGCAATCAGAGCAAATATGACCAAGAAACTCTGCACTTCTTTCTAAAAGAGAAAACAACCAGAAGAGCAAAAAGTTACTTTACTTCCTTTAGCCTTTATGGTTAGAAACCTGATTCTATAAAATGGTATTTTTTTTTAGATGACAGATATACTCCCTGTATCTGTTGAGTCTCCTCTGCTTGTTGAGGACATGAAAATAAATGTATACTGCTTAAGGCTCCAGGAAGCATTGCCAGCTAGAGATGGTTACAGACTTGGAGATGAAAGGGTTTCACGTTGGAAAGGGTTAATTTGCCAAAACCCAATGTTACTGACATGAACCTGGCTCTCCAGTGTCCCAAGTGACTGTCCTAACTACTGGGTGAGCCAGTCAGCCTGCCTTGCTTTGATCAATGTAGAAATGCTGCAGTAAGAGCCAAGTCATTCAAGTCTTCCCCTAGAAAGCCGAAAATTCAGGATTTGCTCTACATTTACAATTCCAGGTTTGATAATGCATTGCCCCCACAATACAAGGTATTCTTGTTGCAGTATGCCACCCCTATCACTATCCTAACGTACCTGCTTGTACTTTAAGAAAAACAAAACAAAACAAAAATAAACAAAGAAAACCCCAAACTACAACTTCTGCATTTTTAAAAAACTGGCTCAGATCTCTGATCACCTTATGGTTGGTCTCATACAGTCTTTGCATTCAGACTACCCAGGCGGATGGCACAGACAGTTACTGGTGGAGTAGAGGGATGGGAATATGAGAAAAAAATTACCATCTTGGAAAGGCTTTAGGTTGTTACAAAACAAAATGTTATCTAATGACTTTTTGAAGGCTGTAAACCTGTGTTTTCCCAAACTCCTCTGTAGGCTTAACACAGTTACTTGGAACTTATAAGGACTCTCCACTAACTCTGGCTCACCAGCAGCCCTAAAACTGAGCTCATGTTAAAGTGTGCAGCCGTATAGATGTAGATGCATACATGTCTCTGGAGGCAGCATTTGCTTGCAGATTCTTCATTGAGGCTGCTGACGTAAAATCAAGCAAGAAAACAAATAATCCATGTTCTGAGCAAATAAAAAAAGATTACTTTAAAAGAAGTAAACAATTTCCTCTTAGGGGAGTTATTTTGCTTTTTTCTTTAAGTGGACTCCCCAAAGAAGATATTTCTGACAAAATTTGCCAGAAAATCCTCTAGGTACTTCTATATTTTAGCTGAAAATATAAAGTTTTCAAGTTTTCCAAAGAAGAAATAAGATTTTATCAAGGAAAGGAGAGGGTTCCTTTGTCTCTAGTCTGGACTTCAGGACAGCACACCTGCAATACCCACCTCTCCAATCACCCTTCTTTCCTTTTTCCCCTCAAAGTATCTTAAATTGCATCATCATTTTTGTAAGGATGACACTAAGAATGAGGTTTCCTTTGCATCACTGATAGTTCTCTGTCCTACCTGTCTACAAGGCCAACATAAATACCAGAAGGACAAGCTCCTTTTGTGTGACTGGTACTTGTGATTGAGCTTCTAAGCCTGTTCCCCATCTTTATGCCCACTCTCCACAATCCCACTGTGAATCCAAAACCAACTACAGTGGACTGGAGCTGCTTGATCCGTACCTGATGCAGATATAATGGAGCATTTGAAGCATCACTGTAATTGAACAGAAACATATTGATGAAGTGGATGAGGATGCTTGGTGCACTCTGGGATGAGTGGACATCAAAATGACACCATTTGAAAATAATCATGAAGACCAGGTAGCCAAAAAGAGAGAGAATAAAAATCATCTCTGGAATGAATTGAAGGATAATGTTTATGTATTTCTTGAAGTAGCTGGAAAGAATCAGGAAAGATAGCTACAATTAATACACTCTGTATTAATACCAGGTTACACCCAAGTATGGCAGTACTGTACACTACTTAGTATTTGGAAAATAATGTAAGAAACAAAAAGTTATCACTAGCCAAGAAAGAAGTCTGTAATTGCAATGATTACCAATGAAAAACATTATTTAAATACAAAAGCTTTGCAATACTTGTTCTCTTCAGGTTTTAGTACTTGACTCACCAGTATCTCAGCTTCTTGAAAGATTACTACATTGGAATAAAAGCCAATTTTCAAAAAATGGCTAATTTTTTACAAGGTTAAGCATTATACGCCAAGGAAAGTTAGAACCAGGCGTAGAATCAGTTCTGTGGGGGCAATTCTCCTCTCTGTCATCTGCAAACACTTTCCATCCTTGAAGGTCACTATATACCTTCCAGCTTTGGAGAGTCTCTCAAGACTGTAGTGTCAACTCTATTACTATTTCTTGTTTTTTGTTGTAACATATAGAGGCAGAGATATAGACATGCACACACAGAGATCCTGACCAAAGGCTCACTTAGGTGAAACACGCACACACACATAAACACACACTGCAAGATTTCAGTGTGCTTTGGATTAGGGCAAAAGAGTTTGTCTTTCAAGGCAAAAAACATCAGTACTGGGAGGTGCTATATCTTTCTAATCTAGTGCACTTCAGTATTTCAGAGGAATCAAGAATCTAAGAGAGAAAGCAAAGAAGAGAGCTTATCCAAGAGAATATCTGCAATGTGATAGCTGTCCTTCCAGCCTTTGGACTCAGCACTCTGTACCAACAGTGGTGTGAGTTAGTCAGCGTATGTGACATTTCTACTTACACTAAAGAAAGGACAAAATTGAGTCATAGATCTGAGATATGAGGCCTTTGCTAGTTTAGCAATGAGGACTTGTATGCTGCAGCAATGGGCTCGGTGAAATCAACTTACATGTGGTTGAAGAGACTGAGTACCACCCCAAAAATCATGTGCACAATCCCTATGACAACTGACATCTTCATTTTGTAGGAGTTCAGGAAAGTCAGCTTGTTCGATGCAACATTCCAGATCTTTGGGGAAAGGAGCAGAGAGACACAAAAGAACAAGATTTTCAGGTGTTTAATCAATAGCAGATTTGTGAAAGTTGTTGCTTTGACACCACCAATTTACTCCTACCAGTTCTAGTAAGAAAATAACCAAGCGACAGGAATTTAAATGTTGCTTAAAATACTTTTCACTCTGCCAAGCTTCTCATCTGAAAGATATGAGGTATTACCCTTGTTTAACAGATTAAAATGATGTACTGACTTTGCTTCAGTTCTCCAGCAACCAGTGCAAAGGCTGGTAGCAGAACCTAGATCTTTTCAGTGTCATTCCTTGCCCTTAGGCTGAGTCATCTCCTTTAGCAGAGGTAGAAAGGCATTAGAAAAACCCTCTTGCTACTGTGGAAATTTATTCCACCTTCACCAGAAAAGCACTGAGGGCAGAGCACGTTCAAACTTTTTCTTTGAACACGAAAAAGCTCATTCCGACTCTTAGGCCATGGAGATCAGATTATTGCCTGTCTCTCTACAGTAACTTTTCAGTTGTGTTAGGACAGTAGCCATATGACTCTTCTCAATCCTGCCTTTTTTATTCTACAGAGCTTTGGGGTTGCTTCTCCTTCTAAAAATTCCTAGACCCCAAAGTCATCTGACCTCAGAAATGGTAAGTACATACCTCTTCTCAGACACTAAGTATAGTACCCGAACAGAAAGGAGGAATACAAGATTATTTGGAAGGCAAAACATATGCCTTTGTCTGACATGTTTTGCCTCTTCTATGGCTATGGAAGAGATAAACCTCAGCCATCCTGCCAGGACTGGCAGAATGCAAAGAGCCATCCATCCTTCTGGGCAGATGACATTGATAATTTCTACAGAGGGGGCCATGAGGGTGTTGGTGCTTTTCAGTTCACCCTTTCCCTGCCAGCACTTGTTCAGCTGTTTCTCTCTCCTGGCTGGGTGTCCCAGCCTCTCGAGCAGGCGGCAGCCAGGGTGGAAGAGGGACTAGCCTAGGTTAACCTAAAATAGGGATGTGTCAGGGCAATGTACAGAAAATTCAGCTTCGTCTGTTGAGACTCCCTGAATTGGACTGCCTACATCCTGGGCAGAGTTTTAGAGCTGGGTTTGTGAAAAACTTACTACAAGGTCAAGGTCTCTGCAAACTAGGGGAAGCCAGTATTTCTCTTTGTAACTCATTGAAATGAGAGCAGATCCAGCAGAACAGAGGTTAACTGCCTAATAGGAAGATTGAAACAGGAAACCTTGACGTTAACAACTACATTTCAGTATGTGATAAAGAGACAAAGGCAAGAAAAGGGAACTACGGCACAGAAAAGAAAATGTAGATAAGTTAACTAATACTGGCATGTATTTCACACTTCATATGATAAATAAGCTGCGTGCAAATCAGGACTTTGCCTTCAAACTTGTGAAGTAGTGCTGGAATGCGTTAAGTACTCAACTAAGGAAACTGAGTCCAGCACACTGGTGAAGAGTGGAGACTGCAGCACAAGATCACTCTCTGGCAAAATCGAAGGTCTTTCCTGATGCTTTCATTTTGCTGCTGCCCGTGCAAAACTGTCAGCAATATATATCCTTGATTCTAAAGCAAAGCATCATGACTAGGTAAAAACAGGCAAAGTGCAACAAGTGAAGAGCACAACTTCAGGAGAGAGAGCAGGGAGCTACTGATGTACCTCGTATGTAGAAACAGGATTGAAATACAAGTTATTAGAGCAATTTAATTTAATTACCGGATCTATTCCAAATGGATATGGATTTCCAGAGTAGACTCCTGGGACTGCCGGATCCAACTGCAGAACTGTATTGTCCAGAAGCACATCCTTACTACAAGAGAAAAGGGAATGGCCTTTGCAGCTTAATCTCACTGTATAACCCAATGGTATATTCATGTGAGACGTGCTGAGGACCATCACATGATATCTGTCACTGACCCCAGCCTTTCTGTGAACTTTTGTCCTGGGCTTGTGTGTGTGGGTCTGTGTGTGTGTGTATATGGGTCCTATACAACGCAGTCACCACCACACTGAGAATTCTCTACACATCAGCCCCGGACACCTGCAGATTTTTATGCACGTCAGTGCCTGAACAAACAGGCGTGTTCCCAGGGACTCCACATTTCCATTTCAATAGTGAGTTTGTCTGTGTGTGTCAGACAAAATCTCTGATTCATTCATGACTGCATCCACAGCAGGAGTTCTTCCCTTCCCCACACAGGCAGTCACTGTGTCTTTCTTTCAAAGCCTACGTGCTCCATTTGGTGTGTTTTCACTTACTTCCAAGTGCTATTTTTAAACATGGGGAGGACATGCCAGGAAGAGCCAAAGATGTTGAATGATTTGGAGAAGCAGTCATTGTAGATGAAGCCAGTGTACATGGAAAATATGCCCATGAGCAGGATCAGGTAGCGCCCGCTGAAAAAGGTATTCCAGATCTGTAGGGGGAGAAGGCAGTGTCAATGACCAAAGTACCTGCAGTCTCATCAAATGCTGGCCCTTGGCGAACACGAGAAATGGTTGTACTAACCTACGTATATACAATTATTCATAGGAAACTCCAGGTTCCTTGGGCCCATCTGGGTCTCTGTGTAGAAGCAGGCAGAATTACTTGCCAAGTCTCTGCCTCACAAGCCTCTTCAAAAGATCTCCACTCAGTCTTTGAGAGGCTGGATGCCCCCCTCATCAAATGGGGATGATGATCCTTTTCCTATGCTGATAGGGTGCACCAGCTCCCTGGAACTCACCTCATTAGTGCTTTTCTGGGCAAGCAGGCTCTTCTCATTAATGACCATCCAGAGTGCAAAGCCCAGCATGACAGCACCATGGCCACAATCTCCAAACATCACCGCAAACAAGAAGGGGAAGGTAATGATAGTGTATGGAGCTGCAGGAAGGAAAGAACAAGAAGCTCAGATCCCCCTAAACAAAAAGACCTCAGCAAAGAAGCAGACCATTCCACCAGACCATTTGTCACAGCTACTACCCTGAAAGGCCTCCATGATCCATGCCCTACTCACCAGGCAATCAGATCTTGTGCAGAACTAGCTTTACCACCAGAAAGACTCTAGGTTTTTGTTCATTCTCAGTGCTCTCCTTGAGATGAGTGTTTGACATTTTTCTCAGGTCCTTTTGGCTTTCTTTTGCCTCAGCACTACAAGCTCAACTTATATTTGCCTTGTGACCTTAGGTCTTTTCCTCAGTGCTGCTACCTCACCATTTGTGCCCATTCTGTATTTGTGAAGTTCATTATTCCTGCCACAATCAGTCACTGAAGACAAACAGCCGAAGTCTTTGCCTGAGAAAATCCATGCCTATGCAACAAACAGTACCAATTTTTACCAGCAGAACATATGGTTCCCATTTCTCAATCAGCAATGACCCCATGTTTTACGATGATGAAACTCAAGGGCTTCACTTTGGGTCTAGCAAGTCATGTACAGGTAGTTGAGTGTTTCTCACCTGGGTTCATCTCCCTGTAGTTGCCCACACCATATGCATCCACAATGTTCTGAAATCCAGCTGTAAACTTGTTGGTCCTGTTGAAGGTGGGTGGTGCCATCTTGGTGTGTATGGCGGTCAGGATAGGGGCAATAGTAGAGCCACTGCGCTCCTGCAAAGCCAGTGACAAGGACAGACACAGACAAGGTGGCTAGCAGAAAGGAAGCGGTCCCACAGCACTAAGGTCTGTGTCCAACTACGCACAGGCAGAAACATGAAAGCTGAGCTCAAGCGTGCTATATCTCAACACTTTTTCTAATATCCAGATTTTTCCATTTTCAGTGCTATTGATTTGTTCAGGGAAAGCTGCCAGCACTGCTGACTTTTGTGGGTCGATTACAAACCTGCTAAGATTTAATGCTGACCTTAAACTCCCCGAGGCCAAGTGATCATGCGACAACCTCAAGTTTAATTAAAACAGAAAAAAAGAGCCCAGCATTATGGTAACAGACAGAAGTCTAAACACACGCTCAACATACAAACAGCACAGTTTGGGTGAGGGCTCCAGGGACACAAAATGTTGGTCTCTTACCATTCCCTGATGGAGAGCTTTTTTTATCCGGCCAGTATCAGCCAGTGGGAACCAGATCTCTGCAATGACGCACTGCTGGGTGACGTCGATGTTACAGCAATTCAGGATGTGGTAGATGGCCTTGATTTTCTTTACCTTGATCACCCAGGACCACAAGTTGGCTGCTGCCTCATGCAGCAGTCTCTGGCGGTGGGACTCGGTTTGTGTTATCACCTGTAAGCACAGCACAGGCAGCACTTGAGATAGGAAGGCACAGGCGGCATGACCTGCTCAGCAGTTACTCGGGGAAGGCAGGTGGAAGAGGGTTGCAGAAAGGGACTGATCTGTGTGAACGTGTGGGGTATTCTGGAGGGCAGTGTGTGCAGGTCTGGACACAGGAGCACCTGACACCAGGTGCACAATGCTGTTCGCTAAGGACTCTCCCTGCCTGGCCCTGAGCCTCTGTAAGTACAGAGGAGACCATTGGGAGTTACTGACCTGTGGAATTGGTTCCTTATCCAGTAGCTTACAGACTGGCCACATCTCACCGTGTGCTTCCACCCTGCCATCTCCTGTAGGCATCTCTGTGCCACGAACTTGGGGCACATCACATCCATGAGCATGCCTGCCCTGCTAGAGCTACAGCTCATGGCCCTGGTGGGACCTCCATGCACCATGTGGCCACCACAGTGCTGCTGCATAAATGAGCAATGGAGATAACCTGTGTTGTCTACAAATGCTGAAGAAGCCTAGCTGCCCATGATGCTCAAGAATCAAAGTCAGTTTGGAAGCAGACTTGCATGCAGGCTTGGCATTCACAGGCATCCACAGAGGAAGTGACAGCAGGATGTCAACTATCAGATGGGCCACCTCAGCAAACAGAGTGTCCATTCCCTCTTGCCTTGGGACCCACTGCCATGTGTGACAATACAAAGGTCTACTTGTACTTCTAGAACAGCAGTCTCAGCTTACCATCGCTTCTGTGACAAGGTCCCCAAGACCAATTTCCTCAGTACAGAAAATCTAATTTAAGTATCTAAAAAAATATCTTTAGAGTCCTCTCTGAGCCCAGTATAGTTGTACTACACTTGTGACTGAATGACTTTGTGAGCTGCTGATGGAAACCATGCTGTAAAAGCTACATGAAACCATTTTGGACAGTCTGCGTAATGTGCAATTTGGTTATGATGCCTGCTCATGACCTTAGATCCCACCTCATAGCTCCATATCACATGGTCTAAACCTCTGACCTGTGCACAGACAACAGCAGCAAGTAGTCTTTGAGGCCCTCACATGGGAGCCTGTCCCCCGCGTATCTCCTGGGGGGTGTAAATGGGCAGAGTAGAGCACAGCCACTGGCCTCTGCAACAGGTGAGGGGATTGCTCCTGGGCTGGAGGCTTCATCCCCAGCCCGCAGCCAGCTCTGCACAGCCAGCTCCCAAAACAAGCCTGGGATCTGGCCATGGCCACAGGGTTTCAGACAGGACAAAAGTCTGGGTAGATCCCACTTGCAGGGTTCGAACCCTAGTAATGCCACTGTCACTTACTGTGTTTAAATCCTCAATCCTTGTGTTGACTCCATCAAGCATTTCTCGGCGCTCGGTGGCAGATTCTGGGCAGGGATAGACTGTGGCACGAAATCTAGCCTCAGTAAGAGAGAAGTGAGAAACACCATTTATTTGACTAACATTTTCTTCCTCTGGACTTTTCTTAGCTCAGACGCGGGAAAACAGGACTTTATTCCTCACCCAGTACTATACTCCTCTTACATACTATGAAGCTGTGCCTGGACTCCGAGAAAGTTCCAAAAAGGTACATTTACCTCTTCATGAGAAAAAGGATCCTTTCACCTGTTTTAGCTGAAAAAAAACCTCCCGCTCCCTGTCTCAGGTGGTACAAGGTATTATACCTTGTATGACGTTATACAGCGGTCAGCACTAATGCACAGACACCTCCCTAAGGATGCCCTGCTAATGTCTGGGGAAGCTGCTTGACCAGCAAAGAGCCACAAAAAACCCCACCCTGGCAGAGGCAGCCCTGATAACACGGTAGCCAACAGATGTCCCTCTTGCACTGAGGCTGGAAAAATACCGTGTCCCTGTCTCTGCACTACCCTCTCGCAGTCACTGGGGGAAGGCATCAGCTGAGCTGCTGCTGCTCAGCAAACAAACACCCTGCCTGCCTGCAGGCTGTGTAAGCAATTAGCCCTGTAAAAACAAAAAAACAACCGAACAAAAAACCCCCACACCTCCTAAAAAAAGCCCCAAAACAACCAAACCCAAACCAACCCAACAACAAAACACTGTATTTCCAGGATAAAGCAAAAAGAGAATGACCATACAGGTGACTTGTGGCTTCTGGTCCATCTGTTTGGCTAGACAGCTTGGGAGCAAGGGAAGGATGGGTGATGTTTTTTAAACACTCGAGAGTGGTATCTATTATATCAGCTTACATACTGCCAGGCCACTATAAATACATTTCCAAGCTTACCCCAAATGCCCGTATTTGGGAGATTGAACTATTTGCTTAATGTAGTACAACACCGATTAACGTGGGCTTCTAATATGTGAGCAAAGGTCTTATCTCTATGCAGGTATTGTATACTGCTTCATCTATAGCATGCAACATGACCTTCTCCACTGCAGTGTTTTAAAGCCACTCTATGAACCCAACACAGCCAATTAGAAATAAGTAAGTTGCATGTCTCTCTGAAAAGTGTGCAACTACCTGTCCTGCCTGCAAAACAAGTCTCAGAGTACACTTCATGCGCAAAGAGCAGGCACAAGGGATCCCACTGGGACCTCGCAGATCACAAGGTTTGCTGCTGCAAGGCTCTGCGCCTACAAGTTTTAACTGAGCTGAGGTGCTGCAGTAACTAAAATAGCAGAGATCCTTCCATTTTTTAATTTTTTTTTCAGTGACATTTAGTGCTTGTGTCAGCCTTGCCCTTTCAAGGGCATTATAGATGTCATCCTTCAATACCGCCCCAACAGGTCTGCAGGACCACCTAAGGCAACACACTTCCACCATCCTGCAGCGGAGTTATGCTGAGTTAGGGTTGCTGAAGGGCTGCCTTTCTGCACGTGACATGAATTAAAAGAAGGTGTAACAGGGTCATAGGGGTCTATCTCTGTTTAAGAGACAAAAATGTGCATGCTCTCTGGCTTTGAACACCACATATATCACCACCTGCTCTCCAAAATCAGTTCCAGCACACACAGAAGTGAGGACAGTTGCAAATTGAACAAAACATGGAGCAGTTTCCTAGAGATCAACCCAGAGCTGCGTGTAATGACAGCACGCACTCTTCAGCTAAACTTCCCTTTCCAGAATTGAATCTCTCCTCACTCAACACCTGCTATTCGTTTCCAAAGGTTATTCACCCTACCTAATTATTTCCATCTTCTTATTCTTCACAGCTCTTAGTTCATCTTTAATAGGGATTTTTAATCAAACTTGAAAGCTTATTCCTCCATGCTGTACAGTTCCCCAGTTTCCAATAACGTTATTGCAGCAGTGTTGCTTTGATCTTTTAACAGCCATTTTGCATACTGAGTATCAGCTTTGCCCTAATGGCACAGACATCTCTGAAAGCTCCAGGAGAATTCAGCAGGGAATCCTTACATTGATAAACCCAGTTTAGTATTCACATTAGCACTGAGGCAGCCGCAAGAAAAGGAGGAAAAGAAAAAATTCTTACATTTTCCTCCTCCCTGCTCCCTCTACACCTTTCACTAATAAATCTGTGCATGGACTTAATGCTCATGAAATTGGCAGACTAATGTTACCAATTAGAGTCAAGCAGGGACTACAAGCGTAACCTGAGGCACACTGCTCTGCAAACAAATCTTAGCCTTCCTTGCAGGAGACTGGCTTATAGCAGTCCCATGATTTTTGCAGGATATTTACTTGTCATGAATGATGACTTAGTGCTAAGCAGAAACGTCCTGCTGGGGCTGGAATGACACTGCCATCTGCTTTAGGTACAGTTAACCCTGCCTTAAAGATGGACTAGCCCAAAGTATCTTGACCTGTGCACCAGGGATGGCTGATGGCCCACAGAGCACAAAAGGAGAGTCATGGGATAAATACATTTAAAAATCTGCCACTCAGCAAAATATCTGTATACATGTGCATATTAGGAAGAAAAAAATTGAAAAAGAGGAAGAAAAGACATGAGCGACAATTCAAGGGTAGCCTGATTAGCTGGCAATAAACAAAAACCAGTGCACTAGCACTGCAATTCACATCCTGTGAATTTGTCTTAGGTAGGTATGTTTTCCTTCAGTTACAAGAAGCTGAGAGAAACCAGTCTAAATTCCTTGCTATAAACCTATCACCATATATGTGCCACCAGCTGATAACAACTTTGCACATCATGGCCCACCCTGCAAAGATCTGTTCACACTTCCAGCGCTGCCTGGCCTCACGCTCCTGACTGCACCCCGTTGCAGAAGGATGTGCCCCTGGTTTGGAAGATTCTGGGTTCAATCAATAACAAAAATACTGACAGGGATCACATTGCCTCTTCTTTTACTCACACCTTGGCTTTTGATTGCAGGGAATTTAAAATGCTGCAGGGGAAAAAAAAAAATCCTCCAAAATGAAGCGCCTGCAGTGCAATGTGGGCAACCCCCAGCCCTAATGTATGGCCTGGCAATGTGCAAAGCCATCGGCGCAGCGGCAAAGGCAGCGGGAAGCATTCACCGCTGGCAACTGCCAGGAGTGCGGAGAGAGAAGGGTACTGAACAGCATCTAAAAAGGAGGCAAAGGAATGAGGCATTAGCAGGTAATTGTAATCAAGAAATAGAATGAAAGACCACCAGCTGAAAGACCGCCAGCAGAAGCAGACTGGTCCTGCACAGTGGCAATGGCAAAACTACCTCCACCTCTGACGTTCAGGATCAGAAATCAGTGACTGATACCTGGGGGTCTTCCCCCATCTGTCCATGCTCCCATGGCTGCTTTATAGAGAGAGATGCCCACCTCAGCAGGGCTGAATTGCTCTCAGGATGAGCTCTCAGGATGAGCATTGCCCTCCACTGCCTATGGAAGGCATCTTGGAGGGCCCCATTTCTAATGCAGGAATTGCTAATAGTCCCCAGGGGTTTGTCACTTCACGGGACTGAAGTCAGTTCTCCCAGCTGGATGAACTGACCTTCCTGCTTTTATTCTGATTAAAGGCAGGATGTAAGGAAAGACCTGCCCTGAGTGCACACGTCGGGTAAGAGCAATTGCTCACCCCTTCCCTGTGACCTTCTGCAGCCTGCAGGCGCTTGGCTGGCCCCGCTTGGCCAAGGGGTTATACCTGAAATGGATTCAGTGACAGCAGACAGATCCCCTCGTCAAATCTGATTTACACTGCAACAAAGCCCATCGGTCATCAGCGTTATGAGAGAGTAACAAAATATTCAACCTGAATTACCTTTTCAAGATGCTTAATGGGGTGGAAACAAGTCAGGCTGTATGAAGCTTTCATTTCTCTTCTGGGCTCTGTCTCTGATTACACAGATACTGCCCAAAGGCCTTGGGAAAGGGTTGAATAAACTACAGCATCATCTTTTTATGCTGAAATGCAGGAAGGCTTGAGAGTAGGCTGGGGATTACCATGTCCCCAGTCCCTAAGCTGTAGTATCTGTTAGTGCCCCTGATTTTCCAGGAAAGGATGCTGTGAATTTCTTAAAAACCAGTCCCTTTTAAGAAGTACCAAGTTAAAGACCTAGCAACGGAAGCTCCCAAGATCTTTAAGTCACTTTGGAAAATTTAGAACCTCAGTTTCCAAGTGCCAAGGTGACGGATATCTTTCATGATTAGGAGCAGCAGAGCTGAGGAGCAGAAGGGAACTCGGTAGCAGAGCTGACAGCTGGGGTGCGGAGATCTAATCTCCGGCTCCAAATTCAGCCAGCCCGGGCTGACAGGTGAACATCTCTGTGGGAGTCACCATGGCTTGCTCACAGGCCTGCCTTACCCATCACAAATCTTCTTGATTTTTTGTTTAAGCTGCTCGCCTTGATAGAAGATAATGAACACGTTCTTCTTCACCTCTTCTCTCTGCAATGCAATTCAAGCAGAATTTAAAGTACCCAGAGCAAAGAGTCCAGTGCAGAAAAAGTGGTGGGGGTTTTTTGGCAGCCTCTTCACTGGGTTGTTCTTTCCCCCCAGCCCCAGTTTTCCAGCAGCAATGTTTTCCCTAGATGCTGCTTCAGGGACCAGGCATGAGCAGCAGCTCTGGGTTATGGGGGAAGGAGCAATGTGGAGTGGAGAGGTAGGGGACAGGAGGTCTGGCAGGGCACAGGGCCCACCCCAGAGACACCAAAGGGAATCAACCCTCTGTAGTCAGCCTTGGGTGAGGACAGCCACAGCCCACCCCTCCCTGGTGGTCCCCGTAACACAGCCACCCTGCTGGGGCTCACATCACCTTAACAAGGCAGGACAAAGCCACCTGGATAATGGCAAAAGGGGAAAACAATGTCAAAAAATACTTCTCCCATCCTGAAACTTTCCCACCATTCTTGTACAGGCTGCCTTCAGACACATAGCTCTGGTGAGGCAGCTGGTGCTGCAGCATGGCCAGGGCACCAGTTTGGTTTCGGCAGGTCGCAGGCATGCACAAGGAGCAGTGTAAAGCGAAAAGAGGTTGGCACCTACCGTCACAGGGTCCTCCAGGGGGGTGTCCATTTCGGTGTACCTCAGGTAGATGTTTCCCCTGCAGGCTCGCCACAGTAAACGCTCAAAGGGTATCATCCTTTCCCTCTTTATTACCCCTGCTGTGAATCTGAGCAGAGTTAAAAGATAAATGAATTACAAGTCCATTCTAAATCTTTTGGGACCTGTAAGCACAGGTCTGAATGACTTTATCCTGCTGTTTTTTCTTCAAAACACTGTAGGTCCTCCCCGAATCAACAGTAAAAAGAAGAGACAATTCTGGTTAGAAATGGATGAACAGATTGATGCTTAAAGTCACACAAAGAGAGAGTGCCTGAATGACAGAGGTAACAGGTAGCAGTTTTGAAATGGTGGTTTATCTTCACTCCCTCTTGTTCTCCTTTTCCCAGAAAGCATCAGACTGCATCTTTGACGTGCACCGTGACATGCTGGTATGCACTCGCCAAGGCAAGCCCTCTGCAGGCATATGCTTTGCTCATACAGGTGCTGAACAGGACTTCAGAAATACCAGCACAAGTAGCTAAAACCACTAGTCTTGGAGTTTAACCACATGTAGCTGATGTAATGCAAGGGAAAGCTGTTTGAGTCTATGTGGGCTGCTGAATTACCATCAGCATTATGCTCAGCAGTGTTTCTGTTCCCCTAACTCTTAACTTTAGTGCCACTTCCTGTTGCAGACAAAGCCCAGTGCAAGCAATCCCCTGTTTTTTGCTGTGGTTAGATATCCATCCCTGAGGACTGGTCTGGTAGCCAGCTGCCTGAGTTCAGAAGCCACAGGTAAGATGTTGTAAGATAACAATTTTCAGTCAATACCTACTAAAGGCTCACCGGAATCTGTGGACTGGAAGTAAAAGTGCATTTGTCCCACTGACCCATAATCTGACCACAGTTTGATAACTTCAGAGGATAGTCACTCTTTCACCTTCATTAAACAGCTGTGCTGAATAGGCTGGTGAGCAACCTCTGCTAAGAAGCTGAAGGAAGTCTACTAGTGTCACAGCAGTGCAGTGCGGTGGGAAGCTGAGGGCCATCACCAATACACACCCCAGCTTGGCAGCTGCAGCGGCAGGAGTGCTTCTCAGCTCCAGCAGTCCAGATGTGTCTTCAGTGAAGAAATCGTCTGGCAGATTGGTTTCTGCCTGGAAAACATTATTTTAAAAAACTATTCAGCATTGCCAGTTTGAGAACTGTTTTCACATTTTTCTCCTGACATTTTTCCCCCCAAAGGTAGCTTTCCACAGAGATTTATACCAAAGGGGTGGGTGGGAAGTAAGCTATATCTTAGTAATTGAAAAGCAGAAATGCCATTTTCAAAGAGATCTGTGAACCAAGTTCTTGAGCCCCATTGACTCACAGAGCGATG
This sequence comes from Psophia crepitans, assembly GCA_013399095.1. Lineage (NCBI taxonomy): Eukaryota > Metazoa > Chordata > Aves > Gruiformes > Psophiidae > Psophia > Psophia crepitans. Next base: position 309,658 of record VWZZ01008126.1, read on the forward strand.
CAGGCTCCAAAGTGACTGAGGTGCCTTTGCAAATGTATCTTACTGGCTTGCGGTAAACACCACTGGGTTTTGATTAAAAATAAGTAACAGCACCACAAACCAAATGAAAATGTCAGTATTTTTATGAACCTTCCACATATCTGTTGGAAGAACAAAGAGGCCTCTTACCTCAAAGAAATCCTGGGTTTTCTTCAGCAAATGTTTGAGCTCCATCAGTTCGAGGAAGTTCTGCTTCAGCGTTTGCTGATTCTGGTTGGCTTCCAGTAGCTCAGCTTCAAGTTTCTCCAGCACCGTCTGTTTAGGGTCCAAGCATATCCAGAAAAACTCTGAAGCAGACCAATGGCACCTTTACCAGCTGATACCAAATCTCAAACACTAGCCGGTTGGGTTTTTTTCAAGGGAGAATATAGAAATATTCAATGAATACATCAATCAGCACTGAGTTTGTAGGAAGATACTTGTCAATACTGACACCTCATTTTCGCATTGCCACATTCCTTGCTGGGTGCTTTGCCCCCTTCTGGCATTAGAAACAGAATTCACCTGACCAAAGTTCAGGCAGATAAGTGGGTGCCTGGTGTAGGTGTCTCAGCTGTGTTGGCACCTCTGTGGTTCCCCACAGGACATCTCAGGCCCCAGGTGGACTGGCTGTCAGTCTACTGGATACAAAAAGAACCTGTAACAAGGCCATAAGCTTAGTTTCAGTAGCTATAGGCCAAAAATTAGGTGAGGATGTGGGCCCAAGAACACACCAGGGAACCACTCGCTTGTGAAGCTGAAGGCCTTGGGAAACACATTTTCTTTCCTATTCACCTATATGTGCAGCATTTAAAAATGATCCAGTCTGTAAACTTAGCTTCCATCAGGGCTAGAATAAAGCAATCCCTGTACATCCAAAAGCAAGGCACAAATACTTGTGTCAGGCCACAATATTACTGTATCACAACCATACTCTAACCAGGACAGACAGCCCTGGGATTTTTATGCAGTGAAGCCGGTTCTAACATCAGCTCTCCTGGTTAATCACCAAAACCCTTCTAATTCTCACCTACAGGATAATGACGAGGGCATTCTGTGAGAGTGATATGTTGGATCAGAGCTTTCACAGGGGGTGGTAAAAAGACTGTGCTCCTTTAGGAACATGCAACAAGACCAGCATTAACCTAGCTGTTGAGCCAGCCACTTGGGGAGCACCTCTGCAGGCAGGGAGAGCTGTGCCAGCCTCAGCTACTGGGTCCTTCTTTGCAGAGGAGGACTGTATTGAGCACATTACCCAGACACCCCAGTGCACGTCCCCTTCCCTCTCTCCTTGGTCTGCTCCAAATTCTGTACCTCCATATCAATCATTTCCCGAGGCAGGGGAGTCTCTGGGTACTTCTCTAGTTTGACTATCTCAACATTGTCTTCCATCTCATTTTCCAGAAAACCTGCAAAGAAAGGACACAGCCATTATGATACAGGGTCATCCTGCGGCATCATCCTGGTCACCAGCTGCTGCTAAGACCCCTGCGAGGATGTCTGACACCGAGGTGCAGTTATAAACAAGAGCCATCATCCCAGTGCATATAAACAACCATTGAGAACTGAACACCTGGAAGCCTCCTTTCTCAGTGAGGATGTTTCCTTCTCCTGAAGTCATGGTGGTTGCTCCCACCCCTGTGTCCTGGACAGCCTTCAACCACAAACAGGTGGCATGGCGTATGCAGCCCCTTCGCTCCTCCACTCCAGCAATGGCAAGTGCTGTCACAGTGGCTATGGTGGGCACCGGTGTTGTGGCGGAGGAGTGTAGAGCTGACAGGACACATGTCCATGGGACACCAGGCACCATGAGCTCTATTGCTCAGGTTTTTAGGATTTGTCCCCAGGCTGAAGGCCTTGGCCACAGGAAGTGTATGGCAACAGCTGGCGTGTGGGGGGAAGAGTCAGGTTATCTGGATTACCCTCCTGCCCAGCCCCAGATTTATCTTGTGATTTTATATAAGCTAATTAACCTTTTCAGTTCAGGTAACCATTTGCAAAACAGGAGCAACAATCTATAGCCCATATAGGGCAAAGCAGTAATTAGCTGACACATGCAAAATATTTCCAGGGGCTCAGATGAAAACATCACCGTATTGCCACTAATTCTGTTCCGCAGTGTGAAAGCACTTAACAAAGAAATAAACCCCACACCACCGGTTGGCGGGAAGCCGATTGCATTTGACAAGCGCTTACTTACGCAGGATCCTCTCCAATGATTCGCACCTTCTCACTTCATTCACAAACTTTCTCTGGAAGCTGTTCACATTCACATTCAGCTAAAAACAGGAGGGAAAACAAGCCTGGGACTGGAGGCTGCATGCTGCTGCGCTCATTTTTAACATCAGCAGAGAGCAAACGCCTTTGGTGCAGACGGCCAACACCACTGCATCTGACAGGCTCCTGGACACAGGGCAATACCACGGGATCCTTAGGGCCAAGGATATTGTGACCTTACAGGGCTCATTTCCACCCAGCCTTGCTGTGACAGCAGGAGTCACAGAGGGACTCTCATGAGAGACCCACCCCATTTTCTGGTGGTGGAGGGAATCATCCTAAGGTTGTGCAGAGTGTGTGCAGAGCACCAGATGGGGAGTCAGGGATGGGTTGGGTCTTGGCATGGTGATTAGCTTTCATATCAGCTTTGGGAAGTCCCACTCTTACCATGGTCTTTTTGACCACCTTGCAGGTGTACCTTCCCCAAGTGCTTTAAGGGAAGGACAAGCAGACCTTGTCTGCAGCTCAGCGTGCCAACTGGGCACTACTCACATCTCTGAATTGGACCAGACCCAGCTCCCCGAGCTCAGCCACGCAGCAGTAGGCAGCCTCCACTTGCAGAAAGAGCTGCATCAGGCTCATCTCCTCACTCCGGAAGACCGAGGCCATTTTGTCTGCCCTTCTCCGACCTTGGTGTCTGTGGGGTCCTTGGTGGCAGCAGCACAGTCTTCTTCACCCAGGGAGGTGCCAAGCACTGCAGGAACATTGGAATCACTCAGTCAAGGTGCTGGAAGCTAACCCAATGCTGCCCATCAGGTCCTTCAAAAGGGCTTCTTCACCTCCTAAAGGCCTCCTTGAACCCGCAATGGCTTCATTCCACTAGAGCAGTGATAGATGCTAAGGTATGTGTGCGACACAGGGAAGGAAGGGAGCCACCAGTCCCCTAGGACAGATGATGAGCAAATACCTTGCCCTGTCCTCTGCTGGACCAAAGACGCTTCAGACCACTGCACTCAGGCCCTTTATTTGGGTTCTAGATGCTGAGCTCGTGAAGGACTCGATTTCTCTTTGTCTTCCACAACACAGAGAAGAAAAATCACTAATTTCACCTTGCAATTAGATGGGTGAAAGAGGCTTGACTGGTTTTTATCACTTTCATTGGTAGCATGAACACTACATTGCAGACTCACTTGCAGCATGTTATATTGGGATGGGGAGAAGAGGAGAATATTTTATTTAAACTAAAACAATCTTTAAGATGTAAAAAGCATTTTCTCCCTGTAAAGAACTGCTTTTAAGATGAGACACATGAAATATCATGCATTGCTCAAAAGCTCCTTTTGTCTATATGCTTCTTACTGTTTACTTTGAGTAACAAATTGCCTTTAGTTGTTCTTGAACAAAATTAACTGATTGGCATGCACAAACACAGTAATTACTCTTTCCCAGAGAAAAACATGCAAGTAGAAACACTTCTTGCACATATTTATTTTTATAGCAAGCCTACATTTTATAAATAGCAAACCAAAATCCCTTTATAACCTCACTTCTACTTGTTGACAGGAATGGGAAGTCACTCATCTTTAAGCCTCTCTCTCCATGAGCTTTATCTTGCAACACTTTCAATGTGATATTAAAGATATTAAAGGCTTGTTTAACAGGAGCACCATGGTCACAAGTCTGTATTTGCTCAATTGTCCTGTGAGTTTTCCTTTTCTTACTTTCTGTATTCATTCACTAAATGATTTAAGATGTTGAAAATATACCATATGATAACTAGAAGTTTGTTAAAAGAAAACATATCATGTGCCAGCTCCAGTGGGATATAATCTTTAAAGTTGGTTGGGCATTTTTAAGCAAACTATATTTTTTTCACAGGAAAAAGACACAGAAGCTGCAAGAGACCCCCACTACTCATGCAAGAAAGTGAAAAATTCCCTAGCTCTGATTTTCAAAAAGTTTAAAAGATCATAAAAATCTTAACTTCTTTAGACTGAAAAGTGTGAAGAGACTATAATTTAAAAGTTTGTATTTCTAAACCTGCAGTTAACTTCCACAAAAAATGTTAAAACCTTAGGATTAAAAGAACAAAACTCAAATGAAATATTTGAAAATATCTTTGTCAAATTGTTTCAAACCACCCAAACCCAGGGTCCTACTTTTTCTCAGTAATCGGTCAGTGAAAAACCTCAGAGGCTCACTTTCATCTTGAATTGGAATGAGAGATAAATGAAAAATAAAAACAGAAACCTCTTTCCAGCCAGGAAACCATTCTGAGCCCTGCTCTGAGGAAGGCAGAGCATTCTCCCTTTATCCATTCCTGCAGATACAGGAGGCTTGCCCAAAGGCACTTGCTGCCAGCCATGCCTCTATCAACAGCCCCCATCCTCCATCCCCTCCAATTTTTTGCTTTGACAAAAGAACAGTTAATTGAGAAGTCACTCACACTTTCCCTGGTCGCTATTTTCCAGCAGTATTGCACTGCATTAAAACACATTAAAATGCACAGGGTTTCAGGCAGGATAAATCCTGGTGCTGTAAGTTGCTTTGGAGAAGGTGTTAATCAGGTTTACCTCTCAGCCACTGCACTCCTTTCCAGCAGGCCCTCTCCCCAGGGAAGGGGCGAGCTCTCCCCTTGGCTGGCCGGGCGTCCCGTCAGGCGACGACAGCAGGGTTGCGCTTTGGCATGGCTGCAGGCACCGTGCCGGGCGAGGAGGGCGGCGAGCGAAACGCCCTGGCCAACTGTCCTGTCTCACACAGGGCACAGCAAACCTTTTCTTTTAAGGTCAGAACTGGTCTGAACCAGAGGAGGGAAACCCTTGCTGTCCCGAAACAACCCTTGGGTGGTCTGGACCCAGCGCTCTCTGGCTCAGTCAGAACCCCTGCATCAGGTCTGCAACAAGTGCAAGCCGTGCTGCGGCAGCATGTGTCTTGTTGAGACTAATAACAGATGAGGCATGCTGGCTCACACTGCCCCAGCCACCCGAAAACAAGTGAGAGCCTTTGAAACCTGCTGTACGTGGAGAGCTATAAACCCATAAAAACTCATTCGCAAGCCCTGGAAGAAGGATCAGTCGCTAGGGAGGGGGAAAACTTCTGCACTGTTTCTGGCTGGTTTTCCCTCACCTAAAGCAGTCAGGGAAAGGACAGGGGAACAATGGGAGATTAATGATTTTCCTGTAGCCAGGGTCTTGGAGGGCAGGGCCATACAGCAAAGAGAGGACTTGGAGAGCAGGGGTTCAGTCAGCAGAGCTGCACTAGCCTGGGGCAATGCTGACAGGGAACTTGATTCTCATCCTTTTAAATAACAAATGCTGCAGGGAAAAGTGGCTTTATAGACTTTCTCCCACTTCAAGTTGCTAAAGTAAGGGCTCCAGAGAGAAGTTCATCCCTTTCTAAAATCAATGGCTTAGCTCCCACCGAGGCCAGAAGAGGCAGGGTTGCAAGTTCGTAAATAAGGCTGGCTGGGTCACTATTAAATCCAGCACCCATAAAAAGTTTTATCTCAAAAGAAGAGCTAATGAAAATGATAGCTATATGCAAATTTAAACTACTTCTTAAAGCAATGCTTTCTCTGACCTGTTTTTTTGGAGGTACCCAGTAACCCTGACCCAACAAACCAAAGGGAACAATGCCGAAAGGTAACGGCAGAGAGTTTCCCAGCGCAGCGGGTTCTCATTCAAAACCAATGCAGAACGGCCCCGCTTTGCAAGGTCAGCTAGTGCAAGAGGGCTCCTGCCACTTTCCGAAATCCAGCTGCCTCAAGCTGTGCCGCCCAAAGAGGAGGTATTCAAAATTTTAAGGTAATTTTAACGGGTGGGCCTATAATTTTGCTCAGCAACCACCTGGCTGAGCTGGCTGCAGGACTCCACGGCCTCCCACCTGCTTTGGCTGCACCGTGCTCCTCCGTACCACCCACCGCCGGTGGTCAGCTCTGCGTTCTCCATCTACCGAAGAAAGGGAGTAAAGGCTGATGAAAGTCAGCACTTTCTGCTGGGAAATCAGAACTTCTCTTGGTAAGGCAGAAGTGAATGTCACTGCTGTCAACTGCATATCCACCACACAGGGCAGTGGAGAAGCTGGGGTGGAAAAGGAAGGACATTGCCTTCCAGTCCGTGCTATCATGCTAAATAATAGGAATCATGATTCAGTTCTCAACTGACATATATTGACACAACAAAATAAAACAGCTTCTCAGGCTACTCCACCCACCTCTGAACCCACAGCACGTTCTCCCCTCTCACCTCCCCAGAAAGCTGTTGTGTTCATTTGATGATATCTGGATTTGCTTCTGTTTTGCACCTATGCTGTCCATTTTCAGCCCCAGTTACACTCAGCTACTCCTCTACAAGCTGTCGGAGTGGGGGAGAGCGGAAGGGGTCCCCAACACACAATTCATTGCCAAAGCAAGCCGCACTATGCTGGCAACTCCATCCTGTTAGCCAAGGAGCAAGCAAACACGGAGTGCAGGGATAAAGCCATCTCTCTCGCCCTTCCCTTCCCCCTTCCTGGGCGGAGGAGAGAAGCAGAAAGCATATCTTATTTCATGCCTCTGGCATGTGGGAGTGAGAACATTATTTTATAATAATCTTATTATTAAAGATCAAATGATGATGAGTAACGATGAGGCGACATTCGGAGGAGCCTCATCAGTGGGGTCATTGTCGGCGTTGGCAGCTCTGCAGCTGAAGGCAGCCCTTCTCAGGCAGCCCCGTGCCCCCAGCCGGCTGGGCTCGGGCACCCTCACTGGGGTCTCCAGAGGGACAGCGTGGGGTCACGCCAGGGCCACAGGCTCAATGTATGTTTAATAGCAAACCCAGCCTGGAGTGGAAAACACAAAGGGCACGGTTGTGGAGTTATTCGAAATGCTAGAGCTGCTTTCCTGTGTGACAGAAAGCAGATCCTCTCTCCTCTTATTTAAAAAGTAAAACCTTTGTAGGTTTGATTTTTTTTCCCTCCATTTGCCTAGTTTTAAAAATCAAATCCCCTGTTCACAGGTACCTTTATCTTAGATGGCTATTTTTCACATCGACGAAGATACGAAACAAAACGGCTCCCTCCCCAATGGACACATTACTGGTATCAGGCTTAAGGTTTCGAGCTTTTTAAAGCCATTTTGAGGGCTTTATAAAGGCCCTTAAGCTTTTTTGAACTTTATAAAGGCCACCTGGGAGGAAGCTCACCCCGCAATACAAAGTCAGTGGGTTGCTAACAGACAGACCTGCCATCCCAACAGATGCCTTTTCTACAGCCACACTTGGAGGTTTACTATCTACGAAACAAGTGTAGGAGATGGATCCACTCCTGTGGTCTCACCAACAGCACACACCACCGAGCACCCTCCTTGGTGTTTAGCACCATGACCTCAAAGGCTGCACGAAGCCCTTGTCAATAATAACTGGGAATTGTCAACTACTCATCAACTGCAGTGTGCCAACACACAGCGCTCAGGGGGGTCCCAAACATGCAACCCCTCCGGCCAAGCTGTCATCACTTTCAGCAGCATGGGGAAGTTTCACGCAGCTGTAGGTGGCTCTGGGATCAGTGTCTCAGCTATAATCACTCCATGCTTAGCTCCACTGGGCAGAAGATTATGTGTGGCTACACGGGATGTTAATTTTTGAGCTTTCTGTCACCAAAGCTCCCTCCTCTTGCAGCAGTTAGGCATAGCAGCACCTCAGGTAAGCTGAAAGGAGAGTAGGGGTGTAGTTAACCCAACCTCAAGTGTTGTACAGAAGAAAGGGATTTGCCCTCTCACCCCTGATATGCCCGGTGACGATGTACCTGCTCTGGTGTGCTCTTGTGGGTTGTGTGCTTTGCCCTGAATTAAATACCGTGCTACGGCTCAATTGCCATCATGCTAGTCACTGCTGGGATGGAACAGGATTGCAGCAGCAATCAGCTTGCATTTGGAATTAAAAATATAAACATGTTGCCTATGTAAACAGGAAAAAAATTATATATAGACAGAGTGAGTGTGTATATGTGTGATAAAGGTAATAACTTTCTAAGAGCCACACCTGGTGGTGATGTGTCAGGGTAACACCTCGGTCAGCAGAGAACTTAAACTGGGAAGCTTTCTGTGGCATAAAATATACAAAACAGTTGGTATTGCCTCCTTCGTAATGATAAGGAAAAGCTGAACAGCAGCCCTACACGCTGTGGAAGAGTCTCCAAGGGGAGGAGTGGACAAGTACCCAATTTTAGAGTAAACCAAATCCTGCCTTGAGAACTGCATGGAAGTGGGAGCCCGAGGAAAGGGAGCCCCCCGCCTCTGCTGGTGCTGCAGTCATGCCTCACATGCCAGGGCACCCCCGAGGAGACAGGCATTCCTGTGGTGCCTAGAAACCAAGCTAGGGGAAGGCTTTGGGGAGACTTATCGCTCTTTAGGCAGTCACAGCACTGTGTTACAAAGGAGAAATGAAACAAATCCCAATCTGTGTCAGGAGAGGATTTTATAGGGCTCCCATTGTGTCAGAACTTATCAAGCAAAGCCTTCATTTCCAATCCGATCCAAAAATCACTGAAGCCAAGTGCAGCCTGTTCACTGCTTCAGGAGACTTTGGAGCAGGCCCTTTCCGAACTACAGAAGGAACATGTTTTGGAAAGGAAAAGAAATACATTATGTTAATTGTGCAAAACATTTTCAGCATCCCTCAGAAATGGGCACATTAACCTGCATGTTGACAAAGAGCATTCAGGTAATAGTTAAAATTCAAAAGAGATTTCATTACAAATTGAATCATTCATGCAATAGAAGAGTAGTTCTGTCTTTTCATTTCCCCTCAAACATTTTGTGCTGCACAGAACACTTTTGTACTCATTATTTTTTTCAAAATTAGCTGTGAGGTCAACTTTCAGCAGCAATCACTTGAGAAATTCAGAAGGGAAAAGTGAAGCTGAAAGAAAGTGGAGGGCCTTTCCCTGGTAAAGAGGTGGCTTTTAGTTTTGATGCAACAAAGCACTCGGGTAAAAACACAAAACTAGCATAAAAGGACCTAGACACTGAAATGAGGGAGAGATGAAGATTATCCTACAGGTTAATTTCAAGCAACTCTGAGCAGTTGGAACGTTTTTACAGTCTCCTGCTGTGACTCGTGTCTACCAAGGCCAAGAGCGATGGCCGCTGCAGTCACGCACCCAGCCCGGCTGTCAGCTGAGCACAACACAACTTGGACCACCCCTTGGGTGTCAGCCGAAGGACAGGGCCGTGTACACCCGCAACAGGAGGCAACTGTCGCGGACTGGCCGGCACAGCCCTAAGTCTGCCAGCCCTGGCAGTGTGTTGACACAAAAACAGGGAGACAAGGCAGGTAACCATGCCTGTTTCAGCTGGCCTGCCTTCATCTGCGGCTTGGCGTGCCCTCTCTTTGGGGGAAACCTCCGGCTGCCTGTGTCCTGCTGCACAACGGAAATACTGGCAGCTGGAAGGGAGCAGGCTGTTTTCGGTGGCAAGGGGTGGTCAGCGGGGAGAACAAGCGGGTTCACCCCACAGAAATGCTGGGCAGGACTGAGCCTATGTAGGTTTTACTCTCAAGGTTTTTCTTAAAGGAAGGGAGACCAAACAAACCTCACAGTTTTGCACAGCAACACTCTGTTGTATGCAGTTCACGCAGGAAGTCTATTATGTCCCTCCCTGTGGGTTTTGATAGTGTGGAGGAAAAAAAAAGGGAAAATTATTAAATACTGTTCATCATACTAGGATTGCTGCCCCAAGCACCTTCCCCCTTGCCTCCCATAGGATGGCTGCACATCCAGAACAGGTCCCAGATGGTTTTGTTTTCGCAAGAGCACCTGAAGCCATGAGTGACCATTGCTGTAGAGCACCATCAACGTGCTCCCTGCTGAACCCACCTCTCCCAGTGCCTTCTTGCCCGATTTAATGCCTGAAGTTCTCTCTAACACGGACATCACGGCAAGTCAAAGATGGGAGCAAGCAGAGCCAACAGCGTGTGGTCCTCATCAGACCAGGACACCACCACAAGACCTTCAACAGTGTGGCTTTTCCAGGCAGGATTGTAGAAAAAGACCCTGCCCTCCAGCCAATACCATTTTGCCAGCAACCCTCCTGGGTGGCAGGCAGAGCTGTGCTGGTGGCAAAGCCAGCTCCTGGTTTTGCCCGTGACATGGAGTGGGTGGCATAACTACAAAGGAAGGGAAAAAAAAAGCTTTTCCAGCATCACATTGCAGGTGGGTGATGGAGGCAGTGACACAGCTGTGCTCACAGGGCAGCAGCTTCTTCCTGTGCAGAGGCCCCACGTTTGAACTGATCCCAACCCATAACTCAGCACGGGCCCTCGAGGAAAGGCCGTTGTCGCTGTGTAATAGCTGTCGCTAGACTACACTAAACAACTGGTTTCATCCCATTTCTTGGTGGAAATGTGCACGTACCCTGTGCTAACTCAGCAGCTGCTGAACCAGCGTGACCAAAAACTGCTTGTTTTTTCAAGTTTCCACACAGGCCTTCCAGAAAAGTGCCACTGCTGGGCAGTTTGGGGGGAGGTCAAGCCAGCAAACATGCACAATCAAAGCCAAATAGGGAGGTAAACTCTCTACCTTGACCATCTGCTCCTTTCCCGCTCTAACAGACCATCTTCTCAGGACCAAAGAAGACTCAGGAGAGCTGGGAGCCCTCTGGGAAGGGCCAGCTCCAGAGGCCTGTCCTCCCTCCGTCTGCAGCAGATCCTGAGGAGAAACCTTCCGGCTTGACCTTCAGGGGCCCTCCGCCTGCCTTGGCCCTGGCATCCCCCTCCTGCGGAGCTGTTTTGGTCAGAGCCCTTCCCTGTCCTCACCTGGCTGTGACAGGAAAGGTTCAAGCTGTCCTGGCAGCAGGAAGCTCCTTTGCTCCACCCTCCGCCCTGCACACCGGCTCTCTCAGCTTATCGAGGATTTCCTGAACCAGAGCTGCCCGCGACAGCCACCCGACCTGCGTGGCCGCTCGGGTAGGACCTGGGCCCCCGGCATGAAGTGCTTCTCCCACGAGCCCTGGGCAGCCTTCGCTCTGCTCTTCTTCACCATCGCGGTCTGGCGTTCCTCCTCAGCAGGTATTTCTCTTCTCTTACGCTCCACTTTCTCCATCCTGTCTTTTCCCCCTGCTCTTCTCAATACCTAAATATATTGCCCACTGACAGTAATTTGTTCTTTAAAAATAAGGTAGCCTCCCTTGTCTCATCTAAAAAAGTGTAAAGGGCTGGAATTGATTAATGCTAATGAGAATTCCTTGACGTGATTGATCACAGCATCTTTCTGAAGAGATGTGCTTTTGCCAGCTATTTACAGATCCACTGTAGAGGCGACTGAGCTGCAGGTTGCTCCACTGACTGGCAAGGAGGGAGGGGAACCCCCTTACTTGGCCTTCACGTGCTTCCTGAGGCAAGGGACCGTTTGAAATGCCATCCAAGAGGCTCACTGTAGTCTGGTTTAGCTCTTATTAGGTGCTTTTAGCAGGAAATCTGGCTTTGGTGCCCCCCTAATTGGAGAAGTTGCCTAAAACCAAAATGTAAATGAGACCCGTGAGCTGCTCTTTTCCCATCAGACTGCTGCCTGCATTTGTGTATCAGCACTGGTTGAGACCTGGCAGATGTTTAAAGATGGCTTAGCTTTGACAGCCTGTCCTTTGGGCTGCAAAGTCTATAAACATGAACCAACACTCCGTATTCTGCAGCACTTTCTTCCACAGGTCATATACAGTTTTTAATTATTCTTCTCAGTGCTCCCGTAAGGTACTTATTAACCCAGAAAACAAATTATGGGCTTGGCCAAGGTCATTCAGCAAGTCCTAGCAGAGTCAGAAAGAGGAATGGGGAGTACTCAGACCCTTCTCTGGAGCAGGCTGCACAGGGACTTGGTGCGTAGCGGCAGCGGTAAGGAAAGCTCTGGTCTTGCTGATGGTCAGTCAGCTCAAAATGTAAAGCTGGGCAACAGCAGCTGGCCCCAAACGGGACATCTCCTGCAGGACAACCTCAGTTTATTTGCTATCACTTGGAAAATATCAAAATCAAAGCAAAGGTTTGGTCAAAGGTCGTGTTCTGTTTTGTTTTCCTGAGCTGAAACAAATCCTGAGGCATTATTTTGAAAGTCTTCACTGAAATCAAGCCAAAACTGATTTTCTCTCTATCACACTCCAAATTATCAGCTCAAAGTGATGGTTTGACTGGAAATAGTTCTCTCACAGCTTCTGCTTGGTCTGTGGACCAGCAGCACATCGGAGCCCCTCCATCTGCATGCAGCAGGAGCCCTTACTCCTGTAGCCTCTCCGAGCTGTTTTTCATGTATCTCTGTAGGGGACCATTTCAGCATGGGAGACTTCAGCTGGCTGAACTTGAGCTGTACTGCTCATAGTGGCACAGCAGGAGATACTTGTTTCACTCCCATCTACAGCAGGGGAGAGGCTGGTGCAGAATGCACAAGGAGCACAGCAGCCTGTGCTTTTCCCATGCAGGTGTCCTGCAACTGTCCTTGTATCTGATCCTGCAGTGCTGTGAGGTGCATGCGAAGCTGAGGGGCAAGGGGGGTGTTAGAAGGTCTAAGGAGGCTTTGGCCTGTGATACTGTGTACAGATTTGGAGGGCTGGACACCAGCCACAGAGCTGTGCTGTGCCAGAGTGCATGTGTGCTCTGATTCTGGGTGGGAAGCAAGATAAACAGGCTAAACCTTCATTGGAGACCCTGTCCTTCTCCCTCTGTTACTTATTTCTGTATGCTGTTATTTCCTGACCTGAGCTGGTCATCGCACTGGCCTGCAGAAGTCCAGCCACAACAGCTTCAGACACAGCTGCAGCAAAGCCAAAACTTCCTTCTGAGGCTGTGGTGGATCTGCTGAGACTCTTGGATAGGCTCAGCCCTTGGCTCCACGAGAGTCTTTTGCACCATGGAGTTACTGGGATTTTTCTAAGGACAAAAGGAGGTAGATGTACAGCTTGCTGGCCACGAATCTCCCCATGCCACTGAATGCTCTCTCTCATTTCAGTCCTTGCTTGTTCTGTCCCTGCACCTTGGGAAAGGACGGTGGCTAATTTGAGCCGTGAGCGAACAGCTCACACCAGGGTCAGACTCAGGTAGAGGCACAGTGATTCAATTGCTCCTTATGGCCGGTGCTAGAACAGGTATCTCTAGATCCTGTGTTGACAGTGGTGGGATGAGAAAGCATACTCTGATGCAGCAACATTTAGGAGCAGGAACTTATTTTCTCCAAGTTGTTTCCATCCTACAGACCTCTGCAAGGCCAATGGTTTTCAGATTTCCATGCCTGATGCCCAGTATTGCTTTTCTAATCCAACTTGCCTTTTCTCCTGTGCTTTCCTTCTGGCAGCAGCTGAAGATGTCTCCAATGTTTCAACAAGCTCCACGCTCACACCTGAGTACGAAGCACCATGTCTTAGTAAGTCTTTGCAAATCATTGAAGTAATAGGACAAGGGGTAATGATTTTAAATAGAAAGAGGGTAGATTTAGATTAGATATTAGAAAGAAATCCTTTACTGTGAGGGTGGTGAGACACTGGAACAGGTTGCCCAGAGAAGCTGTGGCTGCCCCCTCCCTGGAAGTGTTCAAGGCCAGGCTGGATGGGGCTTTGGGCAACCTGGTCCAGTGGAGGGTGTCCCTGCCCATGGCAGGGAGGTTGAAATTGGATGATCTTTGAGATCCCTTCCAACCCAAACCATTCTGTGATTCTATGATTACTGCCATGATAAAGCCAGGTGATGAGACTACAGAGGTGACTGAGAGGCTGTCCTAGAAAAGGATTTATCAGTTGTCAAGGCTTCTGTTGCAGGTGAAACTTTAGGACACATTTCTAAGACTCCTCCACTGGCATGCCCAGTATAGTATCTTAGGTACATTCAGATGGACTTGTAGCTTTGAACAGACTAATCCATAATGAATTCAATTTGTGTGTCCTAAAGCTCCCTGCCAGACTGCCTGCCTGTAGGCACAAGGTGGATTCCCAAGAGCACATCTTTCCCCCCACCCTACCAGGTCTTCCCCAAACAGCCGGTCCCAGGCAACCTGAGATCCCACCAGTGCTCCTGGCCATCCTCCATCCCAAATGTCAACATCCCCGCAGTCCTGCACTTCCTGAATTGTAGTACATGTACCAAGAGAGGCATGCTACTTCAAAGCATGGCACAGGGGCCAGGCATCCCTCTCCCTCTAGGCAGATACAGAACATGTCTGCTCTCCCCAGTGCAGGACAATTGTACTGTGTGCACTGAAGGCCAATGCACAGGAACATGGTCCCGCCTGACGTACCTGAAGGAGAGCAGCTGAGCAGCACCTGTACTTCTCTTTTTCCCTGGAAATGTGCAAGAGGCTGGCTGCCCTCCACCAGGCTCAGGAGGCATTCACTTTTCACAGCTGACAAAGCCTCGTGCACATCAACACACGATGCATGTAGCTGCAAGGTGGTTTTGGTTGCCTCAGCTCTCCTGGGTGCTGGGGTTTCATGCTCAACTTCTATTCCAGCCCAAGGGGTCGAGACACCATGGCCCTCCAGGCTCCCTTTGGTATTTCCACGTTACCACCTGGGATGCAGATGCAAGCTGGGTATCTTCACTGTGCCCTTCTGATGGAAAAAGTATGGCAGATGCCCTTAAATAACAGCGTAAATGAAACCACTAATGACATATTCCTTAACTGACGTTTGGAAATTGGACTGATTTAAATAAAAAGAAGATGCAAAAGATGCAAGAAAAAATACATGGAATTGTTAAAACTGTTTTGCAGTTGTTACATGCAAGTCACAGTTAACAGCCCAGCAGAGAGCAGCTGCTGCTTCTATTGCCAGCAGAGGTATTGGGTACCTAAACTACTGGAGATCTTGCTGAAGGTCTCTCTGCTAGAGCTTCTCTTATTCCCTCACATGACGGTTTCTGTACCCTGCTTTTTTTTTTTTTAATTTTAACAAGCTACTTCTATCATACTCCATTTCTAAAATTGACTGAGGAGATGCTAAATAGATGTTTTAAAAGATTTCTGTAATGGTGGGCACAGTGGTCAGAGGAGCTGCTCAGGTGTTTGGCCAGACAGGGATGACTGATTCTTAAAGACTTACAGATGAAACTGAATATTGCCATCTCCCAGGTTAGGAGTCCGGCTTGGGGGAAAGATGCCAAGGCAGAGTGACAGGCCACAGGGCAGACAGTGAAGTCACTGCCTCATCTGCCTTAGAATAATAAAATTATAGAACAGTTTGGGTTGGAAGGGACCTCAAAGACCACCCAGTTCCAACCTCCCTGCCATGGGCAGGGACACCCTCCACTAGACCAAGTTGCCCAAAGCCCCATCCAACCTGGCCTTAAACACTGCCAGGGAGGGGGTGGCCACAACTTCTCTGGACAACCCATGCCTTCTGGCAAAGGAAACGTGTTACGCACTTAGCCTCCCATCAGCTCACTTCATTTCTTCACCACCAGATGTGAACTTCTGCACGCAAGCGGCCGTGTGCTGCCCGACGGGCATGGACGATTACGGGTGGATTGCAGCGGCTGTCGGCTGGAGCCTCTGGTTTCTGACTCTGATCCTGCTCTGCGTGGGCAAGATCATGAAACTCCGGCCTGATGAACCCAAGTATTTGGTGGCCTGAAGCAGGGCAAGCCAGCAAGCAGCAGCACCTGGGAACAGTGAGGTACAGACAGAATGACAACGCATTTCAATCACTTCCTAAGAACAAAACAGAAAGGGTGCGTACCTTCAGCCAAAAAGGCCAGATCTAAGCAGGGTGCCTGCTGGGGCTTCCTGCTCCCTGACAGGTCAGAGCTGCCAGCCCAAGCATGGAGCAGGCAAATCCCTTGAAGCCACCACGTATGTCCCACAGTACACAAATCCTTTTCCCTGAGCCCCTTCATGTTTGCTGTGAGCACGCCAACAGCAATGGGACGCTACTGGACCAGTTACCACTCTGTAGCACGTTGCCTTAAGACAACCCAGTACATAGCCTCTGACTTTGAAACAGAAAGTGTGCAAATGAAGATATTTTCTGGGGGGTCAATGTTACCCGATCCATTATTAAGCTTTAGGCCAGGTACATCAGTAAGCACATGTAACTCATTGATTATACTGAGTCCTCCTCACTCACTAATTTGCAGTCTTTTAAGGTCTATTAACTAATACCGGTGAAAACTCTGTTACGGAAACGTAAAGATTGTTTGGGCAGGTTTGAAATTAAAACTTGTTTTTCCAGTGCAGTTTATATGTGAAGTATTTCGTAAGAATTGAACGGTGGTTGTATTTATTCAGCTAGCACCTGCCCGTGTAACTAAGCCAAGCAGGTTTAAACCAGCGTAACCAATCCATTCACAAAACTGCTCCTATTTATGCAAGTTGATAATAAACACTTATTAATGGAAAGATTCTCACTGACTGGTTTGTATTGATAAAGCTTATATTGGCAAGGAATTACCCAACCCAAATTATTAGAAACATTATTCTCACAAGAAATACTCATACAGAAGGGTTGGCCTCACTGCAGTCAAACTGTCTGGTTTGGGGCAATTGCACCAGTTTGATTTCTATCCATTATTAAAACAATAAATCAGTGTTAAACCCATCTAGCCATACACAGGATTAGCAAAGCTGCTAGAGACCAACTGAAACAAAACATAAAAACTTACTCTTAAACCAAAGATCTATTGCAGATTTGTATCTATTATCATTAAAGCCTCCCTTCAGTTTATCAATGTGTAACTTTTCCAGTCAGAAAAAGTAGAAATCTGCTTAAGACCCTTCAAATTTATTCTGGCATAACTAGCTGCTTCAATCAGGACAACGCTGGGCTATGTCAGAGTGACGGGCAGCTGTCCCTTATCAACTCTCCACCATCAACAGGAATGGGGATGGGGACGAGTTAAGACACTGAGGAAAAAACATC
Source organism: Psophia crepitans (assembly GCA_013399095.1). Taxonomy (NCBI): domain Eukaryota; kingdom Metazoa; phylum Chordata; class Aves; order Gruiformes; family Psophiidae; genus Psophia; species Psophia crepitans. The sequence goes on from VWZZ01008126.1 coordinate 326,756, forward strand.
AATCCCTGTCATCACTAGCAGCTGACACAAAAAGCCTTCTGAGGGAAATGCTGAGACACCAGCATCAGGGAAGAAAGTTTTGAAAGGGAAGGGCTTCATTCTTTTGTGGCTTTTTTACTGTGTGTGTTTTGTTAGTTGTTTTGGCTTCTTTCTTTTTACATACGCCATACTACTAGCAGTAAACAATCACAAAATATTGCTCCATTAGAAAAAAAATCAACATTTCAATGCAGAACAATTAGAATAAAAGTAATTTGTTCTAAGACTGATCTCCATGTTTGACCAGCCAACTATTTCTTTCCATAACCCCCACTCCCCAACCCCCCCAAATCCTCGTATATGTACAAACTTAGAGAAGCAAAGGACTCTACATCTTATTGTTCATGTTGACTGAAAGAACAGCGAGTTGACAGTCAATCACCACTGCGGTCACTGATGGACAACAAATCTTCTTGCTACATACATAATTTTTTTTCCTGATTTATTAGTTTTAACAGTGGAAACTCTGCATTGGCCTGAAAGCAACGTCATAGATACAGTGAAAAAAATCTCAACATACCACCTCAGGGTCTACCTTCTGTAGACCCCTTCCTCCAGTTCTCTAGCCTTATAGAGATTGTTCTCCTGGTTGGGAACACAGAAGTGCCTGCTGGATGCGACACTGGTTTTCATCAGTATCAGGGGACATGTTTCACAGCTTTCCCATTTCCTTGGCTAAGGCTATGAGTCCATGGATGCAGCTGGTCACAGAGGTAAATCTCTTCCAGTCTGAAGAGCTGTGAGCACGTGACGCAAGCTCTAGATGTCCTGTAGCCCAGCACAACACCTACAAACTAGCTTCATAACAACTGGGCAATTCTGGAGGGTTTCCTAAAGCCTGCCTTTAAAAGCACAGCTTGTTTGTTTTTCACACTCTCCAAAACAGTCTGCGTGTGTGCAGCTACCTTCGAGGAATGTAGCAGACTTAAACCTCGAGTTTTCTTTGTCGCAGCTTCTGTTGAGGATTCACAGCCCAACCGAACTGGGGAAAAAAGCAAAAAAAACCCCATAGTTTTTCATATAAGGTAACGCCCCCCAGGATTTTGTATACCTGTGTTCAAGGGTGACAAGTCTCAACAAAGTCAAGTATGCAAATGGAGTATCTTACAGATCATTTCTGCTGTGAAATGTATACTTTTTCTGGATCAGTGACCTGTAAACCTCTGATCTAACATAAGTTTTGTTTCCTTGCTGCATCACCTGCTCTGACATCTGACATTGCCAGGTTTGATCTACAGCTGCTTCTTTTCAAGTCATTTGGCTTCCCATGAAGTGGACTGGGTCATTTAGAAAAATGTAGCCCTGACACAAATTTAGTGAACATACTACTACTCCCAGTGTGCTCAGGATCCCTAAACAAAGCGGCAGCGCTCAAAAAGCTCGAAGGATACCAACGTAAACCTCTGTTCCTATGCAATATAGTACAAAAAAAAAAAATAAAAAAAATTTTAAAGAGACTCTGAGGTATGCGCTGTGTTGTACTGATCCGAGGCGTGGTGGGCAGTCACAAGTACAATGCAGAAGGAGGAGAAAAGCCCTAATGGTACTGTCAGTGTTTTAGGCGTTTGTCAATAGTTACCTAAAGTGCAAAATAAAAAAGTTTCATCCAAAAGACTTGGAAAAAAATATATAAAGACAAGCGTTACTATGCAGAAATGGATTGTACATACCTGATTTACAATAAATCTAATCTAAAGATTAGCTGTGCTCTGAATATTTTTAGCTAGAGAACACACAGTAGCACAGCTTGTGGGGTATAAATCCTATTTTAAGGCTGATCAAGTCACAGTAGAATGCTGTGGTCTGGTTTTGATGCACAAATTAAAGATGCCTTTATAGTACAATGCCTTATATATGAGGTCCATGAGCAATGTCGTAGACTCATTTATTGTGTATTATGGAGATGTCCAGTCAAATTCTAGGTCCTTGAAACAAAAAGTTCGTCACTGGAATGAGATGAAGAAGAAATCTATTCCGGCTCCTATGATTTAGTACAAATAAAAGCAAAAAAAAAAATGGTTGAAACCTGGATGGCTGAATAAAAACAAGTGTGACTGAAGAATACGAGTTTGAACCCACCCTAACACTGCTGATCAAGCCAGAACAGTTGTTCTTATTTTCTGGACAAAGTTTCTGAATTTCAGCCGTGAAAGCATGTAGTGCCCGGGAAGGAAAGGAGAGATGCAGACGGCACCTGGGAAAGCTGCTGGTCTACAAGTGTCTCGGATAGACAACCAGAGCAGTGGGGACATGTCACTGATCAGCGCTTCTAATGCCAAAAGAGAAAAAACATCAGCAGCCGCACAGCATTCCTGAGTAACTACTTTAATTTGCCTGGAGATAATATCCATCACATCTGACTAGTTATTTTTTAAATTCTTAATTCAAGACTAAATGGATTGGTACTTGATGCATGACTCCTCATCTTTTTAGATACCACTGCTCTGGTAATGACTCACATTACTCACTGCCTTTATCCTTGGGGTTTTAGTGAATGAGCTACATATTAAGCAATTGCACTTCACAATGATTACACTTTGCAAAATCACTAGAGGGATGAAAACTGGCAAGCATCAGAGCTTCCTACTCGCACAGAACACACAGAGAAAAGACAGAAGAGGTTAAACTCATAAGAAAAGGTGCCCTGCACTGAGACTCTGTAGGAATTTTGATAAAGCTGTTATAAAAACCAGGATTTCAGAAGGTTTTTGTAATTCATTACAGCCAAGGAATTAAATATAGGCATTCTTGGGAACCAATCACCCTCTCTCATCCTTACGCTCCGGATCCTGCTTATTTTGTAGTATCGGTGGTACCAGCATCTGTCGTGGAATTCAAACCTCGCTGCAGGTTTCTGTCCCAGAATCAAATATGCACTTTGCAAAGAGCTTATTTTCACCTCCTAATAACCTTCCGGCAATAAACACGGGGTCAACAATGCAGTACTGTCTCCCGTGTCTGCAAACAGCTTGGAAATAAACACAGCTCTAAGAGACACACAGACTTTTCCTGTCCAATTTGACGGTATGACATCTAGAGAGACATTCAGTTAATCACCGTGCTCACCTATCAGGAACAGGGGTCCATAAACCATTATGTCTTCCTGACATAAAACACCCCCAGAATTGACCGCTCCCCCCAAAAAAGAAAGCCTCCCTGCAGTCACAGGGGAAAAGCGTCCAGTCCCAGAGACCAGCAAACGAAGCTCTGTCCCAAACCCCACCTGTCATGGTGCCCTTTGCTCTAATTGCTAAAGAACTAAACTAATTGTAGAAGTCTGCGTTTGCACCTTCTGCCGCTATGTGGTAAAGCCACATCATCGATCTGTAATCCTGCCAGACGCACATTTTGGGGACAGCGGGAACTAAACACCGTTCACATTGCGTCACTCCCAAATCCCTCCGCTCCTCTCTCTCCAAGGGTCCCCACCACAGTTCGTTTTGCCACCTGAGGGAACTAGAAGAGCCTGTGGCAATTTATAACCTCATTATACGAAGATGCCACAGACTGTACAGACCTTTCACATGCTGGGAAAGGTGGGATCAAAGGCCTCTGGCCCCGTTCCGCCTCCCAGCAGGAGGTATTTGGGGGAGAAGATAAAAACCGCGCTGCAGGCAGCAATCCTCCCTTCCCCTCCTCTGCCCACCTCACGGGTGAAACCCAGCACCCTTCTGACACAGAACTGAGCTCTCCTGCAGCAGCTCTTCCCCCTGGCATTTTGAAACTAATCCTTTGAGGACTGCAGATAGCTTCATGCAATAATACCTTTCTACGACTTGTTCTTCCAACTTTTCCCTTGTGATTACAATCACTCCGGTTTCTCCCCACGTTTTCTCATTGCCCATAAACTTCACATATTCACTATTGAGTTTGGGCACCAAATTAAACACAGCATGTCGCCCTTCAACTATTTCATATGAGCGCCTTCATTTTTTTAAGACAAGCATATGAAGACACTTCTCTAATCCCCGAGTTCTAGTTAAACTTTCTGCTGCCTCTGTGCTCTTTGGTGGCTGTATTTTCCAAATTATTTACCCATTTCAGCTTTACCTTTATTATCCATTATTCACCCAATACTCTAGGTTTCTTCCCTTCGTTCGCTGCCCACAGAGGTGGCCAGTGTTGGTTGCAACAACCCAAAAGACCTGCCCTATCCTTTCCTTCTCTTCCCTTTCCAATGGGGAACTGGAAATCAAACTGACCAGGTGATGACATTTCTGTAAGCTCTCTTTTCTGACGACTTCTCTGAAGTTCTTTTTATTAATAACCTCTCAGTGGCTTTTCCAGTCTCTTTGATTTACCTAATCATAAAGACAAAACAAGTGGTACCAACATGGAGAGCTGCGGTTGGTGAGTCCCTGGAAGAACCAGAACCACCTTTCCCAGCTTGTCGTTTCCAGGTCACACAATTAAACATGCAGCCGAGTTTGTGTTTTGGCATGACTTTCTGGAGCAAAAGTTTCAGTGCTTCTTCAGGCCCTCCACAGTGCGCTCTGCTTTGTCTAAATGGGGGAAGGGAAGGGGGACATCTGCAAATCAATCTCTGTCAGACTGTTTCCCCTTCGTGGTGTTTATTTACTATATCTTTAAACCAGATTGGTCCAACACCACCTAATTCTAACGTGGCAAACCTCTCGACTCAAATACATGAAGAAATCACCATGCTTTTGCAGAGCTGTACTCATGTCCAGATGCCAAGTAGGACACATTAGTTCATACTTAAATGAAGAGGACTAAATAATGCTCGCTGGCGCCAGTGTTAAGTGCAAAGCTGCAGTAAACAGCGCTCTTTGCTCCCAGGCATCAGTGAGGTTATCGCTGGCAATGTTGTGTCAGTGATGCCGTCTGCTGGAAGGGACAGAACGCTTAACCTCCTGCCAGTTCTACTCTGCAAAGGCAAGAATGCAGTTTCTAGTGTCCTAGCAAATTTTCCTCCACATGGCAGTGAAGTATAGGAGGACGTAGCAAGAACGTAAATACTGGACTGCACAGCTACAAATCCTCCAGACAGGAGACTCCTCGCCTTTCAGCCTGAATTTTTGAAGCGGTGTTCTTTAAAGCTGCCATCATCAAGCGCAAAGACAGAAACTGTGGTAAGGATCAAACTCGTCCATGGAAGTGCCCGATGGGAAGCATGCCATGCAAAATGCAAGGCGACTTACCTGAAACCATTTCATCCAGGACTGCTAGGACTAACAAATCTGGTAATCGGTTCACAGGTTTGTGGACGCCCCGATCACCTGTACTGCACTGAATGTGAACAATTTCGTATTTGGCAGCTTTGTTGAAGCACTACTGATGGTGACTAATCCACACTTCTTTTTCCTGTTTCCTTAAACCTAAGCATAAAAGCTTCCTGATTTTTTTCTTTTTTTATTGTCGCAGTATTTTTTAAATCCGTTTCTATAGTCAAGTTTCTTTCAGATCTGCAGTTCAGGACCAAACCAGCGCAGTGCATTGCCAAATGTAACACTGCATTGATTTTCCTTAAGCACAAATGATATCCAGCCACTTCTTTTAAATCACGCACATCACTGAAACGTTCAAACGCCCGGGTGAGAAAGAAGCCTTGGGACGGAAATCTTAGGGAAGTTTTCACGGGAGCATGACAGAGCTCTTAAGAACTGCGTAAATTAGAAAATAATTGGAAAAGCAAACCAACAATTTCCATCTTTCGGTCTCTTTTCTGTTCTCTTAATTCTCATCTCACTTCGCCTGCTCTCCATGTGGCAATAAGAGGATTACTGTAAGTGAACTGGAAAAGCACCATGTCAGGGATCCATGGAGGTTTAGCATTCATTTCAGAAGAATCTTCAGAGCATTTATTCAAACGTGCCAACATTTTATTCCAATTAAGGCAAAATGTAACAGCCTAAACATAAAATTCCAGTTATGGAGTAAAAACTATTCAAAACTAAACAGGAGCGGCCAATACAAAGGAAAACATGTACTTTAAATGTAGAGTATCAAGAAAAAGTAACATGAAATAAAGACAAAACATTCCAGCTCTACAAACCATGAAGTGCAAAGAAATACGTATTTTTCTAGTACCAATGGAACTTTTTTCCCACCTATCAGTCTTCGGTGGAATTCACAGGACTGCAGCTCTGCTCCAGAAAAGTCTCCTTCAAAAGGCAGTGCAACTCCACACGATTTTTGCTTCTCAAGTTTCTTACTCTCAGAGTGAGTAAACTCACCCTGGGTCTTGCACATCAAAACTAGACACACCTTGCCATGTGCATCCCAAACTGCACTGAAGAATTTGTACAAGTTCTCCTTCCAAAGCCTACATGTGACCTAATGGTTTTCAGCAGAAGTCATGCAGATGGGACCACGGACAACACGCAGACCAACATTTGGATCTGAACTCCAATCCTAACGGCACAAGCTGGGCTTGTTCTGCCCTCACTGAATTAGTGTCAGAGATACACGAGGAAATTTTTACAGTCCTCCTTCTGACGTAAGCTGACTTTCAAGGGACACCTACTGCAGCAGAGATACCCGACTTTTCAAGCACTCGAGTACGCTTACACCAAAATACTACAAAACGACAGGGAACTTTCATCAGCATTGCCAAAAACTTTCATTCCTAATTTCTGCTTCCTCAGTATTTAGGACCTACAGAGAGCGGAATACATGAATGGCAGTAGAAGACATCTCCAAGGTTGTGTCCCTCATTCCCCCCATTTTTCAATAAAATACAACAGGAAGAGGGAAAAGGTGCCCACTACAAAAGGGAACGGGATTTTTATTTCCACATTTAGGCATTTTAATGCTGCTTCTTTTCTCTAAGCACATGTAAAGAGTCCTGGAAAAACACTACAGCCATGGTGAACTGCTTTGGGAGTCTCACTGATGAGAGATGTCCCCTGCTCCGACAGACCAGCACCACAAGTGGTGAAGGACAGCACAGAAGTGGGCTGTGTTACAAAATCAGCTTGAGGGGGGGTCCCCAGGATTTTCTCTCTTTTTAGCACATGGTCATAGGCGGTCCTGGAGACCTGGTTACTGTCCTTCGCTTTCTGACAATCATTTTCCTTCTAATCCATTTTCAGCTTTATGTCCATATTCAGAAAACACCAAACAGGTGTTATTTATATATTTTTTTTAAAAAATCCATTTATTTCTTCAGTGCTGCAAAAATATGGCCCACAACATGTTCCCACCTCAAAGTCACAAACGCTCTTTATCCTGCCACTTCAAAGCTCTTGGCCAAGGTGTTTTGTTTTTTTTTTCAAGGACTGGCACTTGTTAACAAAGAACTGCCAGGTCAGGCATGAGATGGGAAATGCCCATTTCTTCCTTGAGCTGAAAAATCATTAAAGCTGGAAAAGGGGAGAAAGTAGTGAAGGTGAGCTAAAATATGAGTTAAACTGCCTACTGCCTTTCACATCACACAACTGGTTACTTCACTTGTGCTCAAATACATACTAGTTTCTCTGTGAGACGTGTTTTCAGGCCGTAAGTTATCACAGAAGAGCATCAGCTGGTTTGGTTCTTGGGAAGTTACGATCCCTGTAAACAGCCTCCAAGGTAACGCTGTACCCCTGCTGCCAGTGGTCTAATCCAAAGGCCCTGGCTTCAGCGCTTGGTAGGAACACGTAGTTTTGGGTGATCGGTCTATCTACGTGTTTGTGTGTGTGCAGCACGGAGCGTGACACAGGGGTAGCCAACCTCTCGCCGACCAGTCCTTCGGGTGCAGAGGTGATACACGGACCTTGTGTGCTGCAGCTGCTCTCCAAGCACTACACGTGAAGCCCGTTCCAAAGCACTGCAGGTACAGTACATTGCAAAGGGTCACCGACGTTCTGCTTACTGCTCCGAAGTGCTCGTGTTTAACATCATCAGCCCAGCACCTCGGCGGTTCACTCCTCCTAAAAGCGAGATTGTCTTGCCCAAGTCACATGCCCACTGACAGGACCATGTGTTACAACCCGGTAGAGAGTTATTTTATAGTACTGAAACGTGCCCCACCTTTCAAGTTGAGTGTATGAAAAATCATTGTAAAAATTCCCTTAGCTCCAAAGAAAATCAAGAAGCAGGCTAGGGGTCAACATTTTGGCCATGAAAAGGAAAAGCAAACCAACCAAGCTAAATTACACAGCTCTCATCTCGCCAAGTTGTTCTATATGCCAAACTAAACACAGACTAAACACAAATGTCAAGGAAAATTGCAAAGAAAGAGAAGAGCCTGAAGATTCCATGAACCAGATGGTTCAGTCACGGAAATGGATGTAACTGTTGGTAACAGCTTTGTGTGCCTGCACCAACTTCTCATCTGATCAGTGCTTTCAGAAAATGGTAGATTCATTAATAGACACTTAAATTCAGGATACTTTTAAGTTTCAGGAAAAAAGGTCTGGGCTTCCCCCCCCAGCTCCTTTTAATAGGGCAATAAAAAATTGGCAAAAGAGCTCAAGCAGATGGGGATGCAGAAGCTTACAGATTTTTTTTCCCCCTGAATTCCCAAGTGGAAACATGTTTTGGCACATGCATTGTACAGAATCCTTTTGTAGCATGTGAAAAACAGCTTTTCTTGTAGCTGCAGAACAAGGGAGTCCGACTCTTTACTTTAAGACCATCCTCTGAACTGGTGCCTTATGTGCTATTTTTCGTACTGTATGAAGACTATGCTGCATTTTTTGTGAACAGTGGATCCGGTCTCCAGCCAGTCTGAGAAGATAACTTCCAAGCACAGCTTTCTGACCTGTTATATTTTACTGTCCCGCTATTATGTCAACTTGTAAGGTTTCATAGGGATTTTTGCATCAGAAAGCCTCTTTTATTTACCAATACATATTTGTCCGGTGTCACGTGTGCTGCGTCAGATTTGGGACCAAAAACAAAAAGGCTGTTCTTCCAAACAAAGAGATGGAATACCACAATAGCATCGCCATCACTAGCAAAAATGAATGAGAAATGGCTTAAGTACCTCTAACTTTCAAAGCTCTTATTTCACATTCCTTCTTCAATAGCTGGAATCAGCAGCCAGACAATGAACTTACTTTCTAGAAACCCACATTTTCTTCAAATGAAGTCACAGTAACGTGCTAATATAAGCACTCGCCTCTGACCTCACCGCAGAATTGAGCTGGAGTAGGATGCGGGCCGCAAAAAAGATGGTTTTACTGGGAACACTTAGGAACAGCCAGTCTTCAGCATCATCAGGAAGACTGAGGGAACATTGCCTGACACACTCTGCATCTGCAAAACCTGACATTTTGTAGCACTATTGGTAACATTCATGTTTACAAACTTGCCAAAAAATAAATGTTTCTTTATTTTTACCCTAGAAGTGATTATCACACAAAAAGCTTAAAAAATTGAAAACTTCATAACCTGTCAGTACTGCTGTTCACAACCACGCTGCCATTCTGACTCCAGTCAAACCTCAACCAGTGCCCATGAGGGCTTTAAGTACTGGTCAGCGAACTGAAAATTAGTTTAGACTGCTTCACTACAGTAAGTGCCTCAAAACAATTTCATGTTCATCGTGCCTTTTGATGATTGTGGGTAAACAGAAAAATAACTGAGCTTCCTCATAACGAGGGGAAGCATACCACCTTTTTTCCTACACCCAGAAGCAGGCAGTTGCTTCCCAGTTTGGGCGTTGGTAATGAATATTACATACATACTTCATGGACAAGGTACATAGGGCTCTTCCATGGTGTCTTCCTACCTGTTTTCATTTCAGTTGGAGTTAGTCCTGTCACAGTTATTGAACAGTGCACTGGAACCATGAACAGATTTAGTAGCCAAAGACCCCCATACCTGTATTTTAGCAATGTCATCTCTACCCCGGGGAGGCAAAAGCAGCCCTACCCTGATCAGCTGCCCAACGATCTCTTTGGCAGACTACTGCCCCTCAGACTTTTTCCAACTGCCATCTGTTGGTGTCTGAAATACCCACACTGTAGCACCAAATAGTTTTGCTCTTTATTTTTCTAGGGAAGGCTCCCAAGCCTCCTCACAAACGCTGACCTTCCACCCCCCCACTCTGTGCCAGTTTGTTACTTTAGTTCAGTCTGATCTGAAAATAAAAACACTCCAACAAATCATGACTTAAGTAAAATTTCCGTATGTATTATGTCAGTTACAGTTATGCAATGGCCAAATATTAGTAAATTTGTAGCTAATATTAAATTAAAACTCTGGAAAAAACAGCGACAAACAGTTCCATGGCACGTACCATTCTTACCATGGGGATAATCCTTACCCTTTGTCCAAAGGGACAGTGGAAACAAGTATAAATATAGAAACCGTCTCAAAACCGCAAATCTAAGCCTATGTTAATGCTCTAAACTGTCACTGACTTTCACTAAAATTATTCAGATTCAAACATAAGCAATGATTTAGGACATCAATTTATAACGTAATGCTGGTGACCCTGTACCAGTCAGGCTGGATTGGTTTCTGTCCACAAAGCAAACTACAGAATGGCAATACTTGATTGCTGGTCTTGCAAGAGCATGTAGTATGTAAATATGTTTTTTAAAGATATACATACGCATTTCCCCAAATTCAACTCTGGCCGAGTATTCCTCTCCTAGTTTTCAATAAATTTTAGACAAAATAAATATCAAGCCCTTTCTGCTTGGATGCTTTGCTTTTGTTTTTCCAGCCTGAATGAGTCTACAGATACTTTCTTAGTTATACAAGGCCAATGTTTCACTTTGCAAACATTGAAGATGAAGGAACACTTGAAGCTTCAGCACCAGAAGGAAAACAAGGAAGAGTGCAGAGGGTAGCTCCATTCGGAAGCACAGAGCTGTAACAATTATTGTTCTGGGTTTATTACAAGTAGCTCATAAAGACTTTTATTCTAAGTAGTCTCATTGTTCCTGACAACCAAAGTGATCCTTGGTGGGATCACACCTTCAGCACCCTTGAGCTTATACAGTTTGTAATCTTGCAGAACAGCAACACAAACCAGTTCCCCATAAGCATTGGAGAGATCAGAATGCTTGTAATCGCTTGCAAAATGTCATCTCAGTTTATTCAAACCATCACCTAATTCCGTAGAAAACAGGAGTCTTTCATACCTGGAGTTTGTTCTTACGATTTTTTTTTTGTTGCTGGAGTGTTAAGTTCTTGACCTAAGTTTTTACTTATGTGTTATGTTGAATGAGGGTACGGAGAGAAGAGGAGCACCGTAATATTAGCAGATTAATTAATATTACTTGTGATGACACTGATGATTTTCCCTGTTTCTCCCCATCTCTCCTAACTATCCTCATTTTGCTGCCTTTTTCAGTTTTTCAAGAGTGTTGTCAACAGAGCTGTGAAAGTTCATTCTTTTGAGAGAACAACATTGCTGATTTCCTCTAAGTCTTTGCTTCCATAGGAAGCAGATACCTGGCAGATTTGCAAGGGAATGCTAAATCAACTATGGAAGTTCTGCACTGTTGTCTGTTTCTGAGAAAGTCGTAGAAGTTCTTCTCTAATTGCTTTGATAAGAGAGGCTGAAGAGTGACCTGGCTGGAGGTCCTCAGTGGAACTGGTGGTGTAGCAAAGGCCCTGGCCCTGAAGGCTGTTGTGTGGAAGCTGAGCAGGGGGTGCCGAAGGCTGCCTGGCTGAAGTCCTCAGCATCTGGAATACTGGTGAGGAGGAATATTCTTGGTGTCCATGCATATGCGTCTGGAAAAAGGTAGAAAGCATTATTGTACTTTCTGAACAAACATGATAGCCCCAGAAAAGACAAGAAAGCAAAAAGGCAAAGAACGGAGGGAAAGCAGCAATGGAGATGCTTCTATCTGCTGCCACTGTTCTTCTGTTGCATGAATGAGTGATTCCTCTTATGGAGCACAAAACAAGTGTACGCAAAATTGCTGGACTGCCTCAAGTTCTGGGATTTTCAAAATCTCTTGGAATATCCATTAGAAAGTCTGATCCCCTTTCTAATCTATGTATGGTATGTTTAGACATTGAAGTGGAGAGAAAAACCACAGAACTGAAAGTCAACAGAACTGGCTTCTCTTTCCTTGCCTTTCCATCAACTTCCTAAAAGACAACAGGCAAATCACCCTCTTCCCGGCTGTCACGTCTCCATGCTATCCATAAATAGAGAAACTAGTACTTCCACCTTCTCCTTCCCCGCCTGCCTTGCCTGTTCAGACTGTACACTTGTGAGGACCCTGTGACCGACCAGTGACCGGTCAACAGAAGCAGCAGCAGGAGAAAATTATTCAAATTGGAAATATTAGATTCTTTTATACTCAACAGTTGTTTCACTGTTTCATCATTGTTTCAGGGTAGAAAGGGGTTAATTCTGCATTTGTTCAGTAACATATATTTTCTTACAAAACAAGAGAGAAACAAAACAGAAGCCTGAGTTTATAGCTTGTCTGTCTGGGAAAAAAAAGTCTTCTTACACTAAAACAAAGCATGGATTTACAGTACCCTAGGTGACTGCACTAACTCCCAGTATGGACACAAACCAGGTACATTTTGAAAATCTAAATTCCAGCTGAAGTTCCTCAAGCAAGAGTTTCCTCTTGCCTCGTTATTGCTGAAGGCTGAGACGCAGCCGGAAGAGAACAGTGGGCACAAAGGACTTGAAGACACTCTGCTGAACGCACAACGGGAGCAAAGCCGTGCAATCCCCTTTCAAAGGGCCTGCGCTGGGGATGAGGAGCAGCTAGCTGCAGCAAGTTCAGATCACAGTTATCATGATTCAGCATTGCCTTTCTCTGTGGAGAAGCCTTAAGTAGTAGCAGAGAGAGCAATCTGATGTGGGAAGAAAGGACAGCAAGGTCAGCTGGAAGAGGATTTGGGGGTGAGGGTGGGGGGAAAGAAGGGATTACAGAGCACAGCCTAGGAAGGATATGGGGGAGCTGGAGCGGCCGTGGCAGCAGTGTGCAAGGAACACAAAAATGCGCAGGAATATGTACCCTAACATCTCTCGTAACATAAATGAGTAAGATCTAAGCCGTTCTGTACAAAGTAGAACTAACAATATACTCTGACTCTCTTGCACAGCTCATGTACAGCACTGATCATTTACACAGTTAATTTGGGGAGAGAGATTAAGAGGAAAAGAGGCTTTAATAGAAGAATGATAGGTAAAGGAGGTTTTCCAAGTAACATCCTGCCTTACTTCTTATAAAAGGGAGGCGATTTTAGTATCAGAAAGGAATGAATGGGTCTCTTGATCGTTCAGAATTATTCATTTGGCAATGAAACCTGAAACTAATTCATACGTGCAGTCTAGAGTTAGCAAACCTGACAAGTACTCTGCGGGTTTATAGAAAAGAGATGACAAAAAAATACTAAAAGCAAATATTCCTTGACACATGAGTCTTAACAGCCACCTAAATTATGTTCAGGTTACTTTCACATTAAAATGCATTATGTGATTCAGCTCCTGTCTCACAGTGCACTGAATTAGCACTGTAAGAACAGCTTCTTAAGGGAGGTTAGGAAGAACATCTGATGACTGCAGTGGCTGCTTTTTAACATTAAGGCTATCAAAATTTACTTAAATACGTCAGAAAAACAAAAGTGTGTATTTCTGTGATCTCATATATACATCAGAATTAAACAAGTCTGAGAACTTTCAAAACGGAATTGATTTAGAAACCTAACCTGTACTAAACTACAACAGCAAACTAAGGAGAGCAAAAAGGTTGGAAGAATTTTTGCCTTTTTTTTCCTCCTTTTTTACTTTTAGTTTACTAACAGAAACACGTATAAATATATTTTATAATAATATGTAAGACTATATATTGTGGCATATATATTATAAGTTTTGGTATAGAAACTTCTGTATAATTAACGGCAGTACAAAATAATTGACAGAAATACCTTTATTGAATCTGCCTTCTTAAGGAATGAAGATTTATGAGATCACACTGTGAATTTGTTACTTTCCATTTAATAACTGTCCAACTCTGCGGTCATATTCAACTGCATCGGATGAATAAATACACGCACACATTTATATATGTGTATGTATGAACAGATATGTATTATAAAAATCACAAAAATAGGTAGCTAATTAGACTAGCTATTGGGAGGTAAAGATATGCAAGACAGTACATACATCTGTAAGAAACCAGGCTTCATTTGTTCTGCTGCTCAAACGACCACTTGCTCAGTATTATATTTTGTGTCAGCTAAGGAAATACTGTAATTATCTGGGTGGCCTAGGCCTTCTAGAAGGAGAATTAAGGTAATTGATGGCAACCTGCACACTGGCTATGGGTCTGGAGATACAAGTAAGAGGTCATATTCCAGTGGAATATCAGAAGGTGTTGACTGCAGGAATAACAGGTGAGGATACTGTGAGGAAAATGCCATTGCAGGAACACAAATGAAGATCCCTCACAAGTTTGTGGGTGAGAAGAGCACTCTAGATCTTATGTTCCTAAATGCAGAGTTTAATTTTAGAAAGTTGCTTGGAATGAGGGAACAGTAAGACTGTTTGCAAAGGATCAGTTGAATACCGCACCATAGGGAACACGACTGTCATTAAGAAAATCCTCTTTTCCAAAAGGAGAAAGGACAAATTTAGAGCTCTGTCCTAGTGAAGGAAACCAAACGCTGAAGGCAATTATTTAACTACAGAAAACTACAAGACTAGAGCTCATCTGCTAATGCTTTTTTAAAATGGGAATAATCCTTTGGAAAAAAAATAAAAAACAACTGGAAGGAAGGCAGAAAGGAAGGAAAGATTCCTCATAGGAATAAGGAATCACCTCACTAGGTGAGCTCTCCTACAACTAAATAGTTTTAGTCGATGATCTCCTCCTTTTGCTTTTTTTTAAAAACAAAACAAAAAACCCTGAAAAAAATTTCACTGCAATAACATATGAACTGCAGCAACCAGTAAGCAAAAAATTCTGTCAAAGACGAGGCAGTGCTTAAACTCTGATTAATTAAAAGAAAGTCAACCTGGATTGAGGGCACATGTATCCATCTGAAATGGTGACTGAAGGTGCAAACTGCAACCAAATCATGTTGTATTGGGCCATGACTCTGAAAGTTGTGCAGGTAACTGATACCAAACCAGCTGCTTGCACAGCATCTCAGATAATGGGTCCCTGACTGAATTTTCAGTAACATGTATGCTAGCAATTCAAGGAATAAAATATTAAGAAAGTAATGGCTGAACATGTGCACTTGGGGGACAGAAGGGAAAGGCCCACAGATTTAGAAAAGTCATTTTCAGATTTAGAAAAGTCATTTTCACAATGACAAGAAGGGGCAATGAATGGTAATCTAGAGATGCTTCTGAAAATGGAACAGGAGAGACACTAAGATCTCTCATGCGAGCGCTCTTCTAGATATAAACTGAAATTATTATGTTCTAGCACTCAAATACCACAGTTCCAAGAACAGATAGCAAGTTAAATTAGGCAACGATATCTTTCAGCTTTGACAGTTAAAGTTTTTTAATAGTATCAGTAGAGTTTGTCTCCAGCGTGCCCAGTTATCAAAAGCTTTATGCTGCTCCTCTCAAGTTCCTGTGGAGTGGTGGCAGCTCAGTTTCACCAAAATCTAAAGATGAATCCCCATCCTGTTGCATTTTCTTTATGTAAAGCCATTTTGAGCTCATGCAATGCTGAAAAGCAGCTTCAAGTAGTGTGAACACACACTGCCCTAGGTATGCAAAAGGAGGAGATCCTCCCTTCCTGCCTCAAAGAAGAAACCAGAAAACTGATTAGTTTAAGCAAAGGAGCAAAATCATAAAGTTGTTGCTCTCAAGAGTACTACAACAAAGCTGTCACAGCTCAGTCTGTTTCAGAATGCAAGTACATCAAACACAGACTCGTAGCAGGCAACTGCATCTTTCCTGGAAAGGCCATATACTATCTTCAAGTTCACACATCTGGTCGAATCAGAAACGTCAACCTCTGTGAAGCACGGCTGCCAAGAACGTGAAATCACGATGGCTGCCTATGCAACACTGGTGAACAAATACGTATTAATTTACCACATCCTGCTGACTGACACTAGGAAAGCAACTTGCTAGAAACACTTCTCCTGTTACGTGCAAGTATGAACCTTATTCCGTTGCCCTGACTCCTGCTGTTGCACACTGATACAGAGGACAAAAGAACTACACCAATACAAACTAGGACGGTAGTCTGGGACAATTTAATTCAATGTTTTCTACTTACAATGATCTCAAAATATAGAGGCATATTTCAAAGAAGAAAATGGAAAGCAGTGTCCACCTCTGCCGGAGCTCAGAAGCAGAACTGGGTGAACTGCAAGTAATGGGTGAAGGCCTCAAGTGAGAAAAAAAAAAAAGGTTAGGGTAAAGTGAGAGAAAGCAGTTAGAGAGATGCAAGGGTGAAAGAACAGCAAGCAAAAGTTAGAAGAGCTAACAAGGGTTCGAAGAGCAAAGCAAAGAATGTCAGAGAAGCAACTGAAAGTATTCCAGGGGTAGAAAGTTCCAAACAGTAATGCAGGAAAAAAAAAACAACCCGAACATATCACTACTTTGGAAACTATGCAAATGTGTAACACAGTACTCACTGCATCTCGCCTAGCATATTCATCCTCTCCACGGTACTGGGGCCACCCTGGCCCCCCCGGCTGGCCATGCCCTGCTCTGCCTGAGGGGATCTCCACTTGTTGACCTCCGATCCTGCTAGCAATTCCCACCTGAGTGAGGTGCTGTATCTGAGAACCTTAAAAGCAAATATTGTTTTTTCATCTTTATACACAGTCAAGTTTGTAGGGCAGACAAATGACAACATAAAACTTTGTTGGAAGCAGGAAATAAGAAGAAAGTGGAGCTCTGTTTCTGTGCAATTAATAAAAAAATCAGCACAAAGAAGGCTGTCAGTGAGGAATAAAGAAGGAAACGTTATGTGCATTTTGTGCAGTTCATTTGAGTGTGATGCTTTTCATTGCCACTGCACTGAAAGAAGAGGTTGAGATACATGCATCTCAGACACGGGCTACACTTCATTCTAAAAATACGCCAGCCCTTTCCAAAGAGCGTTTACTGAAAGCCCTGGCAATGCTTTCATGTAAATTACTTAGCAGCAAAGAGAAGACATTTACTCCTGTGGTATACCTTATTTGCATCACACTGGCAAGACCCTAACTCTGCAGACTGCTTTCTGTTCATCTCTCAGAAGATTAAAATACATGACTATGTAAGAGTATGGTTCTTTCAGCTTCACTTTGTGGTTAAATATTAAACGATGCTGTCATTGACTAATGAGAAGGTCAGAACACACTGTATCTCCTTTCAGCCTGAAAGCTAACCTCCTCCTTTCTCCTCTCCCTTCCCTCCCGCTGCTTTCAAACACATGCAAGGATAGCCACCATCATTAATTGCAAGAGACATGTAACAACATGCTTTCCTTTTTCCTGAATTTCCCTCCACAGGGAAACAAAATTTATTATTATTATATTTTATTATTCATTAGCAATAAAGCACATTTAATAAACCCACAGATACATGACAGCAAACTGCATGTGTGTGTGCATGTACAAAAAGGAAGGAAAAGACAAAAACAACAGTGTGATTTACGTGATGGGATAGTTAGGTCACTTGTATTTTACTTCCCAAAAAACCCTAATATTTGAGAAGTTTCATATTTACATGTAATTATGCTGACAGACAGAAACTAACCATCTCAATTGCCTCCAAACCTTAAAGCAGAATATACATGAACGTTTAGAGAATAGTGCGAATCAGACAATAAAATGCTCATCATTAAACTGTAACAGTCACCACATCCCTCCCTGTCATTCTCATTCATTTAGCATTTACAGAGAGAAGATAGCAGCTATCAAAACTAGGACTTCAACATGAGCATATGATCGTACTTCCAGTCTTTTTCAACTCCCCAGGAAGGAAACGTTTCTCTGGGAGAAAATTAACTGTCGCATTTACATAAGAATAGAATCTTTTAGTCTTAGAATCAGTGTTTGCTGCTTAATTGTCATGTGATGTTATAATCTTATTCATGACAGCACTGATGAGTGCTACGGAAATTATCTCACAACCAAATCAGGGAAGATGATTTCATATGGGACAGCAGCATCAGAAGCTAGAAGATCCTACGTTTATGCATACGTTTCTAGTAAGAGAAATGAGAAATAAAGATGCAAAAAGTATCAAAAGACTTGTTATTTAGCAGGCTGATTTCGGATGCGTCAGTTAGCTCATTTAGCACAAAAGAAATAGCAGTGGAAAGTTAGCATACACTGTGTGCTCTAGAACAATTAAGTGCTTTTCCATTCTTCGAGAATGGTGGTTTTTTAAATACACTGTGTGATAACCATTGCTTCTAAGATACTAAAAAGGTGGCAAAGCACTGCCTTTTTTTTTTGCAGGATCTCATGGATGTAAAATTAACCTCGCTTTGTGATCACTTTTTTTAGCAGTAAAGGCACAGACCACATTTCAAGTGTAGTAGCTGAAGGTGAATCACCTCTTAATGGTGGCCTCAGAGCAGCTATGGAAAAGGATCAGTTATTTCAGTGCACATTCAACTTAAGTGAAGTGTACCTGCAGTGCTTCCAACTGGTCGTGGCCGTGCCACTGACGGCATTTCCTCTGAGTATATCCCTCTGGAGGAATACTGAACCTCAGGTGGCTGCTGGTCTGGGTGCATTAACTCTGCAGGTTGAAGAAAACCTGGCCCAAAGTTCTGCCTGTGGAAAAGCAAGGACTCAAAATTACAATAACTGAATTGTCTAATCAGAAGCAATAATACAGTAATGCAACAACTCTTTATGAGGCCTTTTAATGTACATTTTAACCTTAAATGTTAATGAAAGTAATTACATCCGAGGAATATATTCCTAGTTCATGACTTATATTGCACAGGCATAGGAGTTAAAAACTCTACCAAAATTTCACACACGTTTTTCACATGTTGCAGTCTCCTCAACACAAAGAAAAAAGTCCACAGATCCTGCTTTTCCCTTGGGAAAAAAAAGCATCTTCAATGAAGGATGATCCTTGAGGTCTCTTCCAACCTTAATGATTCTATTCTATTCTATGATTCTATGAAGGGGGGCAGGGAGGGGGAGAAAAATAATACTTCAGTAGTGATGTAGCTGCTTACCTTAGCAAGAATTACGACTCTTACTCAAAGAGTTTCTGGGCACACAGTTTAGGTCTAAATCAAACCATACAAACTGCATTACGTGTATTTTGTGAACAACTATTATTTCATTGAGCATTCTGGTAATTTTTCAGGAATTTTTCAAAACTTTAAGATTCATCAAACTACTCAAAGCTGTCATTAGCACATATGAAGAAATGCAGTGTATACTAAAATTAATGTTTCCTGTAATTCAGGCTGGTGCTGGCAGTCATTGTTATATACATCAATTTAACTTCCTTAATTGTGCCAAGGTAATGGGACTTGAAAAAACCCTATAATTCATTCACAGGAACAGAGGAGATGGAAATGCTGCTTTTCCTATGCTTCCTATTAATATATCTTAACCGCGGCATGGAGAGATTTTATTTTAAAAGACTGAGGGGCAGCTCAGTTTTCAAGGACTGATTCCTAACAACATGGTGGAGGTGCGGATGCCCAAACTTCAGGTGCTGTAGGTTTCTAAGCTAGTCTTTCTCAGGCTCCAGGTATGATCAAAGAGAGACACACTTCTCAAGAGGCACTCAAAGCAGAAGATTACATTCACTAAATCATTTTCTGCAGGAGCCTCTCACAGCTGAGTATAAAAGAAGTAAAAAGTGAGACAAACATCCTAAGTTAGGCACATGAAATTACACAAAGTGAAGACTAGGGAAGAGTTTTGTACATCTTTTACCACGACGGCAATCTAAGCCCTTCTAGGCAATGGACTGCAACCTATGCCATTCCTATGCCATCTCAAGACACGTTTTATACCCTTTTGTTTTACATCATCATGTTTTAAATCCTGTGATTGCATCTATTTCAAACTATCCTTGATTTGTGCTTTATTTGGAAAACTAACCACCTTTGTATGACAGCCAGATAGGAAAGAAAGCTGACACAGTGATAAATAGCTTAATAAAGCCAAATAAGAGCTTAAAAAAGCACAAACAAGTAACTGTAAATTTAAGTACTGGCTCCTTGGCATACAGTACTAAATGGAGGAGGTATAAGGGGCTCAAGCTACAACAATCCCATTGTGTAAGTGCCAGAATTTCCCCAGCTCCCTTGCACACAATCCCAGCTGTCTGCTCTGCAGATCCAGAGGAAACCATTGCTAACCAGACTTACAAACTAGTTAAAATAAATGCCTGACTGGGTAGGTAATGTTTAACGACGCCAGTTCTGTTAATCACTGTAACCAGCTAAGAACGTGATCATCTGGCACTTTATGTCCGCAATGCTGAGCTGGAATCTTGTAGCTGATAAATTATTAAAATTTTTTGATGTTATCTGAAGAAAATATTTTCTCAACATTATTGTAGATGTATTATTTTTGTGCACATTTTCCAGAGAACAGGAAGTATATCCTTTATTGCTGATGGGTTTGTACTTGAGAGGTGCACATTTAATAACCCATCATCCCCTTTTCTCAATTTTGTTATAGCTACTCTTTAAAGTCAGAGATCAACAGAAGAGCATAAAAATGGGATATAAGTCTGAATTCCGTCTCACACAGGCTTTCCAGTGCTCCTTCCTATCTTCAGACTGAGACTCAGCCTTCAATCTATCGTTGCACATTCAAGAAAAAAATTAATCTCCAGTTAGTTAAGTGGGGAGATACTGACCCAAAAATCGATTTTACACCACTAATCCACTATGGCTAAGTATCTCTATTTCTGTCGAATGATGCAATATTAATTTTCTGGTAAAAGCTGTTCATTGTGGCTTTATGTTTGCCTAGCTGTTATGTGACCAAGGTCTTTTACATTTAATTTGTTTTATCCAGGTTCGTTCCACCCCATTAAAGATGCTGACTGCGTTTGTACAGAGAAGAGAACAGTACGGTCACCCAACTATTATTCCATGCATTCGATATTTAAGCCAATGGACTATGACACTGATACATGCCACATAATCATACTGACCTCAGGTTATTTTTCCTTCCTCTAATCAGTGCACTATTTCTACCAATTTGTTTATCATTATCTTCTGAATTTGAGCATAACCCCCACTCCACCACCATGACTCTTTCCTTGTTTTCTATTGACCAAGCCTTAGGAAACTTTGCATTTTAATGAAAATTTAAAGGAATTCTTCCTGTGTAGGTCAATGACCTTGCAGATTGTAAACTTAATCTGCTGGCACTGGCAGAGCCAGTATTTGTTAATAATGATGCCATTAATCTGTAACCTGCAGAAATCCAGAATGCCTGCACCAACAGTTAATAAACTTCTGAACAAAAAGCACATTGCAAAGACACTATCTTGCTCAGGTGTATTAATGCAGCTTACAGCACTTTCATGATTAATTTATCATATTTTTCCTGAATGTGTAACAGGCCAAGAAAGAGAAAATCCTCAATAACAATTTTTTATGCTTTGTGTTGGCAGTCTCAAAGCTCATAATCTTCCAGGTAACCTAAATTACAAAAAATACACTGCATGTCATTTCATGTATGCCCCACACTGAAACTGTCACCTAAGTAAGAAAACGTGCTTAGCAACTCCTCCTTTTCTAGTTCGTCAGTTCAGAATCAGGTGGCAGAACAACGGGTAAAGGAAAGTTCTTCATATCCATTTAACCATCAAGTTTCCAAGGCAGTGAAGACTTCAGATGCAATCTAATGAATGACACTGATACCAGTGGGATTTCATCTCACACGGTGAGCTGTAAGGAGGTAATGAGCAAGCAGCACTGGGCCACCTTTTCACCACCTTGGCTGCAGCAGTTTGGAGAGGCTGAGACAAGTCTGACCATAGTGGGGACCATGACTCAAGAGTCCAACTTCGTGTGTAATTAAAACACAGATGCCAAACGTGGAATTAATAGTCACCTGGACAACTGTTTTCTTCTCTTTACATGATTCTCCCACAGCAAAGCCAGGAGAAGATGGACAATTTGTTCTTCCCCCCAATTTTATAACAGGCCTGCAAGGCAGGCTTTCTCTGTGAGGGTCACCATGCTCTGTAATTTGTTCTCAGCTTGGTTAAAAATAGAATTAATCTGTTAGGCATCTGAAAGCTTTTGCGAGCAAGTGTTGCCCTGAGGCTACAGAAACAAGATGAAAGCAAGAGTTTTGGGAGAATTACATGAATCTGAGTAACTGTTTCAGGCTCTCTAAAAGCTGGAACTCAGTGGTTTACTCTGTACTTGGAAAGATATCTTGATAGCCGAGGGGCTAGAAACACGCTTCTTTTAAATGGAGGCTTGGATTCCATACAGCATGCATGTGTCATTCATGCTACACAAATAGATTACACAGGCTGGATCTGGACTCCTGTTAGTTCTCATTTATACAGTACTTTGCATAATAATACACCAGTGCCAGTTAGAACTCTGGAGGAATTGCAAGGAAAATAATAAATGATAATTCTATCAGTGAAAAGCTACCTTGGTAGGAGACCTGGTGCTGTTGGTGGAGTCATTCCAAATTCCACGTATCTCTGGCAGAAGAACAAAAAAAAATCAGATTAAAATCAAAATGCATACCCTGGGAAGTCCACTGTCAGCCTTGTAAGTGATGAATGGCAGAGATCACTAGGCCCATGTGGGTGATGATTGCAGCCATAAGAGCTTGGTTCTACAAATCCAGCAGCACAAAATCTGGGCATCGCTGCTACAGAGGGCTAGCAGTCTCTTCTGTCTCATCAGTCTTAACTTAAACACCTTTCAGAAATAGTTTCTCTCACTTGCAGAAGATCAAGGGCTGCTCCAATGTTTGCTCAGCTTAAAACTTTCAGCAAACCAAGCTTTGTATTTGGAAATATCTTTATACCTCAACCAGCATCAGACTGCAGCAGAGAGACCATGGGGCTCAGACTCAACAGTCCAATGACATTATGAAACTCATACTGGATGACCTAAAAGATTATCCATGTGTTTCAGTGCTCCACAAAATGTAAAAAATCATACACAGAAATAGTGCTTCTCTATCCCTCACCTCCTCAAAGCATTTGGATGCCCTGCTGAAAAATAGGACCTAAGTCAAATACATTCCTTTTTTATTGTCAAAATATGAACCAACACATACATTTTTTAAAAAAATAAGGTTTTACTCTTGGGCATAACAAGACTGATCTGAACAGAAAAGTTATCTTAAAGGAGGAGAACTCCACTGTCTTCTCCTGTGGTTGGGATGGGAAAAGGGAAAAAAACCCAAATGGCTTAAAAAGCATCTTGTGATGTTTTTCTTGGTCATTTCTGAATTCTCCTGGTTCCAGAAACTGTTCCACATCCGTGGTAAGTCCTGACAGCAAGGGCACAATAACAGTGACCATGGCTCAACTGGTGCTAACTGCTTGCCCAGAAAAGCCTTTTAAATTGCATCACTCACATTAAATGGGTTGTTTACTGCCTGAGTTGGACCATAAGGTGATCCCCACTGGGTGCATGTGGTTCCCCTCCCTGCTTGAGCAGGAGTGTTGTTTACCGGCTGTCCTGCAGAGACCCCGGGTGGTGTGACAGACGTGGAATTGGCTGCTTGGCTGCTGGGAGCCACCAGCGCAAAAGCATCATCCAGCAGCGAGTGCATGGTTTGCCGAGCCTCTTCAATGGATGGCTGTGGTGGGACATACTGGGAAACTGGGTGGGAAGGCAAGCCAGCGAACTTCCCCAGATCAGCTGAAGATGATGTCTGAGGTTCAGGAGGCAAGTCTGGATCAGACTGAAGGAAATGGAAAGAAGGTGAAGGGCAGCCACAGAGAAGATCTAACCAATCAGTCGCCAAGCCCCTGTGGGCCTTAAGTCTGAGCAACATTTTCTTTGCCAGAACCACAATGAGAAAAATGGCACAAGTGCTGACGCTGGACAAAACCTGCCCCTTACACGCCCCACTTCTGCATGCACATACGTAACACCAGCTGTTCAAATACTTCAGCATGATCTGAAAGACTCTGATCTTGGATAACGCAGCGGAGCTTTGTACAGGAGTTACTCAGCTATAGCAGAAATCTTGTGGTTTGCAAGCACATAATGAAGTCACGTCGAGCGTTTACTCCACCCAGAAAAAGACAATCAGCTCTGCCTACATCTTTGACTTCTCTGCAGCTTTTGCAGTTCCCAGAAATTAATTCAGTCTTTAGCTTACAACTAGCCACATCAGCAGTAATATTAAACAATTACCTTCTAGAAAAACACAAAAGAGGGCTGTTAAGCAACTAAGTGGTTACCTGCACGGAGCTTGAATTTGGGTGCATCACCTGAATGGGATTCATATAAGTGCTTCATAGCAGCAATACCTGAGGCAGGCATCACAATTACTACCTGGGATCTTACCACACAGGGTTATTGTTCATCAGTAAGAGGAAATTAAATGAGCTTTGCAGCAGCAGACTTATTATCAAAGCTCATTCTCACCACTGCATGCAGACTGCAAAATCAGTCGGCAAAATGCAAAAGCCTCTGCTTCATCAGGAACTTAGCATTCTGAGTACTGTCTCGCTACGGATGCCGAAGGGCTGAGCTTGCTGTGTGACATGTCTTAATTAAACAGCTTCAGATGATAATTCATTATGCTGCAGCATGACATTAAAATCATCACACTCTTGTTTGAAGGCAGAGGGAAACTGCAGAAATCAACACTGTAGTCACCTGACTGCATATGCAGCTAATGGTGAAATTCTTAGAATTATTAAACCATCTTTCAAGATGAGAACTGTCCGGGGGTTTCCACTATTAGCATTAGGCTTAGTAAAGTCTGCTTAGAAGTGGTTAAAGATGCCTAAATACAGTTTGTGACATGGATATGATTGAACAGAAGCATTCTCCAGGGTCTTTGCCTTTTTTAGACAGGAAACAAAATTAATTTTCAAGACATTGTACTAGAATTGTTTCAAGTTACTGTAGTACAAAGACATGTTTCTCTTTCATTAATAATTAATTCCCACATTTTAAAGATGAGGAAATTTCTCATGAAAGGAACTGAGTCTTCCACTCTGTTAGAGCAAAGGATGAAATTTTCTGTAACATATAAATATACAGCATCCAGCAAATTGAACTAGAGCGAAACTACGTTCAAGACATTGTGGAACATGCCAAGCACACTTTCATGTGCATAATACAGTGGCATTAATGAAAACAAGGTTTTGGTTCTTGGCCTCTTTAATATCGAGGAATTCTTGGCAGAACTGTACCACTTAATACTGATAGACTGCCAAAGAAACCCTTGTTTCACTTTGATTTACATGCTAACTACATGCAACTGAAACTAGCCGTATACACCATGGTCAGAAGGCCAAAAACTTCCCAATGTCACAACTGTCATTACAATTATCAGAACATTCCTGTCATTAAAGAGACATACATACAATATATGCAGAATTATTGACTCCTGGAGGCCTTTTGTATGTCCCATCACTGTCAGTTGTGATTAACCTGTCCTTTTCTGCATCAATTGGACTACCATTTATCTGATGTCGACGGCGCTGCTTGGGAGAACGTTTTGCACGAGAACTTAACAGGAAGGAAACAAAAAGCAGAGAGAGAGAGAAAACAAACAAGACAAAGGTAATCACATTTTTGTGATTTTTTTGCAATTTTTCTTCTCATCCCACTCAAGGTTAAACTCCTCTGCCCATTACCTCCAAATCATCCTTGTCTCAGCCCTGTTTCTCCTCCTTTTCTCAGTTTTTCATGCCTCAAATCTCTCTCCTCAAATTTCTCCCAATAACACCCTCACTGGCAGCTCCCCAAACTGTCCCATTCTTCCTTCAAACTCTCTCCAGCATCATCTCCCGTCTACATTCATCTTTCAAAGCTGTCTGTGCTCCAGCCCCTGCCCAGCGCCTCTCCAGACCTCCCAGACCGATGTCTGACATGTTCGTGGTAGCAGAACAGACCACAGTGCCCACAAGGCTTTACGCTTGGCATGTTGGGTGTAACCCCACCAGGCAAACCAGTGGAGGAACACACACAGCTGGAGAAAAGCTACGTTCTATCAGTGCAGAAGCTGTCACAGGGCACCAGCGTTCCAGGAACAAAGTGCCAGTATTCATAAGCCCCAAAAAGAGCCCAGGACAGATCTCTGAAAATGTGAGGCCAGGAAGGCAGATCTGTGAGGAGGACAAATGTGCCTCATTACCTACAAGGAATATGTAAAACGTTATCTTGTTGATTTGTGAATTTGCCTTTAAAATTCAGAATCTTTGTGCTTTTTGAGTTGCTCAAGGGTCTCTTTATTTTGCATCTTTTCCCCCTTTACAAAAATACTTTTTCTTGCAGTTTGTGTTTTCTGTGTATTTTTTTTACTGCTTATATTGCAATTTTGATCCCTCTACACCACACAAGAATTGTTCACCAAATGGCAGAGCAAATATTAATTTTTCTTAAGACAGTTTTCATACGTTTGGGTTTATCTATCAAGAATTCTCCACGGAGAATTTGTAAAAGAATAATTTGAAAAGAAAACATTGGTATATACTGAAATAAAAATATTTCGAACAACCCAAACCTTTTCACCTAGATAACTCCAATTCAACTAACGATCAAAAAGATTTTAAGCTCTGACAGTTCTAAAGTACACATTTGATGTACTTTGGATGCTGACTCTAAAAGAAAATCGTTCTTTCCCATCTTTGAAATCCATACCTTTTCCTGGGCTCTATGAAGACAGTAGGCACACTGGCTCCAGGGTCCAAGATCTTGTCAATCTGCATCTGTGCCTTGCGATATATTCTGTGCTGTTCTTTGGAGTCAACCACCACCACGTCATCCACCACTGGAAATTCATAATGCCCTTTGCGCTTCGCACGAAGACGAATCTTATTGCGGTGATGCTCAATCTCAGATTTATGCCTCAGGGCTGTTTGTATCTTAGAGAAGGAGGGCAAAAAAAATCAACCACATTTTTCATTTGTAGTTTTTGCAGACAGAACTTTTTGCTGCTTATTCTTCTGTAAACGTCCCTTCCTCACCTCCCTGCCTCCCCCTCCATCCACCACATCTCTGATGGATTAAAGTAAGTCACACAATTGGTAAACACACTTTCTTTCTTGGATATTTTGCAGTATCCCCATTGTCTCCCTAGGTAGATGTACTAGTATAGAAAATACAATTGCCAGCACAGTAGTTGCAATTAGAGAGAGGTGGCAGTTTGTTAACAAAAAGCAGGAGGAACACAAAAAAGCTCCTGCTGTCTGCCAGAAGTGACACTGCTCTGAAAAAACAAGACTAAATCAGTACAGGCTATATCTACCTTGGCTTGTTCAAATCGAGATACATTTTATCAATAGTGTTGAAGTCTGTCACCCATTCCCTTTAATGACCTTCATCAGGTAACAAGCAAGAACTTAGAGAGCTGATGGAGCTCCTAACTTATATGCCTCTGCTGAGTGTGACAGGCCACCACAAATTATGCAGAAATGTAGCAGCAATACAAGGGCCCCGGTCCCTAGATGACCATGATGTTATTAGCCCTATGTCTTCTTGCAGGCTGAGCTTTCATGCCTCTCCCCCACTTTTTTTTGTGCATCTCATCGTTTGGGTAAAGCTATCGTAACAGCACGCCTAAGTCCTGGCCCACACTCAGGGAAATTATTCTGATCAATTGAAGAGTCTTGGGCATCAGATCAGGTTACAACTGCCCTGCCTGTGCTGGACTAGTTCTGGAACACATCTGCCACTGCTAATTAAAAACCAAATAAAAACTGGGTTTTGTGTGTTCTCTCACGAAAATCCCCAAAAGCATAAAAAGGACACAAGCCAGATTTACTCTTTACATTTATAGTTAGAAATATATAATCAGATTTCTGTTTTGTCCATATAATCAGATTTGTGTTTTGTGGCCCCTCTTGCCAATGCATACTAGATATAAGTATTTACTTGCTTTCTTTAAGATATTCAGAAACATAACATCTTAACACAGCTAAGTTAAAGGTTTCAGTAATCTTCCACTCTGAATTATGAGACAATGCCATCTTACACCCCGTACAAAACCAGGATGCAGGTACATGGCACTGCCAGGCAGTGTATGATGTGGTTTTACAGATGTGGTTTTACCTTCCCACCTAATGACCCAGGCATGCCCATAATCTGCTTACAGGAGCCTGAGCCTCAAAGAAAGCAGGAAGTTTCTGCATGTTTACAGTCAGATAAACACATCAGAAGTTGGAAGCAATGGATGTGCTGCAAATGCACGTCCCAGAATGTCTTGAGATAACTTGTTTGTATAACCACATCCTAAATTGCTGAAAAGTCTTAAGAATGGTGTAGAATGAAAACCAGTGGGCCAGATGTTCCAATTCTCACACATTAATTAACACAACTCTTGCAAGTCATGTCCCGCTGACCAGCAAAAGGATGGTAACACAAGGTGTCCTGACCATCAAATCTGCTCCTCTCTCAGTGTTTAAGTTTTGGTGTAGATCTCTCTTAAAAACAGGTCGAATTATCTCTTTGGACGGAAACAGGATTATTCCTGTAACTTGTCAAAATTCAGCTCCTTAGGATCTAATAAGGAACTCCTGATAACAAGAAACAGGGTACTTTTAACTTCCCTCTTGGCTGGGCATAGAATCCACCGCAAACATTCAAATCACTTCAAAAATACCTCTTTATTAATTTTGTTGGTCTCCGCTACTCGATCAGAAAGCACTGAGTTCTGAACCGGAGGTGCTGCCATGGGTTGCATAGCAATCAGCTGGATCTTGCTTGGGACCCGTCTGCTGGCATCTGAGGAACGTGACATCCTATCCACATGTTCAAAGATGGAGGCGGAGGAGTGCTGCTCGTTTCCACTGCTGGTCTGAGGGGGTCCTAAACCACCAGAACAAGTACAGAGTAAAGTAGTGCTGCCAGAGTTATCTCAGTCAAAAGTTAAGCTCTACCGATGCGATGCTACAAGACTATGCTATGTTTTCCATCTGTGTTTAATTTGCCCTGTAGGCATCCTAGCTGATTCACATTTAGTGTACAACAAGTTTACCCAGTGGTTTGCAAATTGTAAACATTTTTCCGTTTTATTTCCAGAGGGTGAGCTGTCGCTCTTTATTTCTGTAAATCAAGCTCTTGGCATTTGCAAACCCCCAAAATTTCAATCTACATTACTCCATAAAAAGCTGTTCAAGTACGTACTGCTAATGGTTCCTCTTATCCGTACTTAAGGAGATGCAAATTCCTCAAATGGAGGTTCAAAGAGCAATAAAAGATGTCTCACTGCAAAACCCAGTTCTTAAGTGACAGAAGGACTGATACACGAACTAAACAAAAAACCCTTAGAAATCCACAAAAAGCACAAATAATTTTACAGACATTTTGCTGACTAAAGCTTTTAAAGCACTGTTTTCTTTGTGACAGGATAAACAGTTCACATAGCAATAAGCAAGCTGCACAACTATCGCCATGCTGCCATTTGCTGAAGAGGTTGTATCAACTCAAATACAATCAGCAAAGATGTCACAGAAACCGACACATGTGGACGTTGTGGCCCTGGCTCCAGCCAACAGTTAATCACTTCAACAGAAATGGGCCATCTCCCTCAAAAGACTTGAAATCTGTAGGATCACCCCACTGCTTCACAGTTAGGCACATTTTTTTTTTTTTCTGGAGCTAGGCCTACAACAGGAACCATTATGTGGATTTGGCTTCCAGAAACTATTGAAGACTTGCAAAATAATATTTTGTCTCTTTCATATGGTAATGCCACAAATTTTCCAACTGTTTTCACTACGAAATATAAGTAACTAGAGATTAAGATTTGTGACTCTTGTTATGGGGGAACACAACACACTAGAGGGACAAAGTCCCACATCCTTGCACAGACTTCTTGTAACGGGCTATGGTTCTCAGATTCAAATCAGGAGGAGAATCTGATTTGATTCCAATATAGAATCAACTGTTGATCAACCTGACCCAACTCCAACAGACAAGAAGGTAAAGAAAGCAAACACTGCTCTGATCCACTTGCAACATGTGCTGGAAATGAAGTATAGAGTTCAGGAGACTGAATGCTATCTTCTTTAGAAGATCAGAGTAGATGACTTACTCCTTTTGCTTCCCTCTTCTAGCGCAAAAAGGGAGCAGGAGAGGGAAAGAATGCAACGCTTTATTATATTCATAGCACATTACTTTAGGGCTGGAAAGCAATCTGGACATAAGCTAACCAAAATTCTTATTTTTATTATTTCTCTAATTTGATCAATGCATTGTCAAACGTACACATTTATAAATTGCATGCATCACTTACAAATGTGACTTTCCTATATAAGCGTCCTTAAAAAGAAAGTAAACAGCTCCACTGAAGATCGCTGTCCCCCAAATGTTCTGAAGACAGAGCCTAAATGAAATATATCTGTCTTTCCTCTGCAGCTATTTATATGATCTTTTGTCATCTTCACAGCCCCACCTTCATGAACTTAGAAACATGCAAGCATTGCCTCTCAGAGAGAGAGGCACAAGATATATGAAGTAGTTAGTGTGAAATCCCTCAGAGCGATTCTGTGGTGCAATGGAAATCTGAGCTTCTGCATCCATCTTTCCTCTTTTCCCCATACAATAGTAATTTTTCCCAACATTTCCAGCTGAACAGAAGTTCTCAAAGCTCACTGGCCTCCAACATAATTTTAAGGTTATTTTCACATTACTCGATAAGGTCCAATATATTCAATTATGTTGAGTATTCACTCTGAATCTGTATAATTTCATCCATAACCCTTCCTTCTGCACACATAAACGAGTGCTTGGCAGCAGCCTCTTAGCTGAAAGGGTTCTTAAACTCTTTTTGTAGAACTGTCCAAACGTCCCACTGTCAAATTTTGGTAAGGCTCTACAGCAACATCGTATCTCACACTCTCACTCTCTTTTGCAGAAAAGGTGCACGCACACACACACAAAACCCCATTGGCTGCATCTGACCTTTAAATTCTCTCTATGTGCATACACTGAATGTGTCTATAAACACAAACTAAGATGGAAGTATAGCGAAGTAGATAAGAAAGCCAGGAACAGCCCTGTACACATACAACATACAACAAAAGGAGAAATGGTTTCTAACTCAACACATGAATGAGTTCCTTCAGAAGTTTGGACAGAGTAAGAATGGTTTCTCATTTCCAAGTTATTATATTACGCTATTGCCTGTGGTTAGAAAATCTTCCTTATAAAGCTATCAGATGGCATTATATGAATGAAACTTTGATCTCAGACTAGACAGCTGAGGCTGAAAAATAATGGAGAGGAATTAATACCCAAATAATGGACAGAACACGTTTAAACAACTAGTCCCTATAGGTCACATGTCAAGATCAGTGTTCAACACGGCTCCCTGGGTTGAAACTACTAATTGAACTGAAATATCAGGAAAATGAACTGCTCTGTAGGAAGCTATGATTTCATATGAAAATCAATACCGTTGGAGATAAGAGGAAGGCTATAGCTTCCTGCACCCTCTTGAAATAAGAACAAGAGACACGGCAACCAAGGTGCATAAAGCCTAATCCAAAATCAGGTAAAGTCAATGGGAATCTTCCACTGACCCACTGTTATTTCAATCGTGCCACAGTACGCAGTTTCAGACAAATTTCACACAGCTTCTTTGTATCCCAGTCGGTTATGTCCCCAGGATGCAGCGGATGATTTGTACAAACCCAACAATGGTTGGCATCATATCCAGCCTTATATCCATCCTTCTCTACTATTACAAGGTGGCAACTGCTGTCAGAAGACAGGGTCCTTAATTTATCTCTAGATATCATATGCATTACCAAAGACAGCATCAGCTTTCTCCTGCCCCATCTTTGCTATGTCCCAGTCCTGACCAGAAAGACACTGGTTCATGAGAAAATATTTGTGCTTCTTTGCAGGTAGCCTGCAAAGTCTCGGACTTCCAGTAACGACACTTACTCTAACAATATCTGTAACTTGTTTATATAAAGTTTCAGGACCAACAGCTGTCTCAGTTTTGTTTCTTTCACAGTGATGTTTTCCTTAATAATTTGAAAGAATTGGGAGGAAATTAGAAAAATGTGCCCAAATTGGATGACTATAATTTGTGTTACTGAGAATTTTTTATACTTCAATAGCTCAAAAGCCCTTCTGTTTTTTCAGGCACAGAAGACAAATCCTTTCATCCATAAGATATAATTGCAGCTACCCCAGCACCTCTACTCGTATTTGTACTCAACCACCAGCTCTGGTTACTTACCCACTCTGTTTGCTCCTGACAACATAAAGGAAAAAGAAGAGACAACACAGTAATTATTACAAATAATGCAGCTGGAATGGCAACTGGAAAAAAGACACAGCAGTAAGATGATTACATTTACTTTTGAATGAAATGCATGAACTTGGATCAAACTGCCGAGCCTCAGCTGCACAAAAAGGGAGCTGAATCTGCCATTTAACAGAGAGCTCTCTGCAGACACTGCCTCCAATTCTGAATGCTAAAAATAGTCCTTATGATTACCAAACTACATGCACCAAATACTGAAAAAATCATCTATTTGATCCAGTAAGGGCATGATAGGTACGTTTTACACAATACCCTTGCTGCCTTTGCCAGATAATTCAGAAGCACCAATACCTGGGACTTCTATACCAAAAGGATGTGTTAAACCTTACATAAGGGGATTTTAAGCCAAATGGAAAATGAAGAGACAAAAATGGAGTTCCCAGGCAAGAAGAAATGGAAGAACACTAAATCTGGACAACAGAATTGAAGTCAGCGACACTGAAGCAACTCATAAACCATCCTGAGATAAGCCCTGTCACAGCACAATTGTTTTCCTAGATATGTACTTGGGCAGGAGTTTTGGTCCTTAGTGCCAATCTAAGGCGCTGAAAACATACACAGCATCAGTACAGTATCTTCTTTTTCTAAGTTGCGTAAAGTACATACAGCATACACTGCATGCTGAGTTATTAGGAAGTATAACTTTCTAGTCATGTTAGTAGATCCCATGCTTTGTTTTCTTACATGTGCGTTAGAGGAAAACCTGCTCCATCACCCTTGCTCTTCCAGGAGTAATCCACATTATGAAAGTTTAAGAAACATACATACAAAAGCTAGCAGTTTATATAAACTATCTTACATATTCCTCAATCTCACTTCTTCAACATAAGCAAAAACTGAATATTGCCTGCTATGATTTGAATTTCACTGGCACTGCTTTCCCCAGCAGTCATCTCTACATCTCAGCTGGTATTTGATAGGGCAAGGGGAAATGGGTTTAAACTAAAAGAGGGGAGATTTAGATAAGATATTAGGAAGAAATTATTTACTGTGAGGGTGGTGAGGCAGTGGAACAGGTTGTCCAGAGAAGTTGTGGAGGCCCCCTCCCTGGCAGTGTTCAAGACCAGGCTGGATGGGCCTTTGGGCAACCTGGTGTAGTGGAGGGTGTCCCTGCCCATGGCAGGGGAGTTGGAACTGGATGATCTTTGAGGTCCTTTCCAACCAAAACCATTCTATGATTGTCTTTCACAGAGTACGTGGAAAAACATGTGATATACTGAAGGAAGAGCTCACAGTGTGGTCAGTATTTTCTTCTTTTTAGTTTCTGCTGCCAGAAAGGCCATGTGTATTAAGACCACATGGGGATATTACAGGCTCCTTTATCAGATACGCAGTATCAGAATTTTCTCTAGGGAGGCTATTATGATTTAATGCAAAGACCTGGTAACTAAAACTTCAAGCAAGGAACAAGCCATCTAAACCCAAGAGGTTCTCAGAAAAAAACCTTAGCATTTCTGTAAGCACAGTTAACCACACACTCTTAAACAGGAAAAAAATTTAAAAGAATGTTTTAATTAAAAAGAATGTAAGTAGGTTTGCAGCACTTTATCAACTTTTCAATGAGGAAAGAAATATATCTTAGGTACCCTCAATATAAATGGTGACACTTTAACTGGAAGGAAGATGGTTCTTTACAAAAAAATTTCACTGTTATTAACATATTAGCACTGGATTTTCATCTTTCTAAAGCCTGAACATTAAGGCATTTTTATGTGTCAATTAGAACTTACTTGTAAAACTTTTACCTCTCTGGTCTTTTTTTTTTAATCTCACTTTTTCAAAGTTACAGTTACAGACACATACCCATGCTGTATCAAGTCCTGCTGTGACCTCTACTGCCCATGTAACTGACTGCAAGATTGCTATCACGAGAGCCACAATTAGGCTTAAATGGAAAGTGGTTTGCTGGGCGGGGTGTGGGAGGGAAAAGGACGGAAGACTCATTCTTGCTAAGCCACTAGTTTCAAAAGCTTGCTGGAATGAAAGGAATGCCTAGATCTTCAGTTTCAACAGAAGAAACTAAACGAAAAAGGAGAGGAAGAACATTTTCTGCAACACATCTAGAAAAATTAACAACCAAAGATGAGTTTAGAAAAGTTACAGCACTAGAGCAACTCTTCAACCTGAGTAAAGCACTGTGAGTGCACACAAGAAGAAAAAAAATTAACAAACCCTTCTTTGCTGCTCTGCGTGGTTTCCCCTCGTTTGCAACAGTTGATGGTCTTGCAGTTTCTTCTCCTGTATCTCTCCCACTGGATTGTTCACTTGCTGTGGAATCAGCGTCTGACGGCGAAACTCTGCCACAAACGTTAAGAAACAAACAAACCAACATATAACATCAGTTCGCAAGGGGTCACAGTTCTTACAGGCAAAGAATCCTGTGCTAAAGTAGCTTGTGAAGACTGCTAATATTTTCCTCTGTTTATAAGGAAATTTATAATAAATTATCGTAGTTAGATATTCATTGCCATGTTACTGTTGTGTGTGAAAACTGATGCAACAGGATTCGCACATGACAGGATTATTAACTAATCTTTCCTTTAAAATACATTTCAAGAAAACGCTCTGCATTCATAAGTAGCAGTTTACTTTTCAGACAGAAAGGAATTATATTAGAAATAAGAAACCCACACAGGTAATTACCCTAATATTCGGACTGGCTAACTTGGTGTTCTCTTGCTAATACAAGTCCATGTGCCTATTTTCCTGACTGGTTAAACGCAGGGCCATTCAGAAATGCTACTTTTATGTATTTATCCATGCAGTCATGAGATTCTTAAAAACATCTGTTACCGACAAATTACAACCTCAGTGTTCCCAATTTTTGTGGCCAATTACAGAAAAATATAAAGAAATGCTGTGATTTTACCCAACAGAATACTTCAGCTGTAAAATTATTCAATAATATAAAACCAGCAAAAATTTAGGGCATACACCATCACTCAGGTGACACCAAAGGCTGTCTTTTCAGATGGGATCAACCTTTGTGATAGTGTCTCTAGCGACCACTTTGTCTTGTGAACATTCATACACTATTCCTGCAGGGAGTTAATCGCTGAAAGTGCGCACTAGTCTGTGCATTAACCTTGTTCCATGCAAGGTTTGCCCGGGCTAGATGGATATCTGAACTAGTCACTGAGGCTCCCGGCTAAGTATCAACCTGCCTACAGCACCCAGACTGAGGAAACTACACCCAGCCGGACAAGGGTTAAGACCAACTCCTTGAAGCAGGCAATGCTCCCACTTCAACTCCCCTTTTTCTCCTCCCTGGACAATGAAGTGATCATTAAACTCTGTCTTCCATTCTTTTCTGCAGCACTGTAATACTAATAAATCACACCCCAATTGAAAAAAAAATATTAGAAGTGAAACAAGGAGAAATGATTCTCAATGAGCTTACAGTTCTACACCATTGCATCTTCTCCTCTTTTCTAAGGTGGAGAGAGTGGGCAGAGTTATTGTCTTCATCACCTTTGTCCTGGGTCAGCAGAGTTCTGGAGTTCTGCTTCTGCTACTGACTTTCTGCTTCACCTCACTGTGCTTTGTTTTAGCCTATCTAAATGATCTTTAAGTAAATTACAGGAACATAAATAGTGCTGAGTCAACATTCTTTCTAAGTGCTGAGGAACATTCAGTTGTATCCTCTGAAGCCAAAACAACAGGTCTAACTCAGTTGGAGCCTAGAGATGCCGTGCTTTCTGAACTCGGTTGTTTTTCTTGTTTGCTGTTTCTTACAGATACGGAACGTGTACTTACATCACTGCTATATTTCCTGGCATGCACGTACAGCCCTGAACTGCACTGTATGAGTTCTGTATTTCCTCACAAAACAGAAAACAGCTAAAACCAACATAACACACTATGCTATCATTTCACATTTCAACTTGTGCCTCAGGGAATAGATGTTTTAACTCTCAAGCTGACATGGGCATGTCAGCATGTTAGAGAGATGATGGTAACATCTCCATAGTTAAGCCTAAAGGGAGATTTGCTCTTAAGGGAGGATGAGGGAGAGGAGGGAACTTCTTTTTGAAGTGTTTGAATTTAGATGCTCTCAAAAAAAAAAGAATTATCTTTGTTCCAAATTTGATCAATGATTCATTATTGTCTTCAAGGGAAGCATTAAAATGTTGGCTTCTGAAATTTTGTCCTGCTTCATTTTCTGAATTATGATAGGTGAAATACAGTAACAGCCTTAAGTTTATATTTCTTTCTTATACTTACATGCATGTGAATATAGACACCTTCCCCTCCCTCTAAGTACCATCTCTGTCTTTTAGGCCACTTTAAAAGAAACATGGAAATGCTTGTCCTTATGATTTATATTAATTTGTTTTAATTTAAGCTACACCAAAAGAAGATAGCTATTTTTTCTCCCATTATTTTCCAGTTCTGCCCACCTTCCAACGGTACCACTGATAGTCTACTACTTGCAAGACCTATAGAGTTAGGACGACAGGGTCAGCGTCTGGGAAGGTGGAAACTGAGCTGTACGAACTCCATCTGGGAAAGATGCAGCAAGGATCTTAGGGCCACTGGGGCTTTAGAATAGAGAGAAAGCACAGAAGGTTGAGCAGAGGAGCAAGCTGCGTCACAGAAACCTGCAGCTCAGGAAGAACCACCATTAGTTTCTTTCTAAGCTCATTCAACTCTGCCCTTGGGGTTTTTTTCCTCTTTTTTTTTTTTCCCTTGTCTTTCTCCCACCCTGCACTAGCATATAGGTAAAAGCACAGGAGATGCGCAGCTGGAGATGAAGAAGTATAAAAATATGAGAGGGAGGGAGAGGAAGAATAATTAGTGAAAAGTGGAGCACAGAAGAGCTCCATAGTGAGGAGTTGTTTGTGACTCATCATAGCACTCCTTAGGGCTTCATTTTTTTCCCACATATTACCTTCCCACTTATCCCCTCCCTTTTTTTTTTTTTAAATGCACAGATCCTTCTTTACTGCACAGTTCTGTTGCACCGCTGATCCTACAAACACAATCTTTCCAGCGAGACACATTCACATCATTTGATTATTGGAAAAGGTTAGGAAATAACTGCTGAAGATTGACAGACACTTTTCCACTTGTACAGCTGTAAATTAACACTCCTTTCCCTCACCAAAACTGGTCTGCTAGGAGAGCAACCAGAAAACCACAAATAAAAGCACTCATGCGTCTTCCTCGATTTTTGGACATACTGCTTATTTCCAGAAATTCCAACTTATCATACGTGTATTTATCAGTATTCATATTATTGAAACACACTGCAATTTGTCAATGGTTTTTGTTTGCTTTTAACCACCCGTTGCCTTAGTAGATACAGGTCAATGACTAAGAGAAAACATACACTTGGTGTTTCCACTAGCCAATCTAGTAGTGCCTTAAATACCCCTCTTAACTGGGCATGTTGCCTGTAAGAGAAAAATG
Organism: Psophia crepitans; assembly: GCA_013399095.1. Classification (NCBI taxonomy): domain Eukaryota; kingdom Metazoa; phylum Chordata; class Aves; order Gruiformes; family Psophiidae; genus Psophia; species Psophia crepitans. Next base: position 364,490 of record VWZZ01008126.1, read on the forward strand.
GACACTAAATTCTCACAACCTTGTACTAGTAAGTAGTGAGGCATAGCTGATGGCCCACTAGAAAACGCAAGTCTCAGAGCTCTGGAACAGTTTTGTTCACTGAAATTGCCTGAAAAATACAGTAATTGCCAACTATTAATAAACTGTCATCTACTACAATTTGGTTTTCCTCTGTGAACTGACCTCCCTCTGTGTCGAACAGTCTTTGAAGGTTTTGAGGAACTCTTGGATTTGGGGCTGGGCACATCTCCATTTTCAGATGGGGTAGTGTCCTTAATAGGTCCTGGTAAAGGAGCTGGCTCATGGATAATCAGGACATCATCTTTATTGTGCTGGCCCAGATGCTGCTTAGCAAAATCAAAGCCTTTCACACTGGGGGCTTGTAGCTGTAAGAAAAGAACAAAGACAAAAACCAGGAACAATGAGTGACAATGAATACAAAGGCTTTGGTTAAGATCTGCAAACAATGGCCATTAGGAGGATAGTCAGGATATGGTAGTCTCAGGAATGAACATGAGAGCTGCACGGGAAAATAAAATAAACCCCCCTGACTCTGTCATCATACTTCAGTAGTTGATAACACAGTTTAAATCTCCTAATCAGCAAAACTAGTTTAAAAAATAGCCTTCTGCTGCAGCTATATCTTTTTGCAGCTATTTCTTCAGATTTAATCATTGTGTGAGGTGATTTTTGTGTACTTGTGGGTGCAAGGCTGTAAATGCCAGTGTACTGACTGAAACGAGTATCACTGCCAGGCCACCTTTCCATTTGTTTCCTTGTTTCCATTTGTTACACTCGTTTCCAAAAACGAGTGACGTTAGTTTACATAATTTGAGTAAAATGTCATTGCTGCTTTTCCTCACTTTAAGCACCCCAAATCTGCAGGAGTTCTGGGAGTGCTTGTACAAACACCTAGTTTAGCTGACTGAAAGAGAAACATTCTGCAGATCTGAATTATACAGCAGCCTGGCAATGACTTTTAGCCTGCACGGATGCCTTCAGAAATTACTGAATATCCAGCTTTTAGGAATTTCATACTGAAAAGACAGAAACATATAAAAAGCTTCGGAGTTTAGAGAAATTAGATACTGATCCTACAGATCTTATTAACGGATTACGGATTCAATGGGCATCTTGCTTGAGAAAGACAGAACTGGGTCTTTCATTTTCATAACTGCATTTATAAAAAAAACTAATCTCACCTTGTCAATGACTTGATTCAGACTTAATTTAATCAAGCCTCTGAGTTTCAAGTTCTCCTGCTGATTTTTAGGGGCTTTGCAGTAATTAGAAATTCTGAAATACTAATTAGGAGAAAGTTTTTCTTCGAGTCTCGTTTAATTTTATGTAGTTTGAAAATTGAAAGTAGAAAGAAATGTTGACAACTCCAGTTTTCAAAGTGCATGCACACATACTCACTGCACAGCGCACGCACAAACCTTCTGTGTGTTCCCAGAGCCGATCTTCTGCAAAGCGAAGTGTGTGTTGGAGTGTGCTTATGGGTGCGTCAGGTTCCAGATGTTTAAATGAACCCCCCTTTCATAAAGCTTGGCACACCAACATAGCTAACTACAAACAGACTCGTCTGATACTGTGCCAAAGATAAGCTCGCCTAAGGAATATTCTGAAACAATCTCTTCAAAATATTTTTTCAGTAAGCAAACATTTTCCAAATGGTTCTTGGAAAGGGGGTTGAAGTAAAGCAAACTGCCTGTTCAAACCAGTAGATGGCAATAAAAGCTCTTCTGTAAAATCTAACAGCTATCTGAATGGCTGAGGTTTTGGAGTTAATTTCTCACAAAATGAGTGAGCTTATTATTTGAACGGATCTGGATGTTTGCCACTGGATTCCATTTTTCTTGGGATTTACAACAGTCTCTTCAATTCAGTATTATGGGTGATTCAATTATTGAATTTATGTAAATCATTGCAACCACTGACTCAAAAAGACATTGTTGAGCTAGACCAGGTAAAGGTGTAACTGTTCCTTCATTTCTTGAGTCACAGCCACCTAGTGAATCCTTCCTGAAACCTTCGCCCTTCAGAGTGGAAACCTTGTCTTCAGGCTCTTGCTCACTTAAAAGACAAACGAAGCAAATGAACCCAAATCTCCGTGTCTTTTTCTTTTTTTTTTTTTTTTTGTTCCCCAAACTATTTCTGAGGAGGAACTTTTTCACTTCCACTGTCAGAATTATCATGCTGGCTTGCAGCACTTTGATTACTGAAACTCCCCTTAGTTATTCCACCTCTGATCTGTTTAAAACGTTATGTCTATTCTCTTTGAAGATATTCCTGTGTGAGCCACCCTCCTTTTGAACCCCTTCAGTGATCTCCCTCGTTCTAATCCTTTCAATACTCCACCCTTGTGCCTATACAACCCTGCTGATGATCCTCAGTGATCACTTCCCCTATTTTCACTACATTCCCCTCCCTGGCCTCCAGCCTCCTTCGCTCCAAAGATGATGAGGAGTCTTTACCATGTGCTGGGCACAAAAAAAATTTGGTGTTCCTCTACCCTTTCTTAAGCACCTGTGACTTGACCTGCAAAGTTACTACTGTCTTGAATAGTGTGATGGGTGGGATTGGCAGGAAAAACTAAGGAGACAAACATTCTAGTAATATTGGAATAACTAATATGGTTTTATTAACATTACTGTGTGTGTCAAGCATGCATTTCAACATACCTTAGAGCTAACTCTAACATACTGGATTTGCAAACCCCCTGGGGAGTAAAAGAACATGCAAAAATATAATTTTTTAATCTTTTAACTTTGAACAGTCTTATTCCTAGCTGCAGTCTAACATAACCTTTTGTCTAAGCACAGTTATGGGAACAGATATATTGATGTGTACATGTACGTACACCGCAGCATATGTAAGCACAAATGTTTATCTGCAGACAGACCACACAGAAGCTGAATTAAAAGCCTGTTAGTATTGCAAAGACAAGCACTCGCACTGTAAGAAATGGCACAGTTAAGATTGTCTGAACAATCACAACTGTATCCTCTCATGTGTAAGCACTGCAATAAGAGTTTTGAGATACAAAATCATAAATTTCTTTCTTCCACAGGAACCCTCTTGCTCTCTCCCACCCCGCTAAATCCTTGCCATAGGCTGTGCCTTGTGCTGTTAAAGTTGGGTAGAATATAAGAATGTTATTTGTAGAACCAGGACACCCATCACATTTCACGCAGAAGCCGGCAAACATGTAACGGAAGGAAGGGATGTAAGAAGAGAAAGGATGCATTCTTCTATGCTCATCTGCAGCGAGGGTGGCTGAGACTTTGCCAATGGATTTCACGGGCACTTGCTGGCAACAGAGGACTGGCAAGTGTCACGTATCCCCACCCCAGGCCTCAAGAAGCACTTATCACAGGCACCACAGAACCCGTGGCTTTATTCTTACTAAAGCTGCAGCCAGGTAAACTCCTCATCTGGGCTTACTCTTCCTTGCCAGGCAGAACCAGTTCCTCCATCCTGCCTGCTCGCCCTCTCTGCCCACCAGCTGCCAGTTCCAGTTTACACTATCCAAGAGCCTGAGACTCGCTGCTCCTTATTCCTTTATCTGCCCTCAGAACAACCTCTGTGTACAGCAACACAGAAATAAGCCTCTCAGCTTTTAAGTGACAGCTCTACAGAGCTTATATGTGCAGAACAGGTGTAATCCTACGAGAATTTAACTGGTAAACCTCTAACAAGTCTCTGTCAATCACATGCAAACATTTTTCCAAAGGTTTAAAACTTAGTCAGAAATGGGCAATTCCCCACAGAATCAGCAAATCATCTCCCTCACAGAAAACAACCTTCCAGTCCTGTCTCCTTTCCCTCCCCACTCTGTATCCCCAAAGGCTGGGAATAAGCACTAGAGTGTCTCCAAAACAATGTTTAAAATTTGAACAGAGCACTATTTTCTCTTAACTGTGTTCTCTGAGAGAAGCAGCTCTTATCAACTTTAAAAAAGATTCAGTATGAAACTGATACTTGAATGGAAAACTTTGGCTGGAACGATTTGAATCTTGCAGAGTTCCGTATAGCCAAAAAACAACGTTTCTAGGTATCTCCTGCTAAAAGGCTCAAGTTGGCACTACCAGCTTCAGCCAATACGTGAACAGTATGAGACTGCATGCACGTGTGTATACATGTGTTTGCACATGAGAACTAATACTAACCAAAATCTACATTTTCAGTGAAGAGAGTCTGAAGGATACTGAAAGACAACTCTGCTTTCTGCAAGGCTAGATGGTCAGATTACTGAGACTCAGTGGAATGGATGAATGGTGTTGTTCCAGACTGAAGAGGTTTCCTACATTTTCTTATGGATTTCTGTGTGCCGCCTGCCGCATTCTTCCTTCTCTTGATATCAAGTTATATAGCGTAACAGATTGGATGACCTCTGCTCATCTTAGGACAGAATACCATGTGTGGATCAGTCATCTACTACTCAGAAATTAACCACCACCAAGGAAAGACTACAATCTCTTTAAGGGCATGTAGGTGCTGATACTGCTACCTGTTCAGGTGCTGAAACTGAGCCTCTTTCTATCAGCCTCAAGTGCCTTTACCTAGGACTGCACAAAATCAGTATTAGCAAAGATTTCTTGTTTTATATGTAAGTTGCTAGAGGTTTTCATTTGGTTTATCTTTATATATTTATGAAAGGGAAAAGATAAACAACTCTGAAGCTTACCACCAAAATGAAAAAGTCTAAACTGTCACACTCTTAAGGCATTATATTATTATTATATAAATGCAGAACCTGCTGAAATCTAAAGGGGAAGATAATTTCCAATTGGTAAGTCAAGACAGTGCTTAAATTCTATTGTTACATACTGAATGAAAAAAAATAAAATATTTCAAGCTCAATTCATAGAAAAATCAAATAATTTCTGCAGAAGCTTACAAAGTATGTGCACCTTGGTCAAGACTCATTCCATGAAAGCAGCTAACAGTTTCAGTACTGTTCAAGTCACAGAAATATAATATCGTTGCCAATATATTGTTTCGCTAGTTGCAGAGACACACCAGGAATGTCAACAATCTGTTTTCTTAAGGAAGCAAATACTGCACACACAGGTCAGTGAATAATTTCAGCAGAAAGCAGAAGAGAAGTCATACACTTATGCAGTACGCCTGTAGTTCCTACAAGCGGCATTTGAATTTGGATGTAACATGAAAAATAATGTATTGAAATAATTTTCCATTGATTTTTATACCACAGTCTTGCCTTGCTCCTGTTAGAGATAGACTCAATGAGCAGAGGCTGCTAAAATACATTTCTAAGCAAAGGAGTTAAGCATGATTTAAAAAATAATACTTTAGTGTTGGTATGTAACAGGAATCCTAGTAAAGAAGTCCTGCTGAGTTATGACCTTACTAACATGCTAGCTAATGGAATGCTACAAAAATGATAGGATAAAGAAACTTCACAGAAAAAAACCCATATTTTCAAGTCTACTAGTTTAAACCCAGCAAAGTAATGAGAATCTGTGTTCTTAAAATTAATGTGGGTTGAAGATATGACTCATTCTGATTTAGGATGGCTTAAAGCTATTAAACATTGCAACTGCCTTCCACAATCTGAGATTCACACCACAAAACCCTTCTCCATATTCCCATGGCACCATAGCACAGGGTAGTGTGAAATTACTCTCAAGATGCACCAGTAAGGACAATTACTTGCAGCTGCTGGTGTGCTTGCTAGGTTCTTCTTCATTTTAATTCTTTTTTTTTCACCACGCTTCTACTATCCCATCCAAGATGTCACCTATTTCTTCCTCCCACAAGGATCTTTAATCCATATTGTTTGCAGTGACTGTTCCATGAGATACTTAAAACACCTAAATTCTTATTTATTGGTAGAATTACTGAGGCACGTTCACCTTCCTCAGTCTCATGTTCCTATTGAGCTCATTCTTCTAATATCATTCCTACCCCTTATGCACATAAGTGTACCCTCTGCATTTTTGTTTACGTTGCTCTCCTTCAACACATAACCCTTTAAGATCATAGCCAGTGACTGCCTGTAAAGTATGAGTACAAATTATACATGTGATCAATACAGTAACGCCTGAGTTAAGACACGAGAAACCTTTGTTTATGAAAAAAACGTATTAGAAGATCACATAGAAGCAGACTTCTGTCTCCATAGCCTCCCTTAAAATACTGCAAAAAGACCCATTTATATTTTTCAAGGTCTTTTTGTACTATTGCCACATTTTCCCTGTGAAATGGGATATGATGCAAGCAGCTTGTGCCATAAGCACAAACTCTTTCCTGATCTACTTTAAGAAAAATACTAAGCATCGCTGAGAAATGTAGAGAAGGATCTTTCAGGGCTTGGACTAGATGATCTCCAGGTCTCTTCCCATCCCCACCACTCAAAAAGAGAAACAAACCCAAAAACTTAAAAGATGTCTACGAAGTGCGAGTTGAATTATGGAAGACAAACTTATCACATCCGTTGTCTTGTGGATTTAAAATCACTGCTGCTGGTTTAGGAAATTATTTTAAGCATCAAAACAAAACAAAGGTCTTCAATTTAATTTAAATACCTTCACTTGATAACCATGTATGTATGCAAAATACATACTGCAATGGTACTTCACTATATTGCCTCTTAGGTGGGATGCCATCACCTTCCCATTACAGCAGTGTTATAGCCTGTACCCTCTATGGCAGGCTCCATCTCAAAAAGAAGCAGGATTTTGAGATACGAGGACCAAAAAAGGGATTGCATGTACAAAATGGGGAGCAAATACCTCTTTATACAAATTACATCTCAGATTTGTCATCAAAAGAGCACTTTTGTCAGCTATCACCATTACTGGGAATAGGTAAAGCAGTTAAGCAAACAGAGAAATGCAGTATCATATAGCTCATGGGTTTCTACCATCAAATTGGAGAAAAGTAGCGCACGGTATAGCCAGTGCTGGCACAGAAAACCAGACCAAACTTAGTGTACAGCCTCTGGTCCTCCTTCCCTCCTCTGAAAAGTCAAAACTGTGGTTTACTGCTGACCAACACAAAAACAGAAAGTAAAGCAGGAATCCCGCAAAAAATACCACCTCAGGAATTTTGCTCCTGGAGTAGGATTAAAAACCAATGAAGAAATCCCCAAACTTACAAAACTTTATAAAGCCTGAAATTCTCAAGGCACCTGTTCTGAAATATTTTCTTAAGACAGATTCTTCTCGCGGATTTTCACCATTCCTCCTCTTCTCCTTTGTGCACTTCTTCCCACCACACTAATATTACTGTGACAGCTCAGTAAATTTCACAAAATACAAGAGGGATCATGTTGCTGAAAGCCCATAACTGAGTACATCTGTGCCCACAGGCTGCTGAGATAACTGTTGTTAACAGGCAGAATTTTGTGTTTGAATCACACACAGTTTAGCCTTCCTTCTCAGACAGAAGTGCTACAGGGTGGATACTATCTTAATCACAGTTTGGTGAGGTTCCTTCTCACATAGGTTGGACAAAAGTGTCAAGAGTAAGGTAGAAGATGATCACCAACTTTATAGGATAGACAGGTCATCGCTGTGTCTCAGTTCCACCAGTCTTTTGTCCGTAAGTTACGTCAAACAGTTACTCCTCCAAGGCCACGTACACAACTCCAACATCAACTACAATCTCTACAGAGGTAGCACAACACAGCAACAAAATTACAAATTAAGGAAAGTATTTTCTCAACTTGTGAAGCAAAAGAATCCATTCATAACATGGCTTTCACCATCTGGACAGAGCACATATATATAGCACAGTCCAGAAACACTTCCTCTCCGCAAATAATGAGGAAAGTGCTAACAGACTTGTAAAGATAGACAATAGGTCAGCAATTTTCATTTATTTTTCTGCTGGTATTTTGTTGGGCTCAGTGACTCAAACATTTATATATCTAAAAAGTCTTCAATGGACACAGAAAGAAAGTGCATTCACATATACTGCAGAAATAATCTGCTTGCTGAAATGAAGCTACAAGGGAGTAGCAACATTAAAACTTTCGGCAGCAATAATTTCATGTTCGTCCATTTCCTTGTTCCCAAAATAGCTAAATTCTGCAGTAAACTCTCTATCATTTTTTGTGAGGAAAGGCAGAATTTATTTCCCCAGTATTAATCTAGTTGCAGTGGTCTATTAAGTTTAGGATGGTACGAAGTTTATCTGTATTTTAAAAATGGATTATTCATTTTGTTTAACTTCTAACTCCTTTTCAAAAGTAGCCACTATATAAACGTCACTCTAAATCCATGGGTCACCTACATTTTCAATAGCATATTCAGTTCTAGTTCCTCCCTCTCAAAAAGGATGGAAAAGAATTAGAAAATGTTCAGCCTTTTCAAAGGCTAGCAGTTGGTTCAAAGGCCTGTTCAAAAGAAGGGACAAGAAAACTGTGACTCCTCTGTCTGGAAAAAGAGGTGGGGATGACAGGGATCTGTAAAGTCAGGACTGGCAAGGAACAAGTGCCTAGGAATCAGCTGTTCGTTGGCCCCTCCAAGGACTAGGGGGCATCACAGAAAACAAAGAAGTGGCAAGTTAAAGGCAAGATGAAACAAGATGATGGGATTCTTCATATAACACGCTGTGGAAATCCCTGACAGCAGCTCAGATGGATTTAGAATGACCGGACAAGTTCATGGAAGAGAAATCTGTTGAAGGTTGCTGAATATCATCACTTCCAGACAAAATCCCCAAGACATAAATAACTTGAGGCTGAAGAGTTACTCAAGGCAAAGCATCACAGGTACTTGCCGTGTTCTTCTCCCCTTCTGTAGGCTTTTGCTTTTGGTACTGGGCTAGCTGGCCTTTTGGTCTGACTTCAAGACAGCTACTCAAATGTTTGTGAAAAAAGCAGATAGAGATATCTTTTTACATCTATCGGTATATCTAAGTGTGGTAATTTTATTTCTACAATTTGTGAATAGTTAATCCTCATTACAGAAGAGGAGTTCCTATAAAAGACCTCTTGCAGAGGGATTGCCATCAGAGAAATGTATTGTTGAGCCGTCAGGTGTTGAATACTGTGTTCCTTGTTACAACCCAGCTATTGACTCTGAAGCAGAACCTGCATGCCAATTCCAAAAAGATAACATTTTGGATAGTTCAAGGTTGCTATTAGAAATGAATGATATTTGTTATGCAAACAGTAGGCACAGACACGAATGTCTTGCAGAATCTCATGTCAGTTTTCAAGTAGGTTTTATAAGATTGGTGTCAGCTGCCTTTCTTAACATGAGTTGCTTTTGACTGGAATTATTCTGCAATGCAGAGCTGTTGCCTCGACATTATACAGATGAACAAAAGCATTACAGGATGTCAAAACATTACAAGAATTCTTTATACCAGGAGCAGAAGCCTAGTATTTAGCCTCCAGCAGGCCTGGCCTCTTTGATCCTGGGAACATCCAAGAAGTAGTCTACTGAACACACAATAATAAGCAAAACTCTCAGTTCAGAGGTGTAAAGTTACACCTGACACATGAGACTCAGCTACCGGATATGCCTGCTTGGGGGGAAAAATAAAAATCCACACAAGCCCCTCTCAGACACCTTGCAGAACACATGACTCATTACCTGTAACCGTGAGCGACACATGGAGGTCTGGCTGGCTGTCAGAAGCAGCACAGATTAGAGCAGACATGCAAGGGCTGGTAACGGTCCCCAAGTGATTACACATTAGCTGAGGTCTGCTGGCACACCATGCAAACTGGCAGCTCTCCAGTTCTGGCACTGTCTGTGCTACCGCTCAAGGAGAAGGTGGGGTACAGTATGCTTTGTCCAAGGTTTTGCGGGGACTGACCTGCCCCACCTCTCCCACTGGTAAACACACAGGAGGGGCACTGAGCCAGAGAGACATCCTCAGCTTTTCAGAACCATAGTGGCATGCAGAGGGCTCCAGAGAGGAGCGACTTCTGGCTGGAGAAGTAGGCTTTTTACTCTTTGGGATGCGCCCTTGGAAAAGCTAGGGACTGAGCAAGCCACTCAAAGTTAGCACCGCAAAGGCAACGACTTCAGCATGCCCAGCATTTATGGCAGAATGTCCAAGACCTTCTGAATAAACCGTCAAAGAGCTTGTCCACAGGCGTTCGATTCCTGTCATTTTCCTGAAGTGAGCTGAAACTACGTCTGAAAAGTCCTAGCAAGGGATTTGACTTTTTTCTCCTGATGCTTGTACACAGTGGGGAATGTGAAATCCCTAAAGAACCAGGTTCCATTTTAATTTTTGGGTGTTCACAGAGAAAGAAATAATATTGCCAACTCAGTTTGCATTACAGATAAAAAGTAGAATGCTTTTTTTTTTTTTTTTTCTCTCTGGGGAAGAGAAAAGGGGTTGACTGTTTTTGCACAAAAACGTCAGGAGTCCAGTACAGAGCAGAATGATGGTTTGGACATTAAAGACATTTATCCATTTTTTCATAAAGAAGAAAAATAACCCACGGCAGAAATTCAATCACCCACAAAAGGCACAGCTTCTTTGCAAGAAGATAAGCTCAGCTTGGGGCAATGTTGTGGTGGATATAGGCAATGGCAAGAGAGAAAATCCTGTAATTTAAAAATGCCATTTATGCATCTTTTTATTTCCAAGGGCAAAGACATCTTCATCCAGTGCAATAACCCAGATCACATCAAGGTAAATTTCCAGTAGGATACTACAGCTTACGGAGCGAGTCATGAATACTTGATGTGCCCTTTAAATATCTTAGTTCCATCTCTTGAAAAGAATTATCCTTGCACAGAGCAATGAATCTTGCATAGATATTCACCGCTCTGACCTCCTTCCTTAGGTCCCAGTTTAAAAAGGGTCCAAATAACTTTGAGGTAGGGATGTTTTCCCATCTAATCTCCAGAATGAAAAAGGTAAACTAACATTTTTCAGGTATTGTTAACCCTGCTTTGAGGCAGATGGATGGATTAGCTAATCAGTCTCTTCAAGCTGATCTTTTTTTTTTTGTATTACTTTATCTTTGAACATGAGTTTGGTAGCATCAGTTCCCACTAAAGTTTTCTTTCCTACATATCTATAGTCACTGAAGTAGCAGGCTTCTGAGACTGTCCAGAAGCAAAACATCTCTTAGTATTGCTTGAGTTCAGGCTCACTCTCTATTCTTTGCAGAAAGTAACATTATGAGCCTTTTTAAGAAGCACCCTTATGCTACTTTGTCTGCAAGACATTTATCCTGTGATGAAACTAGGAGGCCAGATGGAAAGAACAGAAACTGGTAGAGTGGCACAGTACATCCAATCTGCAAACAGGCCTTCACTGAATACAGTCTACCCTTCCCGCATCATCACCTGAAGAATCATTATCTTTACTATTACCTATATTATTTTTCAGAGTGACCTGGCTCAGAGGATGGGGACAAGCAGCAAATCTGGATTCAAGCCCAGCTTCAGGGCACATAAATCTAGATGCAATCTTGAGTACTTCTATGGGTTTGTCACTGCAGGATCTGAATATTTTTCAACAATAATTAAGTGAAAGGAAGAAAGAAAAGATGGTACTAGAATGACACATGGGGCTACAGAATCCAGGAAAATTTGTAGTGTCTTTAAAGCATATCTCTGAAGAATGCAAATTTGTAAAAGAGACACTAAACTGAGAATAAAGAGCTCCAGCAAAACTTCCGGTTTATGGAATCTGCATTACGGTATGTTTTCAGAAAACCTCTCTCTTGACGTTTCCAGGAACCAGCCTTTTAGTGGCAAAGTCTTTCCTCGGCAGTGTGAAGCGAACAGGCTTTCCCATCACGCCACTCCCAACCTTGTTCCAGGCTCTGAAGTCAGAGGTGACATAATTTGCTATCAGCTGCTACTGTGAATTCTAACAGATTATTATGCTGCCCACTGATGTGCTATGTTAAAATGGCTAATTAAACACACTGAAAAGACAGCTGATGATACCTCTGGAGATCCACCAGTGCAGTATGGTACCCTATTTCACCTGAACAAGAAAAGGGTGTCTCAGTTCCTTATCTTCCAACCAGCACACATTTTCAAGCGCAAACCACATTGTAGACTTATTACATGGTTGAAAAGAAATGTCTTCTATTTCCAGTATGGCTATGCCATGCATATATTAATGAAATACTTTGATATTTATACTTTCCATTTCTATATTTACATTCAAAGAAAATATTTTTAAATATTAATGGCAGTGAGAAGAGCTAGCACTTTAAATGCATCTTTATGGTTTTTACCAATGAAATATTGATTCCAAGAGAAAACCACAGAGCTTTAACCTAAATATCCTTCCATATACAGATGCAGTGCAGGCCTTAACTTTCCTTTGGTACCAAAGCCAAGCTCTGTAAAGAGGGAACGGAAACAGTTGTGGGTGGGGTGACAAAGGGGGAGCCTGAGTCCATTTTTAAACTGAGTTTATTCACAGACCTGAATCCCCAACCACATGATTTCACTCCTTTGATAATTTCTTTGCATTTACTGTAATAAAAAGCATAAAAAACCACAAACAGTTTTTAAGGGCAGGACCAGACCAAATGTCCCTAATCATCTGTATGCTGCTGTGACTGTCTAGGGGTCTTCAGTGCTTGACCTATTCTGACCTGGATTTCCAACCCACTGCTTGAAGATATGAAGAAATTCCAAAGACAGCCTGCTACTAAGAAAGCCAGAGTACTACATCTGTTCTGGATCTTGGGCAAAGGAGGAAAATGGTTTTCAAAGTAGCACATCGAACAACTGGCAGAATCTACATGATAAAAATTTAAGACGTTTTTTATTGCTTTACCTCATTTAGTATTAAAGTATGAGCCATCCACTGGCACAAGGGTTGGACGAGATGTCCTTACTGGTTCTTTCTAGTTTCTTACAGTGACTTCCCTAAAGAAGGTGAAGCGACAGGCTCCCTAGGTGAACTGAAATGAGACTTGCATACGAACAAGTTCAAGGCTTCTGACTCATGAATGATTAAGATGAAGAATACTGTGGAAGCAGTGGAGAAAAACAACTGAGGCATCTTCTCAAAAGGAAGTGGAACTATGAAAGATGTTTCTGTCCTTACAGCCAACCCAACCCAACTGCTTTCTTACAGTAAGCTTGCTACAGCAGAGAGGTATTGATAATGTATGTGATGAAATAGTGTATCAAGGGTAATGATCCTCTCCCGACTTTTTTGTATGACCCTTCTCAAATTAGCCACAACTACTGTGGGGAACTTCTTCAATCAAAATCTGCGTTACGTATTACCACAGCACAGGTGAAACAAGGCACCAGGAAGTGAAGTTCATCAAAGGGTACCACTTGTAGCTGACCTCAATTCTGACACTCAATCTGCAGTGGCAAGACAAGTGGAAGTTACTATTGATTTGTTCTGACTGCTATGGAAGTGCAACCGCTTTCTGCTTCTCTCATCTTTCACATCATTAATTATCTTGAAAGAGACCACGGTGTACAGACAAGGCTTGTTACGGAGAAAACTGTACGACTGAACATGAGGTGACAGTACAAGAACATGACTACAGTACCAGAGGATTAGCACAAGCAGATTATTTTGCCTTTAATAATACCTCTGAAGTTATAGTCAGTAATAAGCCTCTTTGACACACAGATCGGTTCTCTTCAGTTGCAAAAAGAAAAAGTAGGATTTGTAACCCTTTAGTGACTTTTCCAATCATTCTACTGAAATACAACCATCGTGAAAATCCTGAATTACACATTTTTTAATTTATAGCCTCGGGCAGGAAAAAGACGACTACTGACTTTCTCACCACTCTAACCCAGTCCTCCAACACTCTGAACAACACGCTCACCCATGCAGTCTCATGCAGATCCAAATAATTCAAGTTCTACTCCTGCAACACGCTCTCTCAACGGTGACACAGAGCCCCAGAAGAACACAGCAGCAAGGATAGGCTCTAGCAAATTCTAGTTCCAGCATGAGGTTAACACACATGATGGTGTGGTTTAGCTGCCAAGTTAGTTCAGCAGAAGCTCTCCAAAGAAAAATTCAGCCCTCTGCAGAAAACAAGGTCAGTGAGTCAACACTCAATACACTCAGTCCTAGCCAGAGCCTTGAAATGAAGTGATAAAGAATGGTTCCCTTCAGCCTCAGTGCCTACATTTCAAAAGAATCTAATGCAGTATCATATAGCTAGGAGAACAAATAAAACAGTATAGGATTCTTGACTTTAACTACCATTTGACTTTTTTTCCTTTTTTTTTTAACTAGAATGCTCTGAAACTGTGTTTCCACATTCTATTAAAGATTTTAGGTGTCCCCTAGATTCTCACATTCGTTTATGCCTAGAATACTCAAGCTCCTTTCAGCACAGCTTCCCCTTTTACCTTCTGCCGCTGCTGAATGTTGCTTATTGTGTCTGGCTGAAACTCCAGTTTGTCTGTTCGACAAAGTTTCCAGTATAAAATAATAACGATCAGAAGCACCACAGCAACTGGGACTGCCACACCAACAATAATCCATAAGTTGCTATTCTGTGTCTCTGAGGTGGACTCCTTCAGCTTCTCCACAGCTGTGAAGTTAAAAGGAAGACAGCAATATTATATGGTTATATATTTCAAACTGAGGACACTTCAAGGTTATGGGTTTTTATGTTCTTGGAAATGCTTGTTAAGGAATTTGTCAGAAACCAGCTGCACATCACAGGAAATGTCATACCACTTATAAGGTAATGTATGTCATGCTCAGGAAGCATGGGGCAGGTGATCGATTGTCCTGGCCTACCTTCTGAAGGCCTGTGCTTAAATTACTAATGAAAATAGACTTCTGCCACATCGTTCTGTAACCCAAAACTGAGCTGAGATAGTGAAATGGGTCCAGAAAAATGACTTGCCACCAACAAAGGCGAGAAGGACTTCCCAACATTATTGCCCGTTTCTTACTTTAAGCGGTATTATCAGCTGCCTCTTCTCTTTAGTAATACATTGCATATTGTCACCTTCCCCATCAATAATCACAGGCAATTTGAAATCAGTGAGATCCTCCTCCCCAGGGTGTATAGTCCCACATTTTTAATTACTTTTTTTCCTTTCTCTGTTTCATTGTCAGATCCTTTAGCCACAAACAGAAGAGTCAACTACTGGAAAGTGTAATCAAACCAGCCATGCTTGTAAAAAGTGAACTGGAAGAATTGACAAAACTTTCATTTACTCTGTTTTGCACAGGGTTATATGTGTAACTGAAAACCACAGCAGTAATAAATTTTTAGTCAAATTGATGCATTTTCTTAAAATGATGTTTTCAAGTTAAGAATATTTCTATGCAATCTTATTTTTAAATATCATTTTATTAATAGCCATTATAATGATGAACCTAGAGATTAAAGGAACATATAACTCTTATATTTTACACATCTTAGAGATCAATTATGACATTACATTTCCTGTTATAAAAACAAACTTTTTGTCTAGTTTCTTCCAGTAAGAAGAAACATGTAAAAAATTTCTACGATTCTATGCCTCTTAAAAGAGCTTTCTAATGATATGCCAAAGATAACAAGTTTCAACATGCTGAATAAGCTATAAACACTTCATAAAGTTTGTTCAATACTTACCATTTTTGTAAAAGGAGTTTATTCTTGCAACTTTTTGCATTTCTGTCTAGCCAATATTACACTTCATTAACAGACATTAAGCACATGGATATGAGCTACTGATCTATCTTTAAACCACTGTTTCAATGAGGGACAGAATTTTTAATGAGGGACACATCCAGACAGTGCAATTGTTACTATTTTCTTTCTTTCCTTTCTGTAGAGAATTTTAAAAAATGAGACACATGTTGTTCTATCGGCAAAATACCCTGTGGTACAATGTAACTCATGCCTCCATATTGCAAAGAAAACAGGAAAGATAATTAAGCATTCATATCGATGAGGTATTTTGATCATATATGTAGGTGATATACATGTCTGTTCCTGTTTTAAAATACTTTCAAGTTTCTATCCTGATTATAACATGGAATTTTGAGTAGGTCTTCTGTCTTGCTCCTTACTGCAAACTATTTATCTCAAGCTTTCAGAATAAAGTCATTATATGACTTTATGTGACCTGTCACATCTCTTCTGATATGCATCTAGAAAAGGATAACTTTACTTATATATTACTGATGGACAAATACAAATAACATCAATCATATTCAATGGAGGACATAAACTGATTATTTTTGCTTATACCCTCCAAAATGCCCCAACCAGCACTAGCCTACATCTTTGACTCACAGAAACAATAATACATCCAAACAAAAAACAGTGACTTCTGTTCAACTTCACTGCCATTATTCAGCTAAAGGAAACACCCATTTCACACTGATGCCCTCCCACTCCACAGTCATGGATTTTGTGCAAGCTCCTGGGCAAGGTAAGCTGTAAAGAAATATTGGACTAGCAGAAAGGGGTGAAAGTTGCAAGAAGGCATCCAGTTAGTGCAGTATTTTTCTAGCACACACACTCAGATGAATGCAGCGAGGCCTGCACTTAAGGACCCTGTTGCATTTCCAAGCTCAGCAGTCTTCAAGAAGTAAAGCAACACCACACAGCTCACTGCAAGACTGCTAAAATTTATTTCCTCAGGAGTGTCAAAATTGCAGCATCCTGAGAAGAAAACACTGCAACAGTGAGCACTGTCCAGTGTCATAATCTCCGAAGCTAATGTCACCCTTCCCGTTTCTCTTTGCTGGCAGCAGTGTGTGTTTAACAGGGCTTACGCTGTGCAACGGTGCCTTCAATGCGGTATCCAAGAATGATTGCAGCCCGCTGGATATCAACTCTATTCATCAGGTCTGAGCACTTCAGGGCGCTGAGCCTCTCTCCATCTTGGTCCTCCACAAAATAGATCAGCTCCACAGGGTTATCGACACCAACTAACCGTGACACGTTCACTATCTGAAAAGAAATTGGAAAGCTTTTGCATTTTAGGCTGTATTTATCTGGGGCTCCCATATGTTTGGTCTTTCACTTCTTACCCTTTCTCCCCCTTCCCTTCACAGGGCCTAGACCTCAAGGACACATCTGAAAAAAAAATATTTGGAATAGCTTTGCCAAGAAGGCATCAGTATCTGTTTCAATTGTTACTGTGTGCAACCCCCTAGTGCATAAAAAAGACTCCACCTTGTATTACGATGCAGAAATACAACTGCTGTTAAAGAAAATTCCTCTATCTGTGACACAAAAGAATATGGTACTATACTAACCATGTAACTGCTGTGAACTGGTACAGTTTGGAATTGTCAATATCCAGAGAAGTCTGATGGGAAAATGTGCCATGTGTAGCGGTCCAAAGTACTATATGCAGCAAAGGCAACGTACACACAGGCTAGTTTTCTCGTCTAAGAGGAGCTTAAGTCAACGCTGGGCATGGGTTGATACACAGAGCTAATATTAATTAAAAATAATTTGCTTCCAAAATAAAATTCAGGATATTTTCACCTAATGTTTACACATAAGATTCTGAGTGCAAGTCTTCCAGGGGAAAACAATGTTGCTGGAATAATATGTCAGTGTCTAACTACACAGCACTACTCAGTTGTTCCAGGACCCTGGGAAATGTACAGAAATATCTGGTTTGTAACAAAAGGAACATTTCCAAGGAAGTGATCCCTTGTATAACCCATTTTTATGGCAAACCTGAAGTTTCCTCCCCCCCCGCATTGGTTTCATGACAACATATAGAACCAGTATTGAAGTAAGAAAATTGCTTTCACTCCGAAGATGCCCACACCATGCCACCCTGGAAGCCTCTACTGCCTTTAGCATTTGTTGGTTAGTAGGAGCTACTGAAGAGATAAATGTGATTGCACTTTTCCTTCTCTAAATACCTACCTTTGACTTTGCTTTATTATTCATAATACACGCTTCTTTGTTCCAATTTTTCCAACCTTTAAGCAGCTACACAGGCAAGTACTCTGTTAGCTTCAAATACAACTGTTTACTCTTCCTCAGCGAAAGCACCTAAGCAGACACCTTCATCCTCCAAACAGCTCCCCCCGGCATCCACCTTTCTTCAAGAAGGAATGTATTCGACACTGTGGGAAGCAATTCTACCTACCTACTTCTAAAGACGTTAATAATCAAAAGAATGCATGCTATGAGGAAGCCCTGTAGATACTAACCACCAAACTTCTACCTTGCATATGAAGCTCACAGAACTTTGAATTCCTGTAAAATTAAATCTTATACATAATAACTCTCCTCTGTTTAACCATTTATATGTAATGGTGAGCTCAACCTAGAATTAAGCCAGACAAATATAAGAGACATTCTATCACATAAAGCAGAGTTTGAAGAGCTCTGGAAGGAATTGCCACAAACAGAGCAATATATTTTGCTTCCTTCAGAATTACCCTTTACTATGAAGTACATATTTAATAAATTAGCATCACAAAACACTGCCCATAGGCTTCAAGTAAAGCAAACAGACAAATGTTTGCATGTCTGAGGCTTACAAAAGCAATGCTTTATATTTTTTTATTTCCTAGTTTCCAACAAAACAATCATGTTGAAAGGAAAGCAGTGTGCTGTCCTAGCTCAATAGGGATGATGTTCTGGTCTTTGGGGACATCAAATCAACGTGTCCTAAAAAAGCACTTCCCAAGAGTGGTAACAGGAAGATACAGAATAGGAAAAAAAGAAGAGGAACACACAATCGTCATGAAAGTCTTCCAGGCCAAAACAACTGAAAGCAAAGCGTAATGTTCAACATTGGTCAGATCTGATTTAAGAAACAGAACACCTACAACTAAAGCAGAAAAACATGCAAATTTCTGAACATCAGCAAGACCTGCTAACAGAAACTATTAACTAATGTTGCTTCTCAACACGAATACTATTCACTCTTCTACCAGCTAAGGGGTAGCTGGTATGAGGCTATTTTGGATTTATGCTGGAAACAGCGTTGATAATATAAAGATGTTTTTGTTACTGCTGAACAGTGCTTACACAGAGTCAAGGCCTCTTCTGCTTCTCCACCAGTGAGTAGGCTGGGGGTGCACAAGCAGCTGGGAGGGGACACAGCCGGGACAGCTAATCCTGACTGATCAAAGGGATATTCCATACCATATGATGTCATGCTCAGTATATAAAGCTGGGGGAAGAAGGAGATGTTCGGAGTGATGGCATTTGTCTTCCCAGGTAGCTGTTACATGTGATGGATCCTGCTTTCCTGGAGATGGCTGAACACCTGCCTGCCATGGGGAGTGGGAAATTAATTCCTTGCTCTGCTTGTGTGCGGGGCTTTTGCTTTACCTATTAAACTGCCTTTATCTCAACCCACACGTTTTCTCACGTTTCCTCTCACTGATTCTCTCCCCCATCCCGCCAGGAAAGTGAGTGACTGCACGGTGCTTTGCAGCTGCCTGGGGTTGAACCACGACAGCAACCGATCCCTGACCAAAGGTAGCAAAAGAGTATCAATAAAGATGGTTTCAACACACACATTCAGCACCTCTAAGGCTGAATCTTGTTTCACGGAACCCACACACATCATTAGTTAACAAATGTCCACAACTTCGTATTTTTGCTTCAGCTGGGCTGCCTTCACCACCGCCTGGCCTCGCTGCACAGAGCGGCAGGGTGTATGGACGGGCATCTGCTTTCAGCACAGACAAACCCCTCCTAAGCAGCACTTAACTCACAGTAAAAGCAAGAGAGTAGAAAGGATAAAGTCAATGGGGTCGTCATTAAATTTTATGAAACTCCTCTGTGTGCAGCAAAGCTACAGAATCAGAGAAATGTAGAAGATTCTTAAATTGAATCGTCATACATTTTTATGGCATTGCGGAGTATCCAAGTGGTACTGTGTGGTATGTGTGTTATATACATGGGGTACCAGTCATAAGCTGGCCAAATGGGTTAAAAAAGGTGCTTCTCCACAGCTGCCTTTAGAAAGGGCAGAGGGGAAGGCAGACAGATTCCAGTGCAAGTTGCCACAACTGAAACAATACAGTTTTCAACACAGAGTTAAAACCAACAGTGTACGGCTCCCTACGCCGAGGAACAGGGACAGGCGAGCACAGTCAGAGGGGAGAGAGGAAGAAATATCTGAAGGTATTTTGACACAGTATAGAGAACATACGAACGAGCATGAAGAAATTCAGTGGAGGGTGGAGGTGCAGGCTGGTGTTGATGAACTAAGCTCACTGTTTTAAGATAAGTTTTATCTGAAATAATTATTTTGAATACTCAGTATTTCATGAGTGTTCATACCATATTGAGGGAAGCTGTAGACAACATTTCAAATCCAAGGGGAGATGGACATGGATTTCTATTCCAGGAAAGCTGATGGCTGAACAGAGTATTCTTGAGGTGAGTACAAGGCACAACTAGACCTGGACATTAACTCAGCAATTGTGACAGTATCTGTACCTCAGTTTTCATCTCTGCCACACTGGTTCACTAAACTTTTTTTTTTTTTTTTAAAACTAACCTGAGTTTGCTGCAACACAAAAATGGCACACTGGATCTGAACTGTTTTTAAGTCTGTTTATAAAATTAAGGTACACAGCCACTGTGCCCATTTTTCACAGCTTCTGTGTACCGAGTTCTGTGCCATTTTGCTCCAAATTATACTCTCTGTGCAGCTTCAGATTGGTTTTGTCTCATATTTTACAGAGGTGACTCTATCCTTGGGAGTGCTAAGAATGCAAGTAGAGGCAGAAACAGTATTTTCCAGGCATCCAGCACTGAAGCCCATGTGTAAGGAAGCATTTAAGCATTTTACATTTATACTTTGGCAGTGAGGAATGATACAGGGAGAAGGAGATACAGGAATTTCAATACATGGTAGGCAGAAAATGAAAAAACAGAAAGACTAATTCAACTTCTGTACACATGAATGATACCATCTTTGTTGATACTAGATATGCATTTAACCTCCACAGAGTAAAGGCTTAACTGCGTTCAGGTGTCAGTAAATTTAATTTAAAAAGTGTTTTCAAGTGAATATCATAGGTCAGTGAACAGAGTTGCCATGGTAACCAAACTCAGCTCATCATTTCAAGTGTTGAAACGCAGGAGGTGGCAAGCTGGCCAGGCGTCCACAGTGTCACTCAGCCGGCGGGACGTCCCAGTCAGCAACCCCTTCAGGAGCAAGAAATCCCTGGGTGAACTGGTTCAGGGTTTCAAAGGCACAAGCGTTACTTAGAAACAAGCAGACCCACACATACAATCTCCAAAAATGCTTGTACCAGGATTATTTTCACTTTTTCACTATGTTCGTCCCCTAGGAAAAAAAAAACCTAATCAAAAAAGGTTCTGCTTTCTGCTTTATTAAAAGCAGGACTTCAGTGTCCAGGCAATTACTGTGACCTGAATGGTTCGAGAGACAACGCAACAGAAAGCATGTGAACCAGGCATCACACGTAACCTGCCCTGGGCCAGAGAAAGCTCTCACAGGAACCTGTCAGGCCGGGAAATGGCGGTGCCGCCTGCGGGCGGGCAGCCAGCTTCTCCTGAGGCACTCTGGCTGGGCCTGGGCAGGGCAGCGCCTGTCACAGCTCCAAGTGCCCACCCGCTCCGCGGAGAGGGCCAGGGCGCTGAAGGCAACACTCACGACATTTCCTCTGCCGGTGTGCATAGCCTTGGCCAGCCAAGGAGGTGGCTTGCCAAAACAGAGGTTGGAACAGGCTGTGGGTGACCTGATGGAGGGGTGAAACACCTCTGAGGAACAGGTCATGCAGCAGCAGTCCCCAAAGGGCTATCTGAAAACCCAAAATCTCCCAGCAAGACTGGGCCTTTCTTCAGATTAGACATCAGCTGTTGGTGGAAAACCAAGAGAACAAGCCTCCGCCTTAATGAAAAGCTCGATTCAGTCATTATGTTCCCTCATAGCTACTATTTCCTCACATGTTACAGCTACAGTGTCACCTACCATGTTCCTAAATCAGAACATCATTCTTTTTGTTACTTAGTAGGATCACCTTTTTGCTTTCTATTAGGTTCAAAACACCTAGGTTCAAGCACACAGGAGGTTCTATCTCAATATGAGGAAAAACATTTTTACTTATGCAATGTGTCTAGATTTAAACAGTAATTTTTAAAATTATTACCTCCTAACACGTGCCTTTAGAAATGAAATCTAAACCTCACAAGGTATCACTTATATTTTCTTAGCGTGTGAAAGGAAACTAATATGCCTGCAGTAACATTCACAAATAATTGCTTCACCTTCTGACCTGCAGTCCTGATGTTCCACAGAGCTTAGAAATGTCACATTTCAATACACTATAAGTATCTTTCACCTTAGGAAAAACGCGGGTCTATAGGGGCTCAGTGCAAGTGAAATATGTGTCTAGTCTTTTGTGGGTACACGCATGTCCTGCTAATAAAAGTATCCAACACTTTGGTGTTGCTGGCAGCCTTTGCTCTTACTGTCGTTTCACTGTGGCCTACTATCATAGCAGTCACTGGTTTGCATGCAAGAAATCCATATAGGGAAGTCTGAATTTAAAGCACAAAGAACATTAATAGCTCTCCCTGAAGACACAAACAGATGCATATACACAACACACTTCAAACAAAGCTTATAAACTTGGCTGTGAAGAACAGAATTAGCTGCAGCAAACCTGAAAGGTATATTGCCAGCAACTAGGGACCAGATTCTCAACTCTTTCCTTGAAAGAAATTCTTCTCCACACAGAAGGATCTATCAAGCAAGGTGTCTCCCTCAGCTTTCCCTCTTCCACATCTCCGCTATTACAGTGCTAACCCTATCTAACAGCGTGGGCTGTGAGCACCCGGAGAAGCCCGGTGTTATGTGGGATGGTGTAATGTGTTGACCCTAAGGAAGGGAATCCTCTGCTGCCCACAGACAGCAGTTTGCAGGCTCTCTGCACTAAGTGGCACAAATGAGCAGTGCTGCTGTTTGGAACATAAGTTGCAGACCTCATCTCATGTCCAAGAAATACAAAGTCATAAGAAAAACACTGCTTTTTCACTTTCTGAAATACTATTTTTTAGCTAGAAAGAACCTGTTTTCCACCTGTGTGTGCAAAAATAAATTACCTGAGCTTTATTATGTAAAATAGTAAAACTGTAATTTACACATACGTGTTATTGGCTGTGGTATCTTTGGCAGCAACATAAGGAATATTTATTTAATTTATATGCAAAGGGAGGACTGAGACATAGAGAAAAAAGTGCAATAAGAGGTGCTGGGAATAGAAAATCTGAAGCAGACATCTATTTACAGCAATTCAAAGCTGCACAAAAGAGAAATAAAATAAAATCTCTATTATTG
Source organism: Psophia crepitans (assembly GCA_013399095.1). Lineage (NCBI taxonomy): Eukaryota > Metazoa > Chordata > Aves > Gruiformes > Psophiidae > Psophia > Psophia crepitans. The sequence continues at coordinate 387,700 of VWZZ01008126.1, forward strand.
AAACAGATGTTTGAGATGGGAAAAGAAAAGTAGGAAAATCCCAACATCTGGAAACGTAAGTGGTAGCAAAAACTGTAGGCTTCAATTAAATAAAGATAATAGGTCTGAACTACTAGAATGACATCTGTGAAGTAACCCAACTGTCGATGAACTAGCCAGGAAAAGTATTTTTAAGAAGATGAGCCATTAAGAAGTATTTTGGCTTTCAGTTTGTTAAACTGACTAGAAAGAACACATGTGAGAATTTCAAAGTTAAAAACTAAATACCCAAGTCTTCCTGGACATTTTGTGAATAATTTCACCTGTGACTAAACTGTAAAGCAGCACTGGAATCCAGGTAGCAGAAGCTGCCGCGTACCCAAAACTTGACATGATTAGTCATTCCTACTTGAAAGCCATTCGTGCAACCAGGAGCAGTGTGACAAACAAGCAGTTAAGGGGTAAAACATACTAATTTACTGCTGCATCAAGCTGCATACGATTTTATTTCATATTTCTACTCCACTGCTGAAACACCACAGAGAGCTGTGAAGTAGCTGTTCCAGCAGAGCGCTTTTTTTGACTCAGATGAGCATCCTGTCTCCTTTTGCAAGGCACCTCATGTAGGTCAGACAAGATAGCAAGTTTTTAAAATAGGATGTTGGTAAAATAGTTTTCAATACAGTTTTTAAGAAGTCATCAGAATTTTTTAGTAGCCAGTTAAAATACTCAGTAGTTTCCATTTGTTATGTTTGGCTTAAAAGACAACAAGTATCCCGAAGAATCATAATTTAGGTGGAAAACACAAGCATCATCAACTAGTTAAACATGATACATGCTTTTGAGTTATCTTTCTGAACAAAAAACCTAGACAACATTAACTTACTCAATAATTTATTACCCTTTATTTCTTCCTCTGACTTTGAGCTCTTAATACCTGCACAATGTTGCTGCCTGCAAAACTGGCTCGTCTCCATATCCGCCCTCTGACCAAAGCCTCGTTTAACAGGTGAGCCAGTTTCCGCTCCATCTCAGCCTGAAACACTTCCTCCTGAATTCGCTGGTCGACGACACCCAAGAGAACTACATTGCAGAGAAAGTAATCCAAGAACACAAATGAATTAGTAAAACTTCTCAGCGTCTTTTTTGCAACTTCAATTACAAGCTTTGAGTCACCCTGTGACATTTCACGGACAACTCAAGAGCAGCTGTATTTATATGGAAATACTGCCCAGTTTGGCCAGAGATTACATGTTGGAAAGGAAGACCTTGGGTGGGAAAAGGTCAAAAGAAATACATTTTAAAAAAATTAATATTTAGGGCAGAGTGCATTTCTGGAATCTCAACCAGTCTAGACAAACCCAGGATATCAGAGAGTTTCAATTCTAAAAAAACCAAACCCATAAACTGGTGAGTATTCAGTGATTTGTTTAAAAATAAGTAAAAGAGAAAATTCAGTCTAAATTATCTGCTGCAACTACTGCAGACAAAATGTTTTGTTCAGAAGTAATACAGAGGTGGAGATGGGCAGGGCAAGGGTTCAGAATCAAGAAGAAAACAGGAGAGCAGCAGCACATGAACGAAGCTGTGAATGCCGAGTACATTTTCCCTAGATAGGACAAAGTTTAATCAGCATGGCAAGCACAGCACTGTTGGTTAGTAGCCCTGCTCACTTCCCAACCCCAGGTACTCCGTGTCATTGGGGCAGCTAATGCTAGGAGGAATCCCTGAGGAAGAACAGAGAAAACATCAAGAAAGTGTGGACTTCTACTAACAAGATGGCATCCAGTAAAAGAGAAGTGGAGTGAATGAAGCGATAGTCATTCAAATGACCTAATTAAACAGCCCTAAAGGATAGTAAACAAACTCATTGCTGACTGCAGTAAAATAATTCAATTTCATTTCTGAGGCTCTCTGCTAAAATGGTTTGGATTTTTCACATTTATTTTTTAAAATGCGGTGTTTAATAAAAGCATCCAATTCGATAAAAGCAATTAATTTTAATTGTTTTGATTTTGAAAACAAAAATATTAAAATCACTTATTTGATTTGAAAATTTTCACTGCAGATGTCAGAAAAAGGAAAAATTTTCATGATTTCTCACAGAGATCAACAGCATCTGCCTTGTAAATTCAATCACAGACTAAGCACGTCAGAATTAAATAGCAAAATAAATAGACAGCGGCCTAAGGCTATTAAATACAGCAAGCAGAAGACCATTCTTGCCTCTGTATTGAATTTCAGTATCAATGAATTATGCTTAATAGCATGAACTGTGTTCAACAACTGAGAGGGACGGCTACAGAGAACACTGCATATCCCAGTGGTTTATGACTACTGGGATACATGGCACATATATCTGGATAATCTAATATTAAAACCTCATCTTTACGTGCATAAATTCTATCAATTTCCTACGTTGTGAGTCATTACCCTTACAGTACAATACACAGACTGAAAAGACTGACCCAGCCAAAGTCTACTAACTCTTCCCAGGCTGCCTGCGAGAACTGGGATTACAAAAAAATTCCTCTACAGCAAAAAAAGTGCTGCAATTTGCTTTTAAAAAAACCCCTACAGACACGAAGTTTAGAAAAAACAAAATGGACTTGATTTCTGAGTTGGAAGAATCCTCTTATTACTGCAGGATCTAAGGGAACTTCCAGCAACAACAGACAAAGCAAACCTAAGGCTGAAGTTGTGACCAAAAAAAGCCAACGTGAATCTGTAAGGAAGGATGACATTGGAAGTGGGGTATACACATGTGGCTTCTCTCATGGTACTGAGTATGATCTGAAATTAATTTTTCTTCTCTAAAACAAACCCTGTGGGTTTCGGAAACTAAGTTGCAACTTGGTTTCCTGCTTAAAAAGTAAACTTGGGTCACTGGTGAGAGGAGACAGGGATTCCTGAAAAAAGAGGAAGTCTGTACCACTAGTGAACTACAGGTAGAAAAAATGTAGGAAGACAAAAGCTTATCCACTGGGGCATCTGCACCCTAACAGCAAGTTTGCTGGGCAGGCGGTCACCATTCAGGCTTTCTGCTTAAAAGCAGCAGGTAGGACCTACGATGTGCAGGCAACCTCAACAGCCTTTGAGCATCTGAATGTGACAGTTCAACTCTATCTGTGAATTACTGAATAAAACATCCAAAAGACTTGGGTGGGAGGGATCTGCTGTGAATGAATCAGAAGAGATTGATGACATGAGATGACACCCTTTCAAGTACGTGGAATGTATCTATTTCCATTCTGGTTTATTCCTGGCATGTTTTGATAGAAAGTTGCACATAAGTAACGTTTTAATTTTCTCTTAAAATAAAATAAAAACCTAAAAATCAATGTGGTATATTGGCAGCATGCAGAGTAGATGCTTTATGCCTGAAAGCGTGTTCTGGTTTCGGCCAGGATAGAGTTAATTTTCTTCCTAGCAGCTGTGTTTTGGATTTAGAATGAAAATAATGTTGCTAACACACAGTTATCAACAGCCAAGCAGTCAAGGACTTTTCAGCTTCTTGTACTGCCCCGCCAACGAGAAGGCAGGGGGCACCCAAAAAACTGGGAGGGGATGCAGCCAGGACAGCTGACCCAAACTGGCCAAAGGGGTATTCCATACTATATAACGTCGTCACGCTCAGTATATAACTGGGGGTTATCTGGGAGGCGGTGCGGCTCAGGAACTAGCTTAGCATTGGCTTTGGGTGGTGAGCAATTGTGCTGTGCATGACTTGTTTCATACATTCTCTTATCACCATCATTATTGTTCTTTTCCTTTTCTGTCCTATTAAACTGCCTTTACCTGAATCCACAAGTTTTACCTTTTTTGTTTTCTATTCTCTCCCCCACCCAACTGAGGGGCAGGGAGTGGGGGGAAGTGAGCAAACAGCTGTGTGGCTGTTTTAGCTGCCTGCCAGGTTAAACCATGACCCACCGCAAGTTGTTTCACTAAGAATGAATCGCTTTTTGGACAAAAGCTACTCTGCGTGCATTATCAAGGAATTGCAGTAGCTCACTCTAGACCTGGGAATTACATTTCCCAGATATTACAGGTAAACAGGCCTTTGGTTTTAGAATCTGTTCAGCTCAGGCACGTTATTACCTCATAAAAATGCAGCACCCCTAAGCTATCGATATTTATGTAGGCTAGTTATCAGGCTAACAAAAATAATTGCACTCTTACTTACAGAGACTGTACGTACCTGTTCTCACCCAGGAAGATTTCATCAGCTGAGACACGTTAAGCTTAGGATAATGAAAGGCTGAGGGAAAAACAGAATGGAGGAAAAACATCCATAAGAACAGTATTCTCAACAACATACACAAAAAAAGAAGCCACTTCATAATTTATAGTCAATAAGCATCTCATTTACACAGATGCATTACTCCTGAGGCTATGCAGACAACGGTAAGGAAAGTGCTGCAAACATAACACTCCCCAGTTCCTCTCTGAACAAAAAGAAGCTAAGTGAAGCAGTCAGATTTATTACCTGAAAGATTTCAAGCTGCTGTACTGAAGTAATTTCTTCTTCAAACTTGAAAGTAAAAGCTCATTGTCTGAATTGTGAGTCTTACTGAGCTAGCTGCAGGATCAGACTTTTGCTCAAAGGGCAAAGAGGCAATTCATGAGCGTCTGAGAATGAAAATAAGACCTTCTCTGAAGCACAAACTACACTAAATATAAAGCAGGAAACTAAATACATCTGATTTGTGTTCCAGACTTGTGCAGGGGGAAGCATTCAAAAAACACCACCTTGTTAATTTTTCTTTTACAAAAATAACAAGTACATGCAGAAGCATGAGTGTGGACAAATCTCATGGCTTTTGTTTGGCTTGGTGACTCCAAGCTTTCTTAATTCCTCAGTTCTTCCAAAACAGCTCTGCTCCAGAGATAAATCCTTGCCCTAGTGAAGTAAATGAAGCCTATTTGCTTCAGTAGGGATACGATTTTTCCCAAGGTTTCCACTGGAGAGCAGTAAAGGTATGTTGGGAAACAAGTGCAGATGGGGGCTGGGCCAACTGATTTCTGCAGAGAAGTCTTAAGTTTCCCTATGGCACTAAGAAAAAGGGTCTAAACTTTCCCAAAATACTTAATCCAGATGCAGTTTGCTAAGCAGTACACAAATGTTAGGTTTTAAACCATTTTACAGATAGGAAGAATGTGGCACCTAACAATCACATGACCTGGTCCATGCTAGATCAATTTAAAGATGTCCTGTCTACAGTTGTAGAATAGCTTGCCACTACTGTATGTTTCAGAGAAACAGAAAATTAATTAATTTAATTATGCAATAATTTGTAGAGTAGTCGGCCTCTGTCAGTGTACCTAAAAACTGATTCTTTTGCCCTTTGAAAAACTTAGGAATTTTTTGTTAAGGCAAGAGCAAAAGAATCACTAGTTAAGTTGTACCCTTTATTTTAATAGATTTATTAATAGTCTCATGGGAAAAAAAATTGAAAACTTTGTTGTTTCACCTTTATTTCAGTAAAAGCACCACTAGCTTCAGGAGAACCACATGGGAGGTACTTCGTGGTTTTCCGTTCAGAAGGGTATCAGAACATGGGTCTTAATTCTGAACAGGAAACATCAGCGCTTTATACACTGACCAGAATGCATCAAATTTTCAAAACTCTCAGACACAGAAAAAGCACCTCACAGTCCATTTAAACAAACACTTTTTATTTTTTGCATCCTGCTACACAATTCTTCTGACTGCAGCTTTTAGATTGGAGTTCTGTTTACTCTGGTCATGCAATTGTTTACTTCAATTTAGAAATACAATCTGAACAAAAAAGCATAAACTCAACTGCATCTGTTGTTTTTCCAAAGCATGGAAACAAGAAGATAAGAAAATCAAAAACCTGCCAATGCCTTTAAAACTGAACTGCTAGAAGTTGTGAGTTTTTCCTTCTTTTAAACCAAAATCGTATTTTTCCTCAATACTTAACGTGCTCTTCATATTTTTTGTAATTAGTACTTGAAAAATGATTTAATGTATGCAAATTGCTGGATAACTATTCACTTAAACTTTTCACGGAATTAATGAAATTTAAAAATAAAACAACTTGAGCAGAAAATCTTGAAATTGAAAAGGAAGATGTGCCGCAATCATTGACAACTAAGGCTGGGTTCTAAAACCTGATGAAGAATGCATGAAATGATGGACACTTCTACAACTGAGCCCATGATCAGAAGTCAGAAAATCCAGGCTCCAACTCCTATTCTGTCGGTCACTCAAGTACATCACCAGCAGACACGGGGCCAGATCCTGAGCTCAGGTGGACACTCAGCACTGCAGTAAGACCATATTTGCAAGATTCCTAATGCCCCCTGGAACTAACGATTAAAACCAGCAGACTGATTGTTATTCTGAGGGGGAAGTCAGATAGACAAAACGCAATTATTAGTTAGATTGTGGTTGGTCTGCTAATGACTATAGCTGCATTAATCAAGTAGATGCTGGCATCATTAGACGCTTCTCACACACAGCCCTGAAGCACCATACTGCGTAACAGCATGGGCTCAATGCCGACTGAAAAGGCAAAGGGTTACCCAGTCACCCCCAAACCCCTTGACAGCAGTCTGAAGCACACCACTCAGGCAACATAGACTTCACCAGATGCTCCAAGAAGGATCTCTCTGACCCTCTCATACAGAGACGTGTGGGACCATGCAGCATGGAACCGGTACCATACTGATCGTTCTCACTTGTGATAAATGGAGGAACAGCAAGAGGAAGCAAGGAGGCAATGCAATATTTGGAATGAGAAGGCATCAACTGAAAAACGAGATTCCATGCAAATATTGGGCTGGGGACAACAGTAACACACTGTATCTGCTAAAAGTCTGATCCAAAATCCACCCAGAAAAAAGTTGCCAAATATTTCTGCAGTCCTTGGATAGTATCATACGATTTTATATTATCCTATTGGCCTTGCAACGTTTCCAAGATATCCAAACAGATGACACCCAAGTGCTACTTAGAGCACTGAAAAAATAGCAAGTCCCAAGGCAACTCTTTCTATTTAAAGTTATAATAAAACCAAAGAGATTTATTTGAGGTAAGCTCATGAAGGCCAGTATTCCTCATCCAGTCCACAGCTAGCCTTTGCCTGTCCTCAGAGAAATCTTCAAGCCATAAGGAGATAACAAATCTATTATTTCCTATTGTTTTCAATGAACTAGCACCTAAAACCTGTGACTAGACTTGGTTTTCTTTCTGCTGACATGTAGTTCATGATCATCTAACCAGTTTACAATCTAAGATGTGAGATGTAAGATGGATAACACAAAACAAGTGTTCAGGAAGGTATAAACTGAACACTTGAATATAAGCATATTGCTGAGGTCACCTAGAAGTCTGTGTGGGAAGGAAAAAGGCAGAAAGTTTTCAGGCTTGGCCACTCCAACAGCCCTATTCCCGCACAGAACAGTCCATTCTGTCAAACTAACAATTTTCACTACTGACTCTGCCTCTAAATGAGTGGGAAAAAAATAACAAAAAACTTCCTGTTGTTAGTGATGTACTGTACAGGGACAACAGACAGTTAAAAAGTATACACAGTACATATTAGTTATGTGAAAAACAAAACAGTGAAAGGACTGTGTGTGAGAGCCAACGTGAAATGAACAAGCAGTGGGAAGCAAACACATTTCTTCAAACAAGGCTCATACTTGGGATACCGAAGGCAAGGTCTCACTTCATTTAACAATGGTGAGATACAGTGATAGTACACAAGAAGCTTTTTCTTGAAACACCATGAAGCTCCTGACAGCTCAACTCACCTATAAATCAGAGTTTTTTTCAGATGCAGACTATAAAACTTACAAAATCATATACAGAGCCCTCAAGGGGAAAAAGAAAGTCACCACCAAGAGCATTAACTGTTACCATGCCTGATAACTAAGGTAGAAATGGCATAGAACAGTAGGGCAAGGAAAATTTCATATTTACGTATAAACAATAACATAAGTAATTGTTTACATCTAAATATATAAATATCCAAAATTCACCCAAAAGTTCACATTGAAAATCAGAGCGTTGCATATTAATTTGCACAGAGCAAAGCAGTTACCTATCTAAGGAAGATCTTCACAACACCTTCCCTGCTACAACCCCTCTGTTGACCACATGACAGCATGAAAGCAGAGTTCACGGCCCAGAGAACAAAAACACCTTTCTGCCAAAGGAGTTTTGAAGATTTGGCTGTTGGTCATCCTCAACAGGCTGCTGAATAAGGCGTCTCAAGAAGGATCTGCCCAATGCTGCTGTGCCTTTGGACATGATTTCTGGCTCTGAATACTGAAGAACTAAAATCCTTTGGCTCAAAATACAGCCACACCAACAGTGCAAAAAACTGTAGAAACAGCTAAAAATAACCAAGAGCAGTTGCCTCGCTTACAAAAGTGCACAAGCTACATTTGTTATTACTTGCTGACAGACCCATAGCTCTAACAAGCTGAGAAACTGTGCTCCCACTTTGCTGACTTATCAAATCGCACCATGTCTGGTGTTCCAAAACAGTGACTACAAATGTGCCGAAGCACTACTGAGACGAAACTAGACAAGTTCAAATCAAAATGAGCTGTCCTGCAGTGAGCTCAGTCTACAGTAAATATGAGTTCCTCTAGCAACAAGCAAGTCAAATGCTGACAAGATGCTCCTTAATTTAGGGTACCATATCCACTAAATCCTCATGTTTTCTACATTGTGAACTTTGGGAAGATCTCATCATTCCCAAAAATTCTGAACTACTAAATTGAAACTTAATACATTTAATTAAAAAGCTAGGTCTGTTTAGCCTGGAGAAAAGACTGGGAGGGGATCTAATCAACGCTTATAAATATCTAAAGGGTGGATGTCAAGAGGAAGAGGCCAGACTCTTCTCAGTGGTGCCCAGTGACAGGGCAAGGGGCAACAGGCACAAACTGGGATACAGGAAGTTCCACCTGAACATGAGGAAAAATCTCTTTAGTGTGAGGGTGATGGAGCACTGGCACAGGCTGCCCAGAGCGGCTGTGGAGTCTCCTTCTCTGGAGATATTCAAAACCCGCCTGGACACAATCCTGTGCAACCTGCTCTAGCTGATCCTGCTCTAGCAGGGGGGTTGGGCTAGATGTTCTCCAGAGGTCCCTTCCAATCCCTGCCATTCTGTGATATTTATTTTACTTTGGTTTATTACATGTATTTTATTTTATTCATTTTAATACAACTTTTTTTTAAAGTTCAGTCTAGACAAATTTGAAGGTCATCTTCAAAATTCCTCTATCAAACAAAGAGACACCACCACCAGTGAAGCCTGGCTAAGATCTCTGAGGGAAGTGCTGTGTCCTGTTGGCAACATTCATTCAATAACTATGGCAGCAGTTAGGTGGAGTCATTCAAGTCAAGGGTGTGCACATAGCTTGTCCAGCTGTCCTCACCCCTGCTACTGGGGATGTGCACCACAGAAATAGGCATTTTTCTAGAGCTCCAAATAGGAGAATCTGGGAATAAAGTGTGTATCACGGTGGACTTAGTCACCACTGATGAGTAACTCTGCCCTCCTACACTAAGGGTCTGCTTGAGGATCTGAGGTTTGGTATTTGGGAGCTTTGGTGGATTTGAGGGGAGGAAGAATAATTTTTTTGTTTGAAGTCTGGAGGCCTGTGCTGGAATTTGCAGGAAAGAAATCACCGCGCTATTGGCATACTTGTCTAAAATCGCCAGCAGGACTAAACAAACAATTTCTGAAGCTTCAGAAACAAAGTTATAGAAATAACTCACCCACAGGCTTGGACATGCCACTGTACTACCAGAGGATTAACTTGCCAGGCCACAACAGCCAACATCTACATTACTTCACTGCAAATCCTCAGACTAGTCAGGAAAGGATGAGAAATCCGAATGGGACCTTTTTCCAGCGGCACTGCCTGACCTCTTCACTCATTCTACTTTGCATGGCTTTCTCATTAACACGTGAGCTACCGCGGAGCTCCACTGGCATTGGCCAGGAATCAGCCCCACTGGCCACGCACAATAAGCATGCAGATAACACAGGGAGAGCTCCTGCTATGAGCACTAATTACCTTCAAATTTCCTAAGTATCATCAGGAAAGGAAAATAAGGAGAACAGCGTACATGCATGTTTAATAGGAATGTTTTTCCCCTATGACCAGCCTGTCTTTCAGGATACATTGTCCTTGGTAGAAACTCTGTTATCATTTAATTGCACTGTTGCTCCATCCAGAAGATGGATTCTCAGCAAGGGGCAAACTGCAAATTCACTATAAATATCACTCCAGAATATGTCGACAAAACTAAAAACTGTAGGACCTGATGTGCATATACCACAGGAAAAAAAGCTCCATGATATCGAAAAGAAACTCAAGATGCCTAAAGTGATAAACTCTAGGGCAAAGGTGCAAAAGAGACAATGCACAATAAAGAGAAATGTCTTTCAAGCAGTCAAGGCAAGAGAAACATTTAATTTGAGTTCGGGGGAAATAAAGACCACAGCCCACAATCTGAGAAACTCTGTGGCCTCACAAGGAACAGAAGAAATGACAGTCATCTATGGACAGGGATTCTTAAGGCTTTTAGTCCTGGCTCAATTAAATACAGCTGCCACTGCACAGATACAGTCTGCATGAATAGAATAGAATAGAATAGAATCATGAAGGTTGGAAGTGACCTCAAGGATCGTCTAGTCCAACCATCCCCCCACCACCTATTACCCACTAAACCACGTCCCTAAGTACCATATCTAACCTTTCCTTAAACACCCTCAGGGATGGTGACTCCACCACCTCCCTGGGCAACCTGTTCCAATGCCCGACCACCCTTTCAGAGAAGAATTTTCTCCTCATCTCCAACCTGAGAGCAGAAATGTTTCAAGGAAACGAGACAACCACCTGCTATAATTTTTTTGGGATTATGGGACCAGATGGTTCAAGATGCTAAAAAATTAATCCAAAAAGTTCCCAAAAAGTCGTTTACACCACCTTCTAGTCATTGGGAAAGTATCCTGTGCCTTCATCTTCTATAGATTTAAAGGTGCTATAGAGAACAACTTCTGTTCACAAACACACCCTAATATCTTTGTTGACATACTACTGTACAGCTGCATAACGAACAGCAGCTGCCATTAGGCCTGATTTTCCACCAGACATTTAACTGTATAGACAGAATCGCTGTGTCAGGTGCTGCGCAGCTATATAACTCACAAAAATAACTCCAGTAATTAAAAAACTGCACTGGAAAGCACAGTGACTTTGGAGAAACTGGAAAATAATGGACTGGGTTAACAGTAGCACTTGCCACCAGGAAAGGCAAGTACTGTTCTCTCATGTTCTTGCTTGTGTTCACAAGACATTTCTGTCATGAACAATCCATTAGTGTACAAGGATCAGTGTTTAGAAACTTGGCTTATTTATGAGACCGAGGTCATCTGAAAAATCTAACCAAGCATAAGCTGTCAAGGCTGTGTGTCAAGCAAACTCTGCTATGCAGGCAGTTCCCATTAATCTAAGTATAGGATGTCCACGGTCTGGAAAAAGTAATTTGCCATGCAAGTTGCACATAGGAAGTGAGAGATATGCTTAAAAGGTAATACACATCCACAGACACACACCTGGGATCACACTTCACAGCAATATTGATTGAAGTGACTTTTTTTTTTTTTTAATCTGGGCTAAGATCAGGGAAAATGAAGCCAGGTTAAGCACAACTGGCCCAGGGCAGAAGGACAGAATGATGACAAAAGCAACAAGTTGCTGTAACACTGATCTGCAGTACGTGAGCAAAGAGGGGCATGAATTTGCTCTGCAGAATTCAGGACACAAGTTAGGTACCTAAAGTTGCATTATCACTTATGCACAAAATTACTCTAAATTATAGAGAGGAAAAAATACTTTAAAAAGTATTTTGCAGTCTTGGCAAACAGCAAATACTCACGTTCAGCAATTTGCTGCACAGGAAAGCCCAGATAGAAGCTGAATTCCACCACAGACAAGTTTCTTAGCTGCTCACTGACTTCAGACCCATTTAGAAAACCATATCTATCTCGGACGGCAAAAACAATGCTCACAGGGCCTTGCCGAAACGCTACCCCAGGCCGACTCAGAGTTATATTCAGTATCTGAAAAGCAAGATTGAAACATAGTCAGCAAAATCAAATCACTGGCATTTCCATTCCTTCCTTGACAGTCTTTATTTTTTCCCCCCTAATATGAAGAGAGGGGAGGACAGTTCACGTTGAAACAGAGGAACACCTACTCCAGGTTGGTTTAGCCTACTGAGTCTCAGAAAAGGCAAAGTTACATGTTAATTCCTCTCCTAAAAGTTACCCTTTAAGGTCAATCATAATCCAGAATGATCTGAAAGCTACAGCCCAGAAAATGACAAAAAAAACACCTAGAGAGACATTCAGTAAAATTAATCTACCAATAAAGAAATCTTACGTGATTACCAAACTGTGTGGAACAGACAGGAAGAGACCATGATAAAGAAACATTCTGAAAATGGATGTTCTCTTGGTCAAAACCTCCTGCACCACGCATGCCCAGACCCTGCCACTGGTTAGAAGCCTTCTTTTGGCACCAGTGTACACAGTGACTATGTTCATGCCGACAAACCTCTTTCAGACAGTAAGGAAGTATTTAAAATAAAAGTTTCCTAAGCTGATAGTCCAAGAAATTGTTTTGTGTGTTCTGTCTTCAGTCTATCCAGTCAGACTGTGTCATTCAGTTGTACAGTTCTGAAGCACTTTATGTACTTTAGCTACTATAAAGTTTATGTCATTTTTCCTGCCATGATTTTATTTTAGGACACCACAGATGGATATTTATGGTGCCAGTTAAACACCACAACAAAATTTTTACTGATTTTGGTATTATAACAAAGCTAGATTAAATTTAAGAATTCAAACAGAAGAGGAAGTCAGTCTCATTAAGTTGAATTACTGACTTTCCAGGGAGTTTTAAGCTCTGCTATGTGATTCAGTACCCAGACACATGCAATACATTTCATATGTGAAGTTCCAGTAGCAGTTGCCACGGACATCACATACTGCTGTATTTCTAGACCTCAGAAGCAACTAGCATGTTTGCTCACGCAATGGCAGAGTGCATATAACTCCTATACCTCCTAATAGGATGCCCTGAGTGGCAACGAGACCTGAAAGTTGTCTTCCAACGAAAACATTCTAACTGCACCCTGCTCTGTAATAGTAAAATCTGATGGGAATGACTTTGATAAGGGTTGGGGCAGCCCTTACATGAAAAACTATAAACCCTATTACATTCAATAAAGTTTTTGGATATAAATCATGATCTTGGATCATTTTTTTCAAAAAGCTTGAAACCAGAGGGATATGTGGTGCCATGTTATTTTGTAGGGGGAAAAATCTTGACTTTTTAACAAAGCCTCATAGTATGGCATCATAGCAGAACTATCTAGATGGCAAGTGGTAGCCAGTGAACACCTAACACGTTTTAGTGGCTGAATGAAACACAGGACAACTAAAGGCGAGGAGAAAAATGGACAGACACAAAACATGCTGCTCATCTTACCTGCACAGTGAAGTTGTAGAACTCCTGGTGTTTGCTCACCTCCATGAATGCCATTGTCAGCCCTTTCTCAATGCGTCGGCTAAAGTTGCAGAATCCAACATCCACGTTACGAGGCACAAACTGAAGCACTGAAGGCAAAGGGTACACACATTATTCCTACAGACAAGTACCTCCACGAGAGAGAACAAAACAAGCAAGAGAATCCACAGAGCTATCACTGTTTCATGGAACTCAGGACATATTCAGTGAAACACAGGGTAAAAATAGAGTAGAAATAAATTTTGTGTTGGTGCAGTAAATTCTCTACTCATATCTGTTGCAGCAATAATTAGATTACCAAAAGATATTAGTGACAAAATACCCATTCTTTCCTCTTGCATACTGAAAGACCTTCACTGAGTACGTGTGACTAATTTTACATGACTTGAACACTGAATCAGCCACACTGAAATCCTTAGTACCCAACAGATCAGTGAAAATCTTAAGGAAAAAACCAACACATCTCTTTCTTGACTTTCAAAACACTTAATTAGCAGACAATCTTTTAAATCTAGATACATACACCTTAAAGCCTTTCACAGGAGAGAAAGGAAGAGCACAGGAGAGACTGAGTGAGCGTAGAGTAGTGTGAGGAGGCACACAGACCTTAACCACACACACACACACCTGTGAACTGCCTGATATAGTCTCACCCAAACAAATGCTATGATTAGGTTACAGATCCTAAAAGCAATGTTACACAAGTTTCAGGAACAGAAAATACGTCTACTGTGTGTCTATGTAACCATGTTACGCAGTGCAAAAAGACATCACACTTGCACAATTAAAGAAGTGATGTCTTGCTATACAGTTATCGCAGTGCAGAAACATCACATGAAACATGTCTGAACAAAAGCACCACGTTTGACATTCATTAACTCTCTGCCTACATACTGTTGCTACCTGATTACGCAGTCAACCAACCAGGCAGGTGATTTTGTTACACAAATAGGGCCTGAAGAAGATTTTATATTATACCACTGACTCCCAAATTCTGTTACATAGGTAATATTTTACTTTACATTATTAGTAGGCATAGACTTCACATAAACTGCTGCCATAGAACAGCCATGAAAAGCTGAATACTACGTGCTCCTGCTCACATTATATAGGAGCAATCAAACCTCCTGCTCACCAATTCTTCTACATTATGAGAATTCTAAAAAGTAGCATTTAAGGTAAACATAATTTGAAACTTGACTCAAGCTGAATAAAGTAGCTGCACTATGCTTTTATGAATAAGTGTGTCACAATTTTTTTTCCCTTCTCACGTTTTGAAGCAAGAAAAAGAGCACACCTATTTTGTAACCTGCCAAAAAAAATCCTGAAAAAAATAATGAATTATGGGGTTAATTGTTTACAACTTATCATCTCTCAACCACAGATCTAGCACATGTTTCACTAAAACCCAAGAATTAAGATTCACAGCAGTCATAGTGTTTTGACTCGGCCTTGCATACTTCATCTTAAGTGAAGAAGTGTGAATCGAGCTCACCTGTCTGAACTTGGAATCTGTTATCTGGCACAGTGAAAGAAGGATGCAGCGAGAGGATCATGGGGGCCTCACCACGAAGAAGACTGCTGTTCACAAGCACATTTATGACAGCTACTGCCGTGTAAACAAAAGGACCTGATGTCACCAAGAAAGCAAACTTGGGAGAAATTTTATAAACCTACAGAAAAAGAAAAAGGAATTTTAAAAAGTAACCATCATTGTGAAATTTGGCAACACTTAACACCTCCATAGTCTCACACATGGAAAAATAATGATTGCTTTGAAAGGAGGGAGCAGAAGCTCAAACACCCTGATAGTGCTGTGCCTTGCAGCCTCCGCTCCAGTGCATCAGAGAGGCAACTGCCCTGTGGTAGGTGCACCGACTAGAATCTCTTCAGTACAACACACCAATCTCAACACTTCTTGGGTTACTACATTTAAGCACAGCAGCACTTCCCTTCGGCTGCATTCCCCTGGCGTACACGAGTTCCCATGCTAAATTGCTCTGTACTTAGCAAACCGCCAGCGTAGCTTCTGCATTTCAGTCTTACACTGCATAGCAAATACATCTTATACCATTCACATGTGATATGCAAGAAACAAAATACATATAACCTGGGTTTTATGGATATAATTTTCACACTCAATAATGCTTTCTTCCAGAGCACACTTCTATCTGCTTATTTCAGCACAGTTACCACAATTACAATTTTCCTCTTCCGAAGAATTTCCTGACTTTGAGTCTTAAAAACCCTGAGGAGCCTTAGTCATCACGTAAAAGAAATGAGATTGTAAGTTAAATATAAACCTAGGTGAACGTTTCCATGCAGACACTCTTATCCATCCTTTCTCTGTCACCTGAGTAAAAACAAATTGAAAGCTTTTATTTATTTCAACATATGGCAGTGTCTTCCCTCCTTCAGAGAAACTCTCAATATCAAGGATACCTGTTTCCCCAGCATTTTTTTCCCTCTTTAGTTTACTCTCCCAGTTTGCTTTATTTGCTTAAGGCAGTCACACTAAAATATTTAGAGATGTCCAACACGATGGTCTCACAAATCAGTCTAAACCAGAGACCCAAAGGTTCTGATCAACACGCACCTCTTAGATGAAGAGATGCTAGCAGCTTTCAGGCTTTGTGCTGGTGAAGGGTTATGTTAGATACCTTCAACTTCAGGATCAGCCTTATAGAAAAGCACAGTGCTACTTAAATTGTGACCCACATGTTCCTTACCGGTATTTCTGCAACAGCGTAAAGTGAGGGCAACTGCTGTTTAGATAAGACAGCAAGCAGTTCTTTCCTGTCCTCTAAAAATGATGCATTTCAAAGAGATCATCTTCACCAGGAGAAACTACCTCAGTAGCAGAAGGAAATAAATTAAAAAGTCTATGCTGCTCATTATTCTCTTCTTCCTTCTTAGTCCACAAATATATGCAGCATCCATCTCTTATTTTAAATGGATTTAGACCCACAGAACTCAAATTTGTTTGATATGAATAATATGCACGGCTCTTTTCAGTTCCTCTTATCTGAAATTTTATCCTTTTATCTCAGGATGAAACGAACTCTGCAGCTTCAGTTTGTCAAATGGAAACAGCAGTTATAATGGGTAAGACATGCCAAAAGATAGTTTCCCATTACTTCCAAAGGAGACTACTTAAAAAGGTAAGAAAAAGAGGAATTAGAATTACAAATCTCAGTGACAATTTGCTGGTGATTTCTAAAGCAATATATGTTGAGGAAGAGAGGCCTAGTGTAGCCAGCATATACTTGTGCACTAGAATTAGGTATTTCAGACAAGAAAGCAAGCCGCTTGTAACTAACTCAGCTGTCTTCACCTCTGACCTGTGCAGTACACCACAGATGCAATGAAAGCAGCCTGCCCTGAACAACCCCCTCAAGTTCTGCATCAACTTTTTCGCCTTAGCAGCTAATGCTCTTTCTCTTTAGTGCTTCACCGCAAAAGAGCAACAGCGACTCCAGAAGAACAGAAATTAAAAAAACCCACGAAAATTTTAAGTGTAATTTTGAGATAGGTAGATAAGAACCACTACAGGTCAAAACAATAGCTATTTCTGCTTGAGATATTGCAGGGTTGTCTAGAGTTTGGCTCCCTACAACCTAATTCAGATGATACAAATAATATAGCCATGTCAGTGTGATGCTGTCTACAAGTTAATTCACAGAGAAGTTTGCAAAGTTGTTTAGGATAGATGAGCACAGCTCATGACTGTCAATTAATGAATGAGAACAGCTCCTCTTGGCACAGCCCTAGCAGTTCACAAACCCAGCTGTTCATCCAACACCGCCTGGGAGGTTTCACCTCTACTGCCAGGACAGTTAGATGCTAACAAATTAGCTAGCAGAACCACCACATTTTAGAGTGCCACCTATTAAGGAAACAAGCACAGATTTCTTATATGAAACAGATACAAATTTCTTACCTTAACATTTTAGGTCATAAAGCCTAAGACGCATGTAAAACTCCATGCACGCTTTGGAGACATTCCCACAGCAAAAGCAGAAACCTTCTTCAGTAGGTGCAGAGAACCCCTACACCACCTCAAGTTAAGTCACCCCTTCTCCAAAGCATGATGATTAATCCAAGCTTCCAGGGCACAATCTATCTCATTCAGAGCTACCCTCACAAGAGAGCGTCTTTTTAGTATGGAAAGTTTTCAAGTCTCGATTTACTAAAGGCTAGAAGAGTATTTGGGGAAAACATCACCGTATGCTTACTCTGTCTCCTGTGATGCTCTCTAGGAATTTGCTATTGATTATTGTCCACTAAAATATTTGATTAGATGCACCATTACTACAATCTAACCCATGCCTACGCTCCACTGTATTTAGCTGTGCAAGCATCTGGCAGAAAGCATAACAACCGATTTCCTCACCACCACCTTATTAAGCATCCTGTAAAGAGCCTGCAGAGAGCATTTAACTTCCTGAAGATGGGTTACAAAGCCTCACAGGTCTTAAAAATGAAACAAAGCTTCTGCTTCTATGCACGTTAGGATCCTAAGGCAACAATTCTCTCACTGTTTTTACACGCCCAAACGGCACAAGCCAGAATTTCAGCAGCAGCGATGAAGCCAGTGCAAGTCCACAAGGTGGCATCTTTGAAAGGAGCATTTAACTGCCTGGCAATGAACCGATCTCCTTACTTTGAAGGCAGAGGGTTACCAACTTTGGATTACAGAAACCAATACGCCAGGGACAGGCCCAACCCCCCCCCACTAAATACAGCAACGAAGTGGCTGAGGTATACTTTATACTGCATGATAAAATTTCCAAACGAGGCTGGCAAAAAGCTTTTTCCTGTTGGCATGAACTTAATGGCACCAGGGGTCCTGGCAGCGAGTCATTTGCCAACACTATTTTATTTCACACCCCAGTGCAACAAAGCCAAGTCAAGGGAACATTGTATAACAGATCTTACCCAAGTGTCATAAGGTTTACATTAGAGAAAGTCGACAAAAATTGCTCTTATTCAAACAATAGGGTCTTATTCTTTTGCAGACACAATACATTGAGACTTACTGGAAAGAACTGTAAAATTTTAGGTTATTCTCACTTTGCTGTAAGGACATGTGCTAGGTAAAAAATGATGAAAGTTTTTTCATCAGGCAGGATTCAAGCCTGCCTCCTTGGTTTTTTTTTTTAATTATTTCCCCCCCCCCACTTTAAGAACACAGATAATAAAGGAGCAGAGACCAAAGTTTCAACTGAAGTAGTTGGGGGGAAAAAAATGTTTTAATTCTTTCAGTGTTAAACTTAGTTTGTACTTCAAGTGAGCAGCAGTTATATCCATTGTTGTCATGGATTTTATTTTTAAAGTACACATTACTACCAAGTTAAAGTTAACAAGACTGTCTCCTGATTTACTGTGCATTACATCACAGCAAGGGAACAACATCTGTGAGCTGTAATAGGAGACAGAGTAAAAAAGCAGCTTAGAGAAGTGCACTGCTTTACTATAAGCTGCAAATATACACACAGTTCCCGGGTACTCGACTAACAAAAGCCAGGTCTGTTTGAATAATTTTAGCAATATAGACGAATTCTGTTTAAAATTTTGCATTATATCACCTACAGACAACTCTTAATTTAAAAATAAGAGTTTTGTTAGCACTTCACTGTTAGAGGTGAAGACATTTGCGAGCGATTATTTTTAGAGCAAAACCCAAACCCAATGCATCACAAAGAGAACGCATATGATAGTAGCATTTTAGCATAAAATAAACATAATTGATTCTACAGAGATGTTTTCTCCTTCTGATCAAAAAGAATTTATGAAGAATTAAGATGGACTTACTGCATTACTGACAAAAACAGTTGCTTCTGAGCAGCTTTAGGGCCAAAATAACCTATTGAGAGCTTTACAAGGCAATGTGGGCAGGAAAGGAAGGAATTTAAAGCGCAAAAATATAAAGAAGCAAGATATCAAATGTTGGCTCCAATGAACCTTCAAGTATTTAGCAATAGATTTTGTCTTTTGTTACTATTAAGAGGGTAAGTGCTCCCATATTATTGAGGTGTATAAGATCATTGAAAATTAATATAGTTCTATCATCATAAACTTTCCACTTCTATTTGACTATGCCAGTTTGCACAATCTGAAGGTATAATTCACACAGCAGAAGAAAAAAATCTCTTCTTTACAAAAGAACCTAAAAAGCTTATGGGCAGGTATTGCTAAAACAACCTAAACCAAACATAATTTATAGTGGCAGCTCACTGTGACTGAAGTTTGGCAGAAATTCGTGATGCTCCTATCCTGACTGGGTAGTAGAGTGGTGTATTCTCAAACATTAGACAGAAGTTGTTTAATTACTGAACGCAGCGATTATGGAAGGAGCTGTCAAAATACTGTTTCCCTGCACAGATCGGCAAGCATAAGTCAGAGGCACCAAGAGGTTCTGTGCATGAAGAAACGCAAGTTATGTTCAAAATTCAATGCTATTTGCGTAAACTTCATAATGAAAATGAGATCACAGACTCCAAAAAGTAAGATAATGTGGTGCCGGGTTATCACAACTGGATGAATGCCAACATGAAAAACTGCAAGTCCAGCTGAACCTGCACCTACACCAGTAATTCCATTAAAAAATTTTATTTTGTTCCCAGTGTTGAAATATTTGATTACACAACAAAGGTACCCCCAAACTACCCCTACACTCTTTTTCTCTCAGACAGGGGGGTGGAGAATAGAACCTTTAAATCTCATCTTAACCAGACACTCACTTTGAGGATAGGAAGCAACACTGAAATATCGTTCAAACATGATTCCTTGAACATCAAAGCCGACGAAGCTTTTTGAAAAAAAAACAACAAACCAACAACCACCAAAACCAAGAGCACAGCGATTCCTAGCCCTGTGACCGGTGGAAGGACAGGAGACACACCTATTTGAAGGCTTAAAAATAACACCTTACCACTGCACACCTGTTTTTTTCCCCCCCTGCCTTTTTCATCAGCCAAATCCTGCATTTGGGATTTCACCACTTCCCCTGCAAGTGTTGATGGCCTCACAAAATAAAATAGCACAAGGCTGCAGAGAAGGTTTTGTTTTGTTTAAGGTGCTAAGCGTATAATCAGCTAACAGAAGAAACAAAACTCTTTAACAGGTATTTCAAAGGGTAAAAGCTTTTCAGTTCAGTTTCAATTCACCAGCCAAAGGAAATGAGGAGAGGCTGAGCACTACTTGCTCGACCCTGGCAAGACCATGAAAGGTCTGTCCTAGGAAATTATGGCATTTTAAAAGTAAAAAAGCTGATGTCATATTCACGTTAAGAAGAAAAAAACCCCATGACTAACACTGAAGTTAGAATAAACCTCTCTCTGATATAGTACCACATGGGATGTTTTTAAATCACCATTTAAGCCTGTGAATTAAAACCACTATTGTACTACTTTGGTCAAAGACTACTTGTACACACTTCATACCACTTACCTCTAGCTCTACTGATCGCCTGAACTGAACTCTGAGCACTTCTCTGATGGATTCACTGACATTTTGTGGAACAGCTCTTCTGGCCAGCACTGGAAATTAACGTCAGTCAGTAAACATATTTTAGCTTCATCTCTCGCACTTCAGTTCAAAGCTGCATTTTCGATTGTGCAGTGCATGAAAAAGCAGGCAATGAGATCAACTGCATCAAACAGGTAAGACGATGGACAAGGAAACAGGTAAAGGTGTGGCTGTATCCTAAAAAGTGACTATACATACAGTTCAAGGAACCCCAGATTTATTTTCTCTCTCTTGTTTTGCTTTCCCACATCTAATGTCTTTAGCATTCCAGTAAAAGAATCTTCTAAAGAGCCACTCAGGCATTCAAATTGGATCTGAAAGTCACAGCACATTCAGTTTGACCTGTGCACAACGAGTCTGCTGTCATAACGCAGTTAAAGTTTTGTAGGCAGTGCATGGAATGCAGATGAGGTCAGAAAAAAGCCACAGAAAATATGCATCTACTTCTCTCTTCAATAAAAAGTAAACAAACATGACATTGATTACTGAAAGGGATATTCACTGAGTAAGAAACTGCTTTAAAACCCCCACATCCCTACAGATGTTGTGTCTGTTACAGTCACACTTGAGACTGTGACTATGGTCAAGGAAACAACTGAAAAGTGTCATGTTACCATCCTGCATTTACTTTCCATCAGTATCTTGCCTATAAAACTACTCAAATTACAGGTTAAAAAACCCCAACATCTTCCTCATCACCAGCACAGCCAGCTCACCTTCCTAGCTGGAAGATGAGATTATGTTCATTCTGCTTTACGCATTACAAGTAAATCTTAAGGGCAAATTGTGTAGCTTACCAAAGAACAGGCAGCGCTTCTGCAGCTGCCCTGGATTAGTTTGCTGGTATTGATTTGTTAACAAGCTAGGAAGAGGAAGGAAAGCACCAAAAAAAGCAAACACAGATGCGGAGACAATTACTTTTGAAACACACTAACATCACTTTTTCTGGTTACAGACACACCAAATCCCATTGAAGTAAGTATGGGAGGAGGGAAAATATAAAACGTAAGCTAGTATGCCAAAATTATAACAATGGTAACAAAATCAAAACGTTTTTAAACCAACTCTCCTCTTTCACATTAGAACATTACCTCACATGCAGGTTTTTTTACAAACAGCAGCAACAACTGAAAGGAGAAACTTACTCAGTCAGAACATTTAATAGTTTGGCAGAACAGTAGCACGACAGTAACATTCATTTACAAGCCATGAAATGATAAAGCAGCCTCTAAGTCAGTATACTTGTATATACGCATCAGCAGTTTTAGAAGACAATTTCATTCTCTGTGCAGTGTAACGTGTATGGAACTCGCTATCACAACGGACATTGTTCGAGTGAACTCTATTATACTCAAGCCTAAATGATGAATCAATGCTTGTACAGCTGTTTGCCTAATTTACACCGCATTTCTTTGAAAGGGTCACTTAGCTAAGTCAACACCTGCAGTTTAGCTAGGGGCTCACATTACAGTGGCTTCTGCAAAACAAAATAAAAATGTTAGGAGCATCTTACCTGCAGTGACTAAGTAAGGATCGGGAACCGTGATGTCGCAGACATAGGGCTGCCTGGTAGTGGTCACAGCAGAGGTTACGACCACAGG
Organism: Psophia crepitans; assembly: GCA_013399095.1. NCBI lineage: Eukaryota > Metazoa > Chordata > Aves > Gruiformes > Psophiidae > Psophia > Psophia crepitans. Next base: position 410,397 of record VWZZ01008126.1, read on the forward strand.
TTCAGACAGAGTAGTGGTCGCCAGAGGAGTGGAGGAGAACGTCCCCAGGCTGCCTGCAGCAGTCGTACCGCGGCTGGCCATGGCACTGGTGGCAGTGGTCGTGGGGACAGTGGTGGGAGCAGCCGATGCATCAGTACCAGCAGTTGCACTGCTTCCTGACGGAACTTCATATCCAGTGGGAGGGCTAGAAGTTGGAGGAGATTGTGTGGGAGCAAACGACGTGGTCACAGGTGGAGATGCTGTGGGAAAGGGCATCACGCTGCTGGCCTCAGCAAGTGACGTCACGTTGTCAGGGTCTGCTGAAGGAAGGGCTACGTGGGCACTGCCCTCGCTGCGAGATGTGAAAAGCAGCGTGGGGTTAACTGTAGCACCAATATCCTCATCGGAAGCCAGAGCAGATGAGAGCAGAGGTGAAGATACAATTAAGACAGGAGTTGTCGGAAAGGTAGTAAACAAAGAGATCAGATTTGTTTCATTGAGCAAGATGCTGCTGGTAACAGACTGGGTGTCAGAAGTGGGCAGCACCAGAGTAGGAACCACAGAGTGAGAGGCTGAGAGTGAGGGCTCCAACTGAGAGGTAGCTCCTGTAACAGCTGAGGTAAACACAACTTCAGAGCCCGCTGGCAATACTGAGGGTGCTTCCAGAAACACAGACGACTCAGAGTGAAAATGTGATGACGGTGTTATTTCAGGAAAACGTGCACCTGGAACAGAGGATGCATTTGAATAAAAGTATGATGTTTGGCCAGCAGGGAACCGAGAAACCTCGACGTCAGTGGCAGAGCTGAAAGTGGTAGCTAACTCCCAGCTGGAAACATCCTCAGAAAGTACTGATGTCCCAGTCAACAAGGTCTGAGGTAAGAGTGTTGATGAATCACTTTGCGTAGTAGAGTAAGAATTTAGCATGGCTGATGATAAAGACAGGTAGCTAGGTTCAATAAGAAAGAGAGTTGATAGAGGACTGGATGCAAAATCTGAAACATTTAAAGACAGTTCGTCCCTTGTAGATGTCTTGTCAAGCAACACCACAGATTCTGATGGCATTAATTCTGGCGACTCCAGCAAAGTCGTATGAATGACTGCGAACGATGCTACCGGCTCACTCGGGATGAAGGTAGAGTCAAACTGAACAGTGGTGGCATCAGGGAGCTCTACGTGAGTGCTTGCTGTCAACAAAACTGTTTCAAGAACAGGGAGGGAAAACTGGGCAGCAGAGATGTTCAGTGATGTTCCTCCAGGGAGCTGATGGTAGGAAGGAGAAATTGTTACAGGTGTTCTGTTGTTGAGGACAGCGTCCACTGTGCTTAAAAAGATGCTTGAATCGGGCATTTCTGCCAATCGTGAAGAAAATGAAACAACTGGTCTTGATGGAAAAGTAGTATCAAAAATCTCAGCTGTAGGTTCCTCTAATTCATACCCATCAGTAATTATAGTTGTAAATGGAGTTATGCCCTGTACTTCAGAGGCTTTGATGGACAAAGTTTCAATATAATCTCCTGAGCCGACGTCATGTTCTGGGGAAAAGCCTGCTTCTGGCAGAAGTGAAACTGAGTCACAATACAGACAAGAACTGTACGATCTTGTGAAAGGCACTGGACTCATGAGCTCACCGACAAGCTCTGATTGACTTGGTATTTCTGACCCAGCAGGCAAATTCGGTGCTGTCCTGGAAAATTCATGTGTAAACAGGCTGGCATTAAGAACCATATTAGACTCTGCAGAAATGTCAGCAGAGTGAAGCGGGAAAGACGTGACTGGAAGACTAACAGGAAATAAAGCAGGCTCAGCACCGGTCGCTGAAGCCAGCGTGGCCCAGGGAATGCTTGGAGTGGGGTAGGTTCTTAGACTGAGAGTTTCTGCTGCCCTGCTACTCACATCAGCGTAAACTGTGCCATACGGGTCTGCACTGCGTGCTGTGGCGTCTGGGGTCACAGGGCTATTTCTATCCAGCAGCTTGAGGTGAAAAGGCGACCCTTCTGAAGCAGCCCCAAAAGGCAGAGCTGTTAAACTTGCGTTTACATTTTCCCGCACCGCAACTCCCGCCTCTGAAGGAATGGAAGTGAAATAAATAGCTGTATTTGGAGGGTACAACGGCAAGTCTCTGCTCGCTGTTAGCATTTCACTATCTGGTACAAAAGGCTTTAATTCTGTAGGGGTGTTACTGTGGTCAGGGACAGCACTCAACAGAGTCTCTTGCTGCGCTGTTTTTGAGATGCCGTATGGTGATGAAAGGACAGATAATGAAGGTGTTAGCAACACAGTTTCTAACGTTTCTCTTGGTGGCTCTACTGCATTAACTGAGTGATGATCTGTTAAAACTGCAAAAGACTTCAGTGGAGGAGTCCACTGTGCCTTTGGAAAGGAGCTAAGAAATTCATCGTCACTTAAGAATGCCTCATTGCTTGTTACGAAGGCATCTACCAATGGTGTACTTCTCCCTTCTGAAATCCTGACCGTTTCTTCTTGGTTAAATGAAGTCGTATCAAAGGGAGTGGTAACCGATGATAAAACCATTTGAAGGAGATTACTTCCTTGGGACTCCAAAGTACTTTTTGCTAAGGCCATTTGTGTCCTGCTGCCTGATATGCTTTGGTGCACCTTTGAGTCCATTGAGAAAAAGGAAAAATTTTGCTGCTCCAAGGATCTCTCATCTAAATAAAGAGGGAGAGAGAAAAACAAAAAAACAAAACCCACCAGATTAGCACAAGTAGTAAGATCACAACGAGCGAACTTCATACACAGTATTTCTGGAGACAACTGCCCAGGATTCAAGGGCTGAGACAAAACCTCTCAGCATGTGATGACAAGCCTCCATGGGCGAGTCAGCAAAAACAGTAAGATCCCCAGTGAAACTTCATTCCCTGGAAATGAGCAGAACCCCACATGCTCCTCTCACTCTGCACCTACTCCTCTCTCTACAGCAGCACGCCCGCGAGCCCCACAGAAGGACAGAAAGTGACTTCCCCTCACCTATGGAAGGCTACACTGCATGGCAGCTCATCGTCTCACAAAGCAAACAAAGCAAAAAGGGTAACAAGGAACACTGCAGGGAAAAATTGTGCTTAACTTCAGGCCTTCTGCTTTCCTTTAGCATCACCTCATTTCCTCCGGGTTTATTATTTCTTAATACTAGATTCGCTCGCAGATCTGTTCTGTTTCAAGGACCAGATCCTCCCTCTCATATCAGAAATGAGTGACATGAGAGAGAAGGAGGGGTTCCCTTTAAGTAAGGCAAATATGGACCCCGTATCAACTACAAGAATTTGCCAAGTAGCATATCCAGTAGTTACCCTCACATTGTCAGCCAGTCATTTAACTTCTGGCCTTTCAGTGGTCAGTGACAAATTGCTTCCCTACACAATTGCCATCTTTATTCACAACCTGCTGCAGGAGCACTCTGTTTATGGGCTGCCTGTAAGAACACTTTCACTGTTCCCGTCTGCAGAATTCGAGTAGTAATAGCCAGATTCAAACACAAAGGAGAAAATTCACCAGATCTTATAACAAAACACCTGCAAAAATCATACATTAATATCATTTGCATAACTTGACTATAATTCCTCCTCTCCCACAAAAGTCGTCTTGGGTTACAGAGAAGATCTGTATATAAAGCTTTTCCAACCACAAATGCATTTTGCAGAGAAAAGGTTGATTATTGCTTGAGTGCTTTTCTGAAATGTCAAGACTGGATTAGTAGTCTTCAGAGTTGAATATTAAAGGAAATCACAGAAAATTGCCACAGGGTATTTTTCAAGGATACACACAAAAGCTTCATCCTTAAATTATCTATCCCACCTGATCACTCTGTTTTCTTAGGGGAGTGTCCATGCAGTGCTGCTGGAACCCACCGATAACACACATTAAAAAGGTTGGAGGGGGCAGGAATCCCATCCAGTTAAACCACCAGGAATCAGTTTAAAATAAAAACGGCTATACACAGTATCAAGTACCAGACATCGATACAGTATGCCACTCAGCTGTAACTACATCTGTAACCCTTTAGAGGATGCCTTGAACTCAGCAACCCCTCGCAGATTTGGCAGGAATAGCTCACCTATCTGTTATGCACTGCTGTTAGTCTAACAACACTTTCCTAAGGTGATAAACTGCTGTAATCATCCCCTCCTCCCTCTTCTGTTTGCTAAATTCCTCAACACAACTTTTCAAGCGCTGACACACCAACCTGATAAACTCTGAAGCTGCTTATCTTAATTGTGCTTAAAGCGCAATTACAAGAATTAATGTACAGAACTAATACCACTGTACCACTAATCACACCTAATCAAATACGAGCGCCATGATTATATACTTTCTGTTACAGATCCCATGCACAATGTTCTGCAGCATAGCAGATACTATTCTCTCAAGTACTCCCAAATCCATTTTTCTTCCTCCCGAAACTCACTGTAGGCACTGCCAGCTTTATGATGCTTAGTTGTGGTGTGATGATAGAATATACTGCCTTACAATGCCCTCAGGGCAAAAATAAAGAAAAAACCAGGTACATTCTTGTAAAAGCTATGTAACACAAATGCACAAGTCCATCCTTGACTTCTTCCATGGAGGTCAGCTATTTGAACACGGCACAGTGCAGCCACCATGGAATAACAGCTTTCACAAGCAGTTCACGTGGGTAACAGGCAAAGCAGTTTCTCACAAGTGCGAAACCAAAACACGGACCCTCAGCCAGTCCCATTTGCTGACCAAAAGCTGTTCAATGTTTTCACCCTGCCAAAAGTCTCCCTAGCCTCGCTCCTCCCTTTGACTTAGGTCTCCAGCCTTTTTCTCCATGACATTTTGAGTAAGCAGGGAGTTACTAAAAGGCAAATACTTACAAGGCTATGAAACAAACACTGTCAAAATGAATCACTTCTCTCTCTATACACATACACAATTTCTTTTAGATCCCTGTAAGACCCTGTGTACCGTGGTCCCACTTTGGACACCTAGCACTTGCTTACAGTGAACTCCAATTTGCAGGCAAACACGCTAACAGATAAACTTCTTGTTCATCACCGCTTCACGTTGTAAATCCCTGCGGTGGCAACGCGGGACATCTGCATCAGCTTCAACACAGTCAGCATGGTAAACCTGGAATTGCCACACATGACAGTTAATAAAACTGGCAAAGATGAATACATACTAATTACTAACTGCACTTTTGATCATGTAACTCCACAAATCTTTCACCCAAAGCCAGAGGTGATTCCACAAACGAAACAGTTTTACTGCCCATACATGCCTGTGCTGTGCATCATCATCTTCTTGCACCCAGAGAGCGCTCCCTTCATCTTTGTTCATTTTGACAGGGGAGCTGTCACAAGGCAAGATCCTGCTGGAAGTGACTACAGGTCACAGCAGCATGTTCTGAAGAGTTACCTGCATCACAGTAAGCTGTCCAATAGATGTGCACAAAAGGCAATGGCAATCCTGGCTTCATACTCATTCTGACTTTAGAGTAAGTTTTTCCTGACAGTCTGCTAATATTCTTCCCTTGAAAGAAACACAGTAATAACAAGTAGCAATTTTATCATACACTTGTGCTTCTCAATGTAAAGAATCTCGCTGCTAATGCCAGGAAGGAAAAAACACAACTTCTGAAAAAGGTTTTTTGTTTGTTTGATTTTTTTTTTTTTTAAAGGAAAACACACCATGTCTCAAAGAAGTTACAAGCTATAAAACAAGGTAAGAGCACTGTTAGTTGAGATAAATGCAGTGGGAGAAATTAACTTGTGCATGTAAGATTTTGGAAAAAAACACCTCACCAGCAAGTCTGCAAGCCAATGTTCCAGGCTATTTGCTTTGCTTAGTGTTTCAGAAGCAGGGAGCATCAGTGACGTGCCATTAATAATACAAATTATTGTTTTCCGTCATCTCCAGAAGAACCGCGTATTACTTGAATACTGCTTGTCAGAACTGTGCACGCCTCTCATGGCGAGCAGATGGGACGCGTGGCAGATGTGCCCGGGAGCAGCCAGACAGCCCACAAAGAAAAGGCAAAGCAAAGGAAAAAAGGGAAGAAGGTGAAGGCACCCCACGGCATGACAATGAGGCCCGCATCAGCGCGGAGCGGCCGATCTGGCTACACCGTGGGACTAAGAAAGCAGACAGATTGCACACGTCCTGGTGTATCTCAAAGCCACGACTGCACAAAGCTATTGATGAATATCAATGCTGACTTGTTTGTTCGCACAGCTGTTGTTGTTGGGCGACCGTTTCACCGCGCAGCAACTGTATTGCCGTTGAGCTAGGCAACGGTGACAGGGTGACAATCAGACAAGCCAAACGCCCCCAAGCTGATAACATTAGGAAAAGAACAGACAGCTTAAGAAGCCAAGCCGCGACCCCAAGCTACAGCAAAGGGGAGGAAAGGAGAGCACTTGTGGCAGGGGCCACGGAGGCACAGATGGGCACCAGGACAATGCCTCAGCTCAGACAACGACGTTCGGACACGGGAGGAGTGACAGCAAAGTAAATGTGCTGATGGGCTTGGGGTGATGAACTCTCTGCTGCCCCCAAACCTGCCAAGAGCCTGAAAGACATTCACAAGTAATGAAACCTGTCACTGAACACAACCACCCCTTCAACTGCCAAATCTGCGTTCACAGAAGCACGGCTGGGCACCATTAACGCTGGTGCAGAACCAGGTGAATTTGGGAAGGGCAACAACACCAGCACAGCATTTCCCATGACCACAGCAAAGGACTGCTGTAGTCTACAGACTAATTTGGCGACAAAAATACACCATGTCAGCTTGCCAGAAAACTATGTGTGTTCATAAACCAGGAACCAGACTAGTCATTTTTCCAGTAAGCAATTAGAGGGATGTAGCTTTCATCCTTCCTGTAGCTGCAGTGCTGAAAAGTAATGTCTGTTCCATACTCTAAAGTAAAAAAAGATGATTCTTCAAACATATATCTATAATAATATATGCCTATATCAATATGCTTTCATGGTTTTATATTTAATTTATAATAAATATACTTTTTAAATGCAGGATCCAAGGTGTAATCTCACCTCTGCCACCGACCTCTCATGTGACTTCAAAAAAGTTGCGGCGCTTTCCTGCACTCCACTATTAAAATGTGGCAATTATCACGACTACCAATATTACTAAAATATAGATAATTCCTTATATTATGAAGATGTTAAATTAGAGATGATAGGTACAGACAAGACAACAATGAACACAACAGAGAAGTTTTTACTTGTGATAAAATTAAACATTGAGAAAAGAACTAGTAATTTTTGCTGTTATTTTTGAGAAACTAATGAAGTTTGCAAACAACAGAAAGTGCCAACAGACTAGCAGTAAGTCAGTTCAAAAAATATATGACTTAAAAAAATATATTATCTTCTGCATACTAACACAATGATCTACAAAATTAAATTTTAGTACATTTATTAGGAAAGGAGAAAAACTGCTTTTCTATTGCTGCCCATTGTTTCAGAGGCATTCAGTAGAGAGGCAACCAATGCTATACACGTTCTAAGTATTATGGGAAAACTCCTATTAACTAACTAGATAACAACAGTTCCCAAATTACTAAAATTAAAGCTATGACCTCACTCAGAATATACACCACTTGAAATGGCTCCCTGACTATGCGGGTAGAGTAACACATCGCATTTAAGTCAAGCTTTTAACAACATTTTTTTTAATTTAACTTTTCTTTGAGAACCAGAAAGTAAGAAATTGAAATAACTGAACGCTGAGTAGGATGAGACCACCCAAGAGTAGAGAGAATGATAGATGCAAATGTATCTGAAAAAACCCCGAAGTCTTACTTAACACTTGATAACTTGCTAATTTATTGAAGAGCAATTAGTTCAGCTTCCATCAAAGAGCTTGTATGGATTAGGTCACTGCAAAAAATTTTCACCATTCTCTCGTGTAAGCCTGTAACTAAATTTCTTAGGTGTCTGGCTTGTAGGAAAACACCAGTCGCAGCAGCATGTGCAGCTGAAAAGCTGTCTGCTTTCCTCTCTGGGAGGCATTAAGCATGGATTAAACAGTGACAGTAATCACCCCTGGCACACAAAAGCCAGGGAGAGGAGGGGATGGGTGCCTGCATCGCTCCTCCTTTCCCGAGCCTCAGCTCCTCTGTGGGGCTCTGGGCAGCTTCGGGGTGCTTCTGTTACCCAGAGCATGTGCTGCACCCGTGCTCGACGCTGCCTTGGGGCACCACACGCTTAGGCTCTGCAAGGGACACAAATCAACTGGAGTCCTAACAGCTGCTTCTCAAAAATGTTAGTTTTCTTACTGTAAAAAATGAAGGCTATTTCTCATCGTTTAACACACACACTTATGAATTCTAAGTAATTAAGCTGCTTGTACCACCTGAAAGGCAGCTGAAAGAGAAAATAAAGGAAGAAAACAACTGATGCCAAGTCTCGGCACTCTTTCACACTGCAGTTGAAGATAAAATTTCATAATAAATAAAGTTATAAGAGAAAAATACTAGCATTAAAAGGAAGCCTGCAAAGTGAGTGCCTACGTACACGCACACCCACTTTTGCACACTTCAGATTCTGATACATAGTCAAGAAATAAGAGGAACAGCTTGAAGTCATTCTTCATCCACATGCAAACAGATGTGGCTCAGCTGCTGCCCAGGTGCAAGTACACAAGAAACTCCCCCTCCTGCACAGCAAACGAGCACAAGCTTCCAGCTCCGCACGAGGAGAAAAGATGCACCAAAGCACAAATGGAAGGGGCAAAGCTAAACCCCCACTTGCTTCCCAGCAGAGCTGATGAAGACTTTGTAGAAGAAGAGGTTTAGTCTAACTGCATCGTATCTAAGTCAAAAAATACATCATGACGTTCCTCATCAACTATTGCATTTGAAAACCAATACCAGTGAACTATAATACCAGGCACCAGCATTCACATTCACTTCCTTATCCAACATTAAAAAAACTCTCAAAACTTCTTTTAAGACACTTCTGCTGGTAACCATCATGTTAAAGAGCTGTAGGCAGTCTGGGATCCCAACTTCCAGTGCGCGGCTGATAGAACAGCTCAGCAGAAAACTTACAATCTTATGTTCTGATCCAGGAATCTTCTTAACATATCCACTGCTGAGGCAGAACGGGACCCTGTAGTAGTTCACAGTAAATGGTAGGTTAAAAGGAAAAAAAAAAAAAAGAGAAGCTGTGGGTTTGTTTAATACCATTGTAACACATTCTGTTTTGCATGAAAGAGAGGAAAAACCTTGCAATCCAAGTGAAGCTTTTTGTAACACAAGAGCTAACAGCACACCACCAGATCAGGCAGTAAGGGCAGGAGAGCATACAGGTGGGGAGAGCGCCAACAATCCCACCACTCGCTCCATAAACACAAGCACATGGTGAGATCCACCTCCCAAACAGTATTATTAACTTTGAAAAACCACAACTTTGCTGTCAAGTGGGTTGGGAACAAAATCCATGCACAGAACAGTTTGTCAGGCCTACACAACACCTGCAAACCCAAATGATGCAGAAAGCCTCACTTGTGAACTGCATAAAGCTCCTGCAGCACCAAGATGCCTCAAGCTGACAGTCCCTCTCCAGAACTTCTCTGAACATATAGAGAACCCGAATGCAGAGGTGAGAAGGCAAATTAGACATGACAATTCACACCATTTTGAACATCTCAGGGGGAAGAAAGGAAGACGTTTCCCATAGAGAAGCCTTCCATGGCCACTCCGTGTTCCTACAGAGCATCACTCACAGTTGAGGAAAGCAACAGCTTCGTGCAGAGCTCAGTGCTCCAACGTGACCAGCTGCCTGGCCATGCACGCCACACGCACAGAAAACTGCAGATCAAATCATAGTTCAAAGTGCAGCTTTTGCTGGGAGCATTCACGCTTTTTTGGCATTTAGTTGTACATGACATCATCATGTGGGAAGCCATATGTTAGGGATAAAGTACACACAAACTTGAGTTGGCTTTACAAATGTTAATTCTAAGAAAAACTCTCATCAGATTTGCTCATCACGATAACCAGGTCACATTTTTAAAAAGAAAAAGATTTCTTTCCACCCCATCCTTTTTTTAATTTTTATTTAATTGCTCTCTGTACAGCACACTTGATTTTTAGTCTCTCAAGAGCCAGTGTCAGTTCTCATCCAACCAAACGACTTTCTGTTTCTGCTTAACACTCCAAAATGCAGATCCTGGAAGCTTTTGAAAAGACCAATTAAATTTATATTAGCCTCTCTTTTGTGCAGATGACATATCAGTGAGTAACATTTTGGACCCAACACATGCAAGTACTCTCAGGAAAAAACTACATCCTCAAAAAAAATTTTTTTTTCCCTTAAATTGCATTATCACTACAAAATCTCTGGAAGCAATGAAGTGACAGAGAGCCTGAAGACAGGAGTAACTGCCTAATTAAAACAGAGCCTACGCTGTATCCTAGTAACCCAGTTATCCACAGAGACTCTCTTCATTGACACATATCAGTAACTGTGCCGTGCTGACAAAGGAAAAATATCCTTGATTGAGCTTTAAGTTCTTTAGGTCAGCAGGCTCCTTGCTCAAAAACTGTATTACTTCAAGGAGTAAATGGAAGTCCTAATCTGCAGCACCTAAAAGCAGCTCCTTTGAGAAGTTAATTCACAAGACTTTTGTTACACAAAGCGTGATGAAAAACTGGAAAAGGTGAGATTTTCAACCCGCCTAAAACCATCACTCTGTATTGAGCTCACAAAACAACTTCATTGCTCCAAGGCCAGATCATAACAATAAGCCTGTACATGTTTAATTTTTCAAACAGCTGTATATGCATAAGTAATACTGAAAAGCTCTTGCGCAGTTGGATATGAAGGCATTGAGTGGTACTCGCAGCACGTATCACTGGGCAAATCAAGTCACATTAGAGAGAATCTGTCAATGCATTTTCACAGAAAAAGGAGATTTCACAGAAAAGCTGGGAAAGGGAGCAGAACAGTCCCAGCTACCCCAGCCTTTGGGGCTGAAACTAAGCGCTCACCAAGAGCTTAAAACATGAAAAGGGACATACAAAGGGATGGAACAGAAGTTCAAGAAATAATCACTTGGTTTGAACGTCTGAAGTGATCTAAGATTTTCCTTTGCAATGTGGTCACTGTATTGGCATTGACCTCACCTGGAAAAAGAAACATTTCCTAAACACACACCCCACACCTCCCCACAATAAATACGTAAAAGTCACTGCATAGTAGCAAAGATCAAACTTCTGCTAGAACTTATACCCACAGAACTTCCAGAAGACAATTCCCTGGTAAAACTACTAGGTAAGAAGGCAAAAGGCCACACAAGTACTATTTCAAATTAATAAACAACCAACCAAATAACCAAAACAACCAACCACAAAAAAACACCCCACTTTTCTTCCCCTTCCCAACAGGCTGTTAGGCTTAGGCATCCACTACACAACATTCGCAAATTCAATGGAAATATCTTTACTACAGATTCTGGACCTGCACTAGTTTTAAGAATAATGATGATATTAAGTATTATGCTTCCTTATGCAAGTATCTCAAGATTTAGCAATTAGTTCTGGTCTTTTTGTCTTTTTCTCCTTAACATCCTCAAAACATGACAAGTAAAGAAATTGCAGTTGCTAGCATCTTAAGAGAAATGAAACTTGCCCAAAGCCTTTTCTTCCGTGTCCTTAATGCAACACAACAGGCCCCATCACCGCTCTCGGAGCACTCTACTGGAAACAGGTTATCCTGAGCTACCGCCGCCTCAGCTTTCAGACCTCGGGCCAAGTTCATGACTAACACAAATGAGTTCAACTCTACTGGCTCCAACAAAGTTGCATCATCTTTTCCCAGCGCTGAAGTTAGTGCTGTGAGATCACAAGTTATTGGCCACAGAATGACAGCCAAAATATTAAGGTGTGAGTGTTCTATTTCTTGGTACTCCCAGTTGCTCAAGATGCGTGTGGCATTCCAGACTTACGAGAGAGAAGCTGTGGATAATGAAGTCCCCAAGTCCTAGTAATAAGTCCATCCTGTAATAAGAACCACAGTTTCTGCATGGTCCTAGAACCTTCCTAGCCTCAGTTAACAATGGAAACAAAAGAATAACTAACATGTTAACAAGAGTAGCAGAAATAAATCTGAAAAGGATCTGCTGTAGGAAACAATGAATATATAGATAATCCAGAAAAAGAATCTAAGGAGAGTATTCTTACTAGAAATCTAACAGAGTAACTGTAAAGGACAGAATGGAGAATGTTCCATTCTGGAATACATTCCCAGAATACATGGGAATGGAGAGCACTACAGGGTCCTACAGGCATTCTGTTCACAGTAATTTTTACAAGAACAGTATCTCTTCAGGAACATCACAAAATAAAACTTCCTAATTAATATATTGTGAACTATACTACAAAGCCAACAAAAAAAAGGAGAGGCAAGGATTCTCCTCTTATCAAAACTTAACACACACGAGACAAATGAGAAAGAGGAACAACTTGTTGGGAAAGAGCAGTTAACACACCTTTCCCAAGTAAAACTGCTAGCAGAGAACCACTGAAACGTTGCTGAACTACTGAGCATGAAAGAAACTGAACAGCGGCAGCACAGCCACACTAGCCTTAGAAAAGACTTTTTGTTATAACTGACATTTATTAGTGGCATGAAAGAAAATATATTTTCCTTAGAGCAATGAGGAGAAAAGTAGGTGGGCAAGGCATCATGATAACAATAGCCAAACTCTGCCACATTCAGTAATAACCATTACACCCTTGTCACCTTGGTTGCAATAAAGCATCCCATCACGATTAGACTTTTCAAGATCCTGCAGTACAGCACCACATTAGCTTGTCTGGGAATTGCTGCCAAAGCGAATGATGACACTGAAGAGATGGCCTTTGTAAGTCCTCACTAGGACCCTTCCTGGTATTTAAGCTCCCGGGGTCACCCCTTCACTTCCCCCATATGCTCTACTATGTAAGGTTGTGTAAGGTTCCAATCTGTCTCCATTACCGCTCAGTAACACTACAGACACAGGAGTCAGTGAGGGGCTGTAAACTGCAGCACACACTGATTAAACGCAAACCTATACGTGCTACTCCATCTGTCACAGATGGCACTGGTGAAGGTACTCCCCACCGAAAAAAACTGGGCCAGGATTAGAAGCTCCTCAGGAGAATCTCACACCTGGTTAAAACCATGCACAAGCCCATGCATGCTGGAGAAAGCAGCTGGGAAACAGGGTTGAGATGCATTCTGGCTGCATAGTCTTCAAGACAATGATGGTACAAATATTAAATTAAATCTGAGACATTGGTCTCATTAGACTAATACAGGTTTCTCTTGAATTCAGATCTTGGTATGTGTTTCAACATGATCTGATCTACATTTTAGGACAATCTAGAAGTTCAACTCTCTGAAGTGTCGATGAGTTCCTTCCTTACGTGGGACTCATCAGGACAGTACACAGTATTTTTGGAAGCTGAAACAGATACCCCTTAGATTCTGAATTTAACTTAAAAAGTGGGGCTATTTGTTTATGATGTTGTCAATAGCTTCAACCTATCTACTTAAAAAATATCATCACGCTGAACCTGGTGAAGCACTGCGTTCCTCAGGACAGCACACTATGTTTGGAAGCTGAAACAACTGTAGAATCCATTGGATTCTAAACTGATCTAGAAGTTGGGGGTTGACGTCATGAATAGCTTTAGCCTTACTACTTGAAAAACACTGCGTTGAAACTGGGCTTCTGCAGTGTGAATGAGGCTGGCAGTATCCTCCACAAGGTATATTTGAAGCATCTCCCTTCCCCTTCCAAAATATTCCAAGAGGAAGGAAGTAATTCAGTTACTTCTGTAATGATGGAAAAGACAAAACTGTGGGTAAGCAAGAGTTCAGTTTTATCTGGAATCATGACACGAGTTTCAAAAATAAAAACACAAAGTAGAAGCAAGGTTCATGCACACTTTTTACTTGCATATAAATACAAATAAATACAACATTTTCCAAAATAAAGAACAGACCCCTTTCTGATCAAACACACGCCACTATTCTCCTTTAGTGCATGCTTAGTAAAATTTAAAATAATTGTAGGTTTCTTCTGCTGACTTCTCAAAGAAATTGGCTTATGCACATCACAATATCTCCAAACAATAAAAATGAAATGAAAATGACTGCACGTTAGTATCTACTTTCATTTTTATTCTAGATGTTAAAAAAAAGTCACTGGATAATGTCATAACACCAACATGATAATTTCCATGGTATATCAGCCTGAAGAAATTCAGTGTTCAGAAGAGTTCTAATCTGCAGTGAAACAGGTTCAAAAGAAAGGGAAAAGAAATACACAACTTTCTCTGTTATGTTAGCAGTTACTCTAGATGGAGCAGTTACAAGGTACATGAATGCTGTTTGATATCTCCCTTACAGAGCAGGGAAATCCACTCCTGCCTTAAAGGAGAGGCTGCTAGAGGACAGCACATTAGGTATAAGCAGACATACTCCTAAGAGACGACTCCAGCTCTTGAATGTTGGGATTCTTCCCCTAATATCCTAATCTCAGGAAATAATGTTATTCATAGTAACTATATGTCCACACCTTAGACACCACAAGAGAGGTAGCAAGATGAGATACCCCAAACGAAAATTTTGTAAGCAACCACCTCAAGAACTGTAACTCTCGTAAGCAGAAATACTTTCCTATGCAAAAGAAGAGCCCCCAGTACAAGAGGATAAAGTCTTCTGTATCAAGCTGATCTCAATTATTTAAGAGGCTGCATCATGCATATGGCTATGTTCTTCCCTCAGAACAGCCCGGCCTTTCACAAGCCACACTGCTCCAGGGCCCATGATGGAAAATGGCCAGTGTTTCTGGATCAGGTCACAACGCGGATACTTTGTACTACTTTGCCATGTCTAGCCAAACTAGTATAGCTTTTATTTATGCTAAAGGAAAAGCAGGTCAGTCTTAACACACGGTATGAGCTACAGTTTCCTCTATTTCACTCCTTGTGGTTTCAAACCTCCCTCCAACACTCAGTCACGTGGCAATGGACAGCTCGCCTAATTATCTCTAACTGCAATATTCCTACTATCCTGCTAATACTCTCTTGCTATTAACTGACCCAATCCAGAGACTGGCAGGAGTGTAGCTACCAGAGACCTAAGGCTTCCTTCCTCCACCTCCTGCACAGAAGAAAAGCACTTGGGGGAAGGGCGATTTTTTCCCCCCAAATAAGTATAAGAATTCATTCTGGAAACAGAGAGACATTTCTATTTTCTTTTTACGTGGACCAGATGGGTTTAAAAAGGTCTAAAGAGATGATTTTGTAGTACACGAGCTTGATTAACATTTGCTTTTAACCTTACACAGGTATTCACGCATCTGTAAAGCGCTGCTCTCCTAACCCGGAAAAGTTTGCACACAGCGCACAGAAAATAATTGCCTACACAGAGAATTTGGTTCATTAACTAATATCAGTCTCATCCAGGAAAGAACATGGTACAGTGAGAATCTGTTAATTAAAAGGAAAAGAGAAAATGCGCTGGGAGTATGACAGTTCGAGCTTTGCTGTCAAATGCGCTGTATTTATACACTCCCATCTGCAACGATCTGAGCCTTATTCAGCCTTTGGAGGAAGATCTTTGGGCTTTTTGTGGAGACTTTTCCCTGCAGCGCCAAGATTGTATGGCACCCAGCACAGCGATAGAACTGAGCTTAGCCCCTCCAGCGCAGTCCCGTGCAAAGCACCTCGAGTGCTGCAGGAAACGGAGCGCCCCGCTGCAGGAAGGTGTACAAACACAAGTCAGTTGTCTCATGCTGTTGTAATAAAAAAGGAAGCAAGAGCTTTTCGTGTGACTTTGTGTCTGGTTTTGGCTGCTGTACTCAAAGAAAAAGATGTTCTAATTATGAAGAATCCAAAGAAGAGCACGAGAACGGGCAGCGGTTCTCTAATCAGATAAAGTTGGAATTAATCATCTTAGAGGAAAAGTGATTACAGGGGGAAAGGGAGGGCCATAATAAATCATGCCAATTGTTTTTAAGCACATGTAAAGTTATAGCAAAGAGGAATAATCTCTTTCACATCTATACTGGACAGCTCAGCAGTCCTAATAGCCATCGGGTTGAGTTTTCCAAAGGTCAATGTTGCTCTACATTGGAAAGAATTGCTCCAGATGGTCCAGGAGTCTCCATCACTGGAGGTCTTTAAGAACAGTTTAAACAACCACATCAGGAATGATAATTATGGTTGATTCCTTCTTTGAGGCTTTGAGACTTCTTTCAGACCTATTTCCTCTGATCCAGGCTGTTCAGATGTACTGTAGAGGGAAATCAGTATCATATGTGCTTAAAAAAAGTTCCAGAGCTAAACCTTCTGTGCAGTTTCTCATATACAGCAAAGCTGTTTTAAAGAAAATAAACCAATGAGCTGTGTTTATGAATATCCAAACTTTCTTGCTACTTGAGAAAAGAATTTCTCCAGGATCCGGTAAATTAAAAACGTTACCTTATATATAGCAATTGTCACCATAAACATGAGGTTGCCAAGGAACAGGTCAACTAACACACCTGAAGGTATGCTGAGCAGGGATTGTACTTGGTGATCATACCGAATTCCCTAATCCTAACTAGCAATTAGTTGCCAGTGGGTAGTAAGCAAAGTGCATACTACTCTCTAAGAGCAACAGAAAAACATTCTGTATTCAGCTGGACAAAAGCATATACAAACAGCTTCACACCACTGAGGACCTGGCAGTATAAGGGACCAGTGTTTCAAAGCAGTATGTGTATGACTTCATCACCAGTTGTGTATCCTCTGTGGTGAATGTGTTACTTACAGTATCTTTGAACAACCACAAAACTCACTACAGAAGCACAACTTGTTTATCTATGCTCTCAGGGACCTTTCTCAAGTGAGCCAAGCCTCCAAATTCTCTCTCTTTCCTTCCAGTACTGCCCATTCCCATTCAAAGGCCAGTCTGTTCAGTCCTTGGTTACAACTGGAGTACAATAAAGCCAAGTGTTCTGAAAGCCTCAGATGAACAGACTAATATTTCCACCTGTAAGGAAAATACAGCCAATGTTCAACTCCCCAAAAACTGTTTCCACATCTTCCTCCATGAGAAAGGACAAAGAAATTACAACCAGTTTCTTAGTTACGACCTCAAGCATTTTAAAAACACTGCACATACAAATGCCTGTACAACAGAACAGTCAAGGAAGTTATCGCCATCACAGACACATACCCCTTTTTACTTCATGAGGCTATTTAACCCTCTCTTTACCTACCCTTCTGCTTCCCACAATACCTACATCAAGGATAAAACTGAAGTAATTAAAAAAAAAAGGTATTCTGACCTGCTTTGGACTCCTACAGCCAGCAAAGAAGTTTCTTCAGCAACCCAGGCTGTGGTTATCCTCAGCTGCACTTCAAGACCTACTTGAGCCTCCAAAACTACACACATTTTTATCAACTAGTGCTGCCCTGCTAACTGAGATTAAGAGCAAAGTAGGACAGTTCCTGCTGCTGTGGAATGCTTTAAATTCCTATCACTGCTGACAACAATTGCATGAGAAAAATCCGTGAGCGTATACTGCACACTGGAGTGAAAAATTTCTCCAAACTTACACTGTATTAGGTTTCCACCTGAAGAAGCTCAGATGAGAAATGGGTACGGACAGTGCTGTGGGGCCAAGGCTCTGGTGCCTGCAGCAGTGCTGGGCATTTCAGTCTCCATTAGGAAGGCAAGAGAGGTTGCTCTTTATATGTAAGTAAAGCCAGAAGAACATCTATGCTTGCCTTGCCCTTAGAGATAGAGCTGTTCTAACATTGCCATCCTAGGATCTAAAAAGTATGGTTTGGCTCCTCTAGTACATGTTGCCACATGACAGGTAGGATAGTTAAAATGGGAACTCTTGGTGATGCTTCTCGTTATAGTAGGTGAAAGATATTTTACTGTTACTTGCTGTTTTGTGGCATCATGTACAAGCCCCTAGCAGAGATTCAGCCTCCAGGCCTTGGCAGCACCTGCTCCACAACATCCTGCTCCATAAAAAATGAGTAAGTGCTAATAGGAGCTTTGCCTCTGTCAACTTTCTAAATTAAATTTATTTTAAATTACTGAAACTAGACCCAAAATATTTTTTTACTCTAGCTCCTTATTCTCCTTCCCTGCAAAGATAACTACCTGACAGCACTTCTACTTGAGACAACCTTAGATTTTATTCACACACATACACACATTTGTTATTAATTAGGATTTGGAAAAAGCTGAAAGCATATGGCCATCTAAGTTTCCTACAGATTCAAGAGTAACACTGAGATTATTTCCAGCAGCATTTTGGCCCATCAGATCACTGTCTCTTTTAACCCAGAAGTGGTCTTGCTTATTATCTTTCCAAATGAATGACAAAGGCTGAAACACTCAATAACAAAATCAGCTAAGATATGCTTTATTTCAGTATTGATCTCATCAGATAAAACTTTGTTTTAAAATGCACAGCCAGGTCTAGTACATATTTCAATCAAACCATAACCTGCTTAATAAAAAAACAAAAACAATACAAAGGAAGAGTTATATTAGCACAAGTATTCACAAAGCCAGAGTACGGACATCTTCATAGGCAGCTGCGACGCCAAAGCACCCATTATAAGCTTCCTTGAGACCCTCAAGGTCCAGGCATCACTGTAATTACCCCTGTAATCTTCTTATGCACTCAAAAGTCTCTGCTAATTCTAGTAATAAAAAAAAAAATAAAAAAAATAAAAATCACTTTCACACATCTTGCAGCATTAACTCTTAAACAGATAATGACAATTTGTGCTAAAGGACCAGTTCTCCATTTAAAGGCTAGGAGAAAAGTATTGAAATCCATCATGCTACCTGTGGTCAGCAGCTCTAGTTTAGCAGTTTCCATGCCCAGAGACATGGGATGTACCTTCCTGTTTGCCAGGTCTCTGAAATGCCACATTATACAAACCACCTTAAGATGAAAGCAAATGGAAGGTGTCTCATGCCATCAAAAAATAAACAGTTAAAGGTCTGAAAAAACCCCAGGTGAAGAGAACATCACAAATATACACACACACATATATATAGCATGTATATTAGATCTAATATATACATACACACAGTAGATAATGCATCAACATGTGTATGTTCTAGATCAGTTCTAAGGGTTCTCCCTCCCACACAGCTGAGCTTAAATCTGTGATATTTTCTCGATTTCATAGCCTGAGACCCAGTTTTTATTTCAGTAATAGCTTCTTCAGACTGCCTTCACACAACAGATCAAAATACAGGGAATCACATAATGCTCATATCCAAATTCTGCTATGATTTCATGGCTACTTAAATCCTCACCTCCATCTCTCTTCTCCCTCCAGTTCCCCATTTCTCAGTCAGAAGGAATACCTTAATGTTCTTGTGAAGATTTGTAACATTCTGACTCATCTTTGAAAATTCTAAGGGCCTTTGGGCATAGCAGGTGGGATGATCACCTTAAAGAAGGATACAAGAAAAAAACATCCAGAAATCACGATCGCAGGCACGTAAACAAAGCGTGGTGTTCCTCCTGTCAGTAGAAGGCAGCAGGGCGAAAAGGGCTTTGAGGAGTACGATTCCCAGCCCAGTCCCTGGGAGACACTGGAGCAGCCTCCTTTGTGGATTTGCTCCTACCATGCCAGTGATGCACAGTTCTGCACAGGCTGCAACCTAAAAATCACTATACTAAGCCTGATTTCCTAAGTGAGTATGGAGTACATTATTCTACATTCTGTCCTTTCCAGTAACTTCTGAATCCAAGGGCCAACTAAAAAAAAAAAACACCAAAACCAAACTCAACAGAAGTGTAGAAACTCAGAAATAATCAGCTTCACTGATATTTCATGAACATAAGCATCTGAGATGAGGAAAGTAGAATAAATTAGTCATTCTCTCTGCTGAGTGAGGCTCAGGCAGAACTCAGCTTCTCACACGCCTTTTGGGAGCAGCTGGCCAGCAAGCTTGCATATCCAGCTCCAGACACAGCAGCACACACACTGCTTCTTGCCCAGTACAAATATCTTTTTGACAGTGACCTGCTGTTACTGCCCTGGTTGGGCAGAGATGGAGAGAGGAGAGGGAAGCAGGACACTACCATCAAGGTAGTGGGATTCATAAATTCTGCCCATCGTGGAACAGACTTATTTTAGACCAAGCTGCCGTTCCATCCACCCACCCAGTTCTGTTCTGTGCAGAAATCCCAACATCCACATAGTCACGACAGGTTTTCAAATGGCTGCACAAAATGCTGAACCTAATCACTTTAGAAAACAGATCCTTCTTTCAAGTTACATCTGCACATGGATTGAGCAGCCAAACGCTTTCAGATGAAAAGATCAACCTGGCAAGCAATCCCAACGCAGACAGAAGACAGCATTTCCCCTCCTCCAACAAGAAAAGGAGGCAATCATGTTTTCCCCAAATAATTATTCACTTGTTAGGTACGTAAAAAGATTAAAACAATTTCTTGGCGACAATGATGGCAACACTATGAAACTGCTACATTATTCCAATTCTGACCCCTGCTCTCACTACGGAAAGACTCCACACGCAGGCATGGATGGCAGCCCTACGGCAGACTCCCCACTGGCTGCAACACAAATTTTCATCAGAAGATAATCGTCTTTGATAGTCCCCTCTTCCACTAATTCCTGTATTTCAGGGAAATCTGCCCTTTTCTAATTCCTGTTCCCAGCTCTAAATGCTGCAAAAACGTCTTGACAGTAAGTTTGGTTTCCCTGGTTTCAATAATGGAATGACAACGTGCAACTACAGCATTGCCTACACTTCAGTGCGCAGCTTGAAGCGCTCTGAAGATCGATTTCTTCTTTCACTCTTACTGAACATTTTGTTCACTTCATAAAAGAAATAATGTGATTAATACAAAATGTAAAATGAGGGTCTTATCTGACATGGTATAAAGGAGAATCAATGGGGAGGAAGTAGAGTCCATGCTTATGTTTTATTATACAGGCTCATAAACTAAAAAGGTAAAGCAGACTGAACTACGATTACCATTTGGACTGAAGGCTGGAGTTACTGAGGACAAGGTACATGTTATTCTCTGCAGGTCTCCTACAGACACCATGAGTCAGATTTAAATAATAGCTGGGACTAGAACACATCACTATGCGCCATCGCTCAGGATAAGAGAAAAGGATGTAGGATATGTGTCTTCATTATTCTCCAAAGCCTTTTTGCCCCTACTTTGTGCACAATTTGAAATTATGCATATATGCACGCATTTAAGTTATTTAATGATTTGACTTAGAAAATCTCTAATTAGGCTTAGCAGTCCTCATCAGAGAGTTGTCATTTCTGGAAACTTAAAGCAGCACTGTATCATTTCACGTTTGGAACTTAGTCCTCTTACCCTCTAAGGATCAGAAATTCTACTTTATTTCCAAGCCGTAAGCTAGAAGTCTGCACAATCTGTCATGGGATCTAGATAAATACATCAAGCAGGCTAGAGCCGGCCTAAAGGCAGGGCATTCAGCTTCCCTGTTTATGCCACATTCTGGCTCAGTAACTTAAACACCAATATGCACAGGCTAGACTATGGAACTGATAGAGATAGTGGTGGGCAGGGCAGAACACATCTAAACGGAACATGTCTAAAATCCATGGGTTATTTTCCCAAATCAAGTCACTGTACATGCAAAATATTTAGTTGGGAGGTATATAAAAACAGAATAATCACCATCATTTTAACCACGTCATGTCAGAAGCCAGACTGTCAATACACTAAGCAGCAAAACTAAATTAACCCTTGAACAGAAAGCGCTAAGACAGAGGAGAATGCAACACACCAAACCTCTGGTAAGCATCCATCAAAAAAAGAAAAAAAAAGTTTTAATATAAAACAAGGCCCTCCCAGAAGAAGTTTATATAAAACAGCCTAAAGCAGTCTGTTACATTATCTACTGACTCGGAACACTGTGCTGGTGCAGTACCATGACTAAGCAGGGTAATGATCTTTTCTCAAAAAAACCCCCAGGATTCAGCAGCCACCAGTTGCCTGACAGCTTTAAGTGAACTTTGATTAGCCCTGCATCCAAGAATGCCACTGTGGTGAACCTTCCATCCCCTTCATCCCACCAGTAATTTAATTCCCATAAGGAATTAGAAAGGCTAACGGACTAAACAGCTGCACAGAGTTAATTTCCGCATTCTCATTGCATGCGTGTTTCATATGTTTTTTCCTATCTGTGCAAGAACATTTCTGTTAGAGGAAGAGGAGGAGTGAAAGGATGAAGAAAAGAGGAAAGCCAGACATAATCTATCTGTTGGGCCTCAGTGCAACAGTAAATGAAACTATGTGAAAATCCATTTATATGTTGAACGTTATAGCAACAAGAACCAGATCAAAAAAATCTACAACCTCTAACTTTCTACTATGAACAGTTGAAGTAAAACCAAATTATTTTGCCTAAGTAAGAGTTTAGGATTTAATTAAGTTTATCTTTTAAACATATGAAGGAACCATCAACTCTTAATTAAAGTAGTGATAGAAACTCCCGTAAAGTAGGTTATTACCTTCAATTAATACCAGCACTATGCTTACATTTAAAAGAGGATAAAAAAAAAACCAAACCTCAGTGCTTAAAACACTCTACACATCTCACTTGCAGTAGCTTAAAAATTACACTCACGGTAAAAAATGAAGCCATGAATTCTTTCCCAAGAGAGAACAAGGAGTTAGAGGAGTGAGAGACACCAAGAAGAAGAAAGAGGTCAAAGAAAAAGATGCGTTTTTACAGTGCTGTGAAGCAGCAAGATAAGATGAAATCCCAGGAGAGAACAAGACTTAAAAGATGCTCTACTGTCATATAATTATGTAGCTGATTAGATAGCTAAATGTAAGCATAATTTTTGGCTGGATATTTGTACAATAACCCGCAACAGCAAGCAAAACCAGATCGGATGTAGCCTCTTGCTTATTCCCTTACACATATCAGGAATCTAAAGGACATGCAAGATGAGATGGAGATGAAATGTCACAAAGTATTTATTGAGGTGCCAAGAAGAGAAGTACCGGAGCACTGAAAACGCAGTAAGTGTAAAGTTTGAAACTGCACAGCATTCCAGATGACAGTAACCAGGATGACACCAGGCTCAGCTATGAACACAAAACAAGCACAAATGGTGCTTTACTGATTAAAAGCATCTCCATCTCAACAAATCTGCTTCTTCTGCTTTTGATTTCAGAAACTGAGAACAGAGATAATGTGGGACTTTGATCTATTTGAGGATACATTTATAGCAGTTAACTCCTGATCTAGAACTTTTTTCCATTTTCTGGTGCTCAGTTTTTAAAAATCTAAAACCATTGCACTAATTAGTACAATCCAACAGCAAGTTCCACTTGCACTGGGTGATTTGCAGTGCCCCTCAAAAGTCAGTTTAATTACTGCAAACTTTCAAACTCGGCAAAATAGTAGCCCTGTCTTCAATAGTAGCTATGGCACACAGGAAAAACAGGATGCAATTATCTCAGCAAAATTGTTTAAAAGATAGCAAGCATGTCCAAGGATAGAGCTAGGCTATACAGCTGAGCAGCCTGCAAATGGCACAGAATTGGTAAAAAGAGAACGTTTTGCTAGATCAGTGGGACACACTGGCTCAGTGAAGAGGCCGAAGTGCACCAGAACCACTAAAGAAGAGAAGCTGGGCAACAGCTGGAGCGGTGGAAGGCAGAAGTCAAGTGAGATGTCTCCTTTCAGCAGCAGTAAATAGTTCAGTCAGCTCACCATTCTAAGCATCAACAGAAAGCTAAAACACACACACAAAATAAAAGGAGAAAGACAACCCTTAAAAAATCAAATTAAATGAGGCAAGTTTCAGGTTAAGTAGTTGATCAGACAAAATCTGTTTAGGTTATGCTCTAGCTCTAGAGAAATAAAAGTAAGACTATCTGATCTTAACAGTAGCAAAACTGAGCTGATGGTGCTGTATACTTCAAAAGCAAATTAAATATTACATTTGTCCTGCCTTTTGCTTTCTTCCATATGCTAACAACGTAAACCTAAACATCCTAGACACTGGGTGTGGTTTATTTTAGAGGAGGTTTTTTTGGGATTTTGTTTAAAAACAAAACACTGACATCAGCCTGACATTTATTAGGACCTTTGCCACAATAAACCATTATCTGGCCTTCAGTATAAGGAAACCAACCAGGGAAACTGAGTTAGCCTCAAAACACTAGAACTTGAGTTTGCACAGGAGAATGTGCAGCTTGGTTTATTCATATTGAGGGTCCACTTTGATGATAGCATATTTTTCTAGAGGGTAGTTTTGATTCATCGTGCAGTCTTTTGAGTTTGCTTTTTTCTTCCTGTTAAGCTCTATGCTTGACATACTTTATCTGTACCATAACTAAATTCTGCTGATTAATGTAACCTTAAAATGCTACACACTTCAGTATTAACCTGGTTATCAATGCAACTATACCATAGCATCTTCCTGCAGCTCTCACACGTCAGGCACAAGGACTTCACATTATCTGCAATTTGCTGGTTTTTAAAAAAATATTTGAACCACACTTCTCAGCGTATTCTCTTGGTTAATTCACCAAGTTGAGTCAAGAGCGCACCAGGTATGAGTCTGCTTTCAGGTACACAGGTTTGAAGTTCATTAGAATAACTCAAACCACTTAAAACCAATAGATTTATCAGCACCTCAGAATCAAAGTTTTAGCACAAAAGCATATAAGAAATAAAAGCGCTGCACATTTTGTGACTTGCAACTCTCATTACTCCTGGATTCCCCGAACTCCACAACAGCACCAAGAGACCTCACCCTTTCCATCCCTGCACTGTTCCCTCTTTCTCTGTGTACTGCCATTCTCTCTTCAGAACACTCTCCTTTATCCTCATCTATCAACTCAGATACCTCCTTTGATCCCTTACGTGACTTCAAGAAGAGTAATATCCTAGTTTGGATGATGCCAGGTCATTAAAACTTCTCCCAACAGCTGACAGCCTAGCAGGGGTTATTTATCTTCTCTAAAGCAAAGCTCTACAAATACACATCCTCACCACCATTTCCTTTTCTAGCCCTGCCTGAGCCTCCTTTAATGCAACCACATGGCACTGCACCATGAAAACAAGACAGGGCTATATGATGTCCATAAAAAATAATACAAGTTTTTTTGTCCAGTTTGTTGTAAGTATCCCAGAAGGGCTGAGAAATCTTTCAAGACAGAAGTGCCATACAGGTTGCTACAACTTCATATTAACTTCTGTACATTCTACATTTACTGCTTTGTAAATTGTGAATGTTTTATTTTGGGTCCCCACATTCCCCTAATTCATCAAAACCATAAAGTAAATATTAAATCAACTATTCTTTTTTATTACTTTTAAAAGCTGTAACTCATGTTAGAACAGTATGTTAAACCCATGGGAGCTTAAAGGATCGCTTAATCTAATTCTTTTTTCCTCCTTCTGTAAAATGTAATCATGACATAGTACTGCAATGTAACAGCTGTGCTGGTGATACATTAAGATGCAATCCCTAAGACCGCTCAAAAACTATTATGTATTTTTCCTTTATAGTCTCCCACCTCACTACAATGCAAACAAAACAGGGGGAGAGAGAAAATTATCTTCTGAAGTCTTAAACCTTGAGATCCACCCGTCATCCCCCCATCCTTTTCCTCTTTACTCTTCCACATTGGCAAGCAGAAATCATTTTAAATCCAAAATAGTCACAGCTTAGATGTACTCACCTGTATTCATCTAAATAATGAATGATGCAGCACTTTATCATTTGCAACAGCTTGTTAGCTTTATAAAACAAGAGGTATAATTTTTATCTCTTTTTTTAATCTATTAAAAGGATTTTTATTATGTTACCCTTAAGCTGATAAAGAGCTTCCAGAAGTCTTGCAACAGATCAAAATAAAAAAACAACACCCTTGCTTACCGCAGTAAAGACTATTGTGAGTATTAAATAAATATCAAACACATACCTACTTCTAATGAATATATCAAATGCAGCTTTCACTTAATAGGTAACCTGTTTCAAATTAAAGCTTCCTTACAGTCCTTCAGCTGGAAAGACAGAGACATCTGAACATAACTTACACACAGCTTGTTACCACTTTGTGAAACCTGCAATATTTTTTTTACATAGAAAGATCCAAATATTAGTGGTTCTGAGATGGAGCAAGTGCCGCTGTGCTTCCAGATGACATACTAATCACTGCCTAGAGCGCGAATGCATTTCCCTAGAAGCTACTCAAGGTACAACCTAACTGCTTTTCTCTATCTACCTGCTTATTTCAAGATTCCACAACGACACTTTGATACTCGTATAATCCAAAGGGCTTTGCTTTCCACAGACAGGTTTAAAGTATAGTTCCTAGCATCGTGTGTTTAGAGACTCACCAGCCTGGCATCTTCCAAGCCCTTTCCACCCTCTACAAGAACTGAAGTCTTAAAAATTGGTATAAGGAGATGAGGAACATTTTGTTTCTTGCTTTTTAGGTAGTAATACATATTGAAGAAAGAAGGAAACATTAAGAGAACTATACAATGAGAAGCACATGTTATTTCGGAAAATGTTTTAAGTTAAACAAAAAACTTGCATGTGGAGTTCAAGTATAGCATTTTCTTTTTTTTTTCCTAAGTCTTTTAGTACATTAAATTTACTTCCATCCCTTTCCCTTCATCAACAAGGGTTTGCATAACCAGATGTTCTTACACACTGCACTTTACAGCTGCCCCATATGGAACTGCAATAATAAATATGCATAACTATGGAAACCAAAGCAAAGGTCAGGGGAAAAAAAAAGTCAGTAGTTCAGTAACCTGATACCACAGTTTAAGAGTTACTGAACCTACATCTTTCCCAAATGAAACGGATTACAAAATGTCATACGTATTTTCGCATCCAAATGTTTCTCCCTGTATTCTCAAAACCTAAAGAATACTTACTTTTTACTTAGAGAAAAGTAATTTGTGTTAAGATTGAGCTTCTTCCTACAAGCTGCCAAGCGCTTTCTGCCAGAAATAAAGTCCATTAAATAGTCACTGAATTCAATAGGTTACCAGTGGTACACCTCAAAACCTAGATCGCCAAGATTATTCCCAGACCTTAATGAGCTACATCTTCCTTCAAATATTCCTATGTTTATGTTGTCCATACAGTGAGGACCTCGGTAAGTATCACTTGCTTTTTCTTTTTCCAGCCATCTCCCTCTTTTGATTACAGAACAAAAAGTGGATACCAGTACTAACAGTTCAGTAATGCTACAAAGATAAGCTTTCTTACCTTCAAAGTTACAAGAATATTAAATAGAATATTTGCACATGTCACTACATAATCTCTTTGTGAGGAACAAAAGTAAAACACACCTGCAAAAGCATGTTCAGCTAGCTGGTTGATTTACTAAGCCCAGCAAGCCTGCCATTTATGCTAAACTAATAAAGGACCTCATTTGTGCTCCCAGAAACACAAACAAACTCCCTTTCTTGCTAATGGCAGAGGAGATTAAATCAAGAGAAATGGTTTGGTACAAAACTATTTTGCTCTTAACCATTCTTCCTTCCATAAGCAGGAAAGGAAATTTAAACCCCAACTCCCACCCTCCCTCCCCTAAATTCAGTATTCTCTCCTCCAAAATAAAGCCTTTCAGACTCGGTTGCAGGTAAGTACTCTAACAGGCACGGCTCATGATTTCAAAAGTAAGGCTGTCAAATACTGTCTGCAAAGGATTATTTATTTTTAGCAAAACTGTAGTTGACTTGGCTTTGGTGCACATTACAGAATTAGCAAATAGCTACCTGGATAAGGCTTTTAATTCAGAAACCTAAAGCAATTAAGCTACTTAATGTAAAAAATAGAGCTTTTTCTGAGATGGCCTGCCCAATACGAATGACAACCTTTAAACACGGGAGTTCTTACAACAATACAGTTGGGACACAATGGAGAAGTTTAAATATTTAATTTTGACTGAACTGTAAGTCACTAATTTTGTATTGATGCAAAATCTGCAATTCAGCTAAAGCTAGACAGTGATGCAACCCATTCTGGTTGAAAGTAGGGTGAATTTCTCCAACAGAGAATGGAATGTAACCCCCTGCTTCCCAATGATGTTGCCTGCTTTTACATGGAGATCTCAGGCCATGACAGTCAGAACTGTATCTGGGCCCGATGAAGGTGCATTCTCTGCTCATCATTTTGCTCACTATTAAAAAAAAAAAGCAGCTTGATCACTTACCTAGAATGTGCAGTTACAGCATCAATTTACACAAAACTATTCTTAAGAACACATGGTGTTTTGAGAATGCCGTAGACAGGCAGAAGCTACTTTGCACTTAGTCCTTGTCAATGGCTTTGGATGAGCCATGCTCTGTTACCAACACACTGAGGAAGTAGAGACATTAATACTGAAAAAAGAAACACATCTGCATTTCTGTATGCAGAGCCAGACTGAGGTTTTATCTGCTAGGTCACCTAAAGCTGGAAGCAGTCTACCTAAAGTAGCTAAGGTCTGTTAATCCAACAAACATGCCAAAAAGAGAAAATTCTAATCTTGAGTCCAGCCAGTATTAAAGGTAAATTGTTGTCATGGTTTTACCCAGCCGTTGGCTGGGCACCATGCAGATGTTCGCTCAGTCCCCCGCATCGGGAAGGGGGAGAGAGTCAGAAGAGTGAAAGTGAGAAAACTCATGGGTTTAGATACAAGAGTTTAATCAGTGAAGCAAAAGCCGCGTGCACAAGCAAAGCAAAACAAGGAATTCATTCCCCACTCCCCACGGCAGGCAGGGGTTCAGCCATCCCCAGGACAGCAGGGCTCCGTCACGCGTAATGGTGACTTGGGAAGACAAACGCCATCACTCCAAACGTCGCTGCCCCTCCTCCCTCTTCCCCCCAGCCCCTTATAAANTCTGCACTGTCAGCGCTGCTTCCAGCACAGACCCAAAACACAGCCCCACGCTGGCTGCTGTGAAGAAAATTAACTCTCTCTCAGCTGAAACCAGGACAATTATTCTTTTAATTTTTAATGACTGTTAAGCAGTCTGCTGAAAGTATATATTTAAAATTTAAGTCAGCCTTGCTGCAAAGTACTGGTGAGTCTTCACATTACGTGTATTTTGTAAAGTTTATTTCTGGGAAGTAAGAGGAGGCCTGGTAAGTGCTCAAACATTTTCAAAATAAGCCATGTTCCAACTTCAAAAGCTCAATACTTTGTCAGGTTCAAAGTTCTCAAGTTTTAAGTCAAATTTGTCAACCAGCTAGTAGTGAAAAACTTGGACTGATGACATATTGTACACTGTTGTGCTCCTTGAGATTACATATAAGCAAAATAAAACATTTTGCTGTCACCCAGATATACTTAGCCAGTTTTACAAAGACATCTGTGTATGTGCCACTTCCAGCAAAATCTGGAAGTGGCGGTGTCTGAGAAACATCAAAAAGGAAACATTTTGACCACAGTAGAAAAATGTATTCCCATAACACCACTGAAAGAGGAAGCAGCTCACACAGGACATGCTACAGAACCTGTAAGACATGTTCCCTGGTCAAGCTTCCTCCTCCTCTTGCTGTGGATGCATGGGTTGGCCAGAGCCAGGAGTAAAAACTGTTGGGTGAGGAAAGATAGAGATAAGGAAAGAAATGGAAGAGTGAGTACCTCCACAAGCATTACTGCAGGAGCGAGGGGAAGCGCTGCAGTCCAGCAGACTCAGTGCATGCCTCCCTGTCACCCTGGAGCAGAGGGAGAGGAATTGAGGCAGATCACCCAGTGACCTGTGCATATAGCAAAGAAGACACCTTAGTTCCATCAACAGGGATTCAGGAGGTCTACAGACTTGGGAACAAGCAGTGGAATTGTCCATTGGGCACACGGGGCACCGAGGGTTGCCCAGCAGGGGCTCAACGAGGCAGCTGGGGTGCTGTGGGGCACCTGTGTGCTGAGGAGCCTCCAAGGCCTGGGAGAAGTCCAGAGACACCAGGAAAGAGATCTCATGTCAACTGGGAAGAGCTACATGTTGCATTAGAGCCCCAGGAGAAGGGTACATACAGTGCATACTTCATTTAGACTACCTGCACCATGGACAACTTTGGCAGGGACTGGAGGTAGGCGGAGGTGACCTGTCAGTGATGCTCATCAAGCAGACCCTACCTTCCTCCTCTAACAGAAGCTTAATGCCTTTTCCACCCCCCCAATGACCACTATTCCCACTAGTCTTCCCCTTAGAAACAGGCTGATGTTTCTAACAATTCTAACAGCCTCCCCCCCAGGTAGAGAAACAGGGGGGGGAAAAAAAGAGGGGAAACAACATTATTTAACTGGACACAAATGAAAAATGTCAAGGACAGTGAGGGTCAACATAAAGAGAAGGAACTGTAAGGAGGACCAAGCAGAGCAGCCCAACAACATCCACTGTTCACTGAAAGGGGTCAGAGTACTGTACTCAAAGGATTTCCGAGTGATTTCTGATCCAGCCTAGCAAGGCCATGCTTAAATTACTGAACAAGAGACAGAAGCATGTGAATCAGATAATTCAAGTCCCTGGCACACAACTGCCTGAATGGGCATTAGCTTATTAGCTTTAGAAAGCACTTACAAAACAGACTGTACATCTATTGATTATTAAAATAAAAACAGTACGCATCCTGCTGGCTACTTATTGCAGACTTCAGAGGACACAGTTTAAACGTCTATGAAGCAGCACAGTGTTGAACAACCAGATTATACGAAACCATTAACTGCACGTGAACTAACGATTGGTTAGACCAACTTTCTGTAAAATTTTTCTTCATCAAGATTTTTCAGCAAAGGCCAAAAACTATGCCAAAATAACAGCTTATAGAGTATTAAAAGGAAACATTCATCACACTAAAAATAATGTTAAACACATCATTTCATGAAGAAGTCTTGTTTAGGTGTTTAGCTACTCCATTACTTACCAGACTCAGTTCATATTCCAACCATTATCTCTCAACAGAAAGTAGAGAGAAACCCACATTGACATGCAAGCAATGCAAACCAAATTTAGTGAAGTTGATTTCAAAGCACTTTCTGAGGAATGAAAGTAAGTTAATGAAATGGAAGCACAGCTTCTCACTGCTGGGGGAAGGCAGCTGCACCTGGGGGGAAGGACAACGGGGAAGGATCACACTGCAAAAGTGCTATCTCCTGTTTCCAATCTTACTCAATTGCTGACAGACACAGTTTAAGAAGTTCTATTAAACTTACAGTTTAAGAATGCATTCTTTTTTTGCAGATTTAAAAATAAATTTCATGGTCTGAAGTCTTCCACATAGCAAGCAACTGTGAGATTGCCATGGTGTAGGTAGGAGTATCATAAGAAGAGAAGTAACAGCAAAAGTAGCTCTGGAAAGTGAATTCCAACTGAACAGAAAGAGGAAAAAGTGAAACTAAAAAAGCAGGGTGCCTGTGGTAACTTCTAGAACCTAATCTGTTAAATGTTTAAGGTTAGTTTTTACATAGTCAAGGTAAACAACAGCTTTAAAGGTAGGAAGTTCTCAAGTAGATAATAAATTAATGTTTAAATTAATGAAAATGTACTATATACACATACTTATCAAATACATATTTCGATACCTGTATACATATATATAGAGAGAAATACCTGGACAAATAAAAATTTAGCCATCAGTACAGATAATACTTATAAACAGGATTTTCTTCCTCGATAATTAAGGCTTGGATAACTTTTAAAATAAGTATGACCTTTATACTTCAGGGAATCCCATTTTACAAATGGCTAGATTGGGGGCAAAGTCATTAGATACCTGCTAATAGTATTTCAATTTTATTTATGAAATAGGAACTACAACAGGACATGTGGAGAACACTGCTGAGATATAGGTGACCTGATTTGTTTTCTACTTTATATGGGCTTGCCACCCACTAGAAACAGGAAAAAAATAGGACAGCTTTTTCAAGTTCCACTGGACAAAACTGGACTTTCTGCCTTGAAAGTAGAACTCTGAAAGCTAGAACAATTTTGTTCATAAAAGTGTTTCTTCAGCCTGTAAAAACCAGGTTGTGTCACAAGTGAAAAGTGGTTTGAATCATTTACCATGACTTCAAAAAACTTATCTTTTCACTGAAGGGTAGCAAGATTTCCCTAGTTAGTCAAAGACACCACAGTTTCAAAGAATTTAAGGTTCTTTAATGTTAAAAAGTCATATGAAGCTAGCTATGCCGATCAGAACAAGGAATAAAACATGACGCAGCAATATTTCCCCTAAAATACTAGCCACTTCCACATTGACGTTAGAGATCCTCATCATTTCTGAGGTGTGATTTGGTGGAAAAGATGAAAATCCCAACAATTTCCCACCAGGAAAAGCTTTAAAAAGAGGAAGACCATCCTCCTCTGTTCAGTGCAATAATGCGGCTTTCCTTTGCAGTGGGGAATGCCTTATTCTCCATTTTGTGTCTCTGTTTCAAAACAGGAGCACTGCTGACTTCGAGTGCCTTAAGACTTACCAGTATTCTGAATCATCACCCAAGCAGTCTTTTTAAACTTTTTCTTCTTAAACTGCTCATTATGGCATAAACCCAGATGTGATCATGCTAAGTGAAAAAAAATAAAACAGAAGAAAGCCAAAAAGCATTGAGAAACTATAGATGAGGTAATCCTCTTTTCCTCCAAGACTAAGACTGCTATTTTACATTTAGCATTTTTGTTCTGCATACGTAAAAACTCATTCCAAAAATTTAGCTCCCAATGCAATGAACTGACAGAGACAGCCAGAATGCTGCTCAGTTGCTGCAAAAGCCATTCTGGCTCCTGCAGCCCCAGCTTTTGCCATAGACATGTCAGACAACTCCTATGAATTCAGTGCTCATTATCTTTTCCTTCCTCGCTACTGTGATGGCCTGAATTCAAAAGCACAGCAAAAATGATACTTGATTGAATCGCCTCTTCACTGAAACTATAACCACATTAGAGAATGAAGCAAACAATACTCAAAAGGGGACCAATTCACCTCTGGCCTTGTAAAGTTACTGTTCTTTGTGCTTATAAAAAATACCACATTAAAAATACCAATATAAAAATACCTTTAGGAATCAGTATGTTCTCTTAATGGTAAATACGATGGCAGACAGATTGCTGTCAATAAACAGATGCTTTTCTGCCAGTCAGCTCTTCTGTGTCCATCCACAGACTACCTAAGCTGCTGCGGTAGGAGAATGAGTTAGGAGGAAAGAGGGAAAACAGCCTGCACGAACTCCTTTCTGGGCACCCCAGGCCTGGCAGGACATGCGAGCTCAGCGGCAAGGCTATGAAAACACAACTGCTGGGTTTGGAACCAGCAGCATAGCAGAATTTGGATGAATTAGCAAACCCTTCAACGTCCAAGGCTGCTTTGTGCAGAGCCATCTTGGACACAACCAAAATCTCAAGCAATTTTTAAAACACAGTTACATTGCTGAATTCCTCCCACAGAAAAGAAAAAATAAAGGTGAACACCCATAATAGGAAGACAGCAAATCAACTAGCAAGAAATGGTCTGTCTCTCCAGGATTTGCATACTTTGGTATCCACCAAGATTGTCAGGAGACATCCCATACTATTTTGTTTGGCATGCCTCTATATATTTCCCACCAAAATGTCAATCTTGACAAAAGCGAATCTTCAGAAGGAATGCAAAGTGACTTGTGGATGAGCTCTGAAAAAAATTTTCTTTAATGAAGGAAGCATGCAGCCACCTCCATGAACAGCTCAATAATTAACACCTCTAGCTGGAAACTAGGAAATTATAGGGAACAAGAAATGAAATGAGATCTTGCAGTGCTAATTCAAAGCTCTAGAAAGTGGTTTGTAAGGTAATTAATACAACAGGCTCCACCCTGCAGCAAGAGGTAAATAATAGATAGGTTCTCTCCACTGTATTTAAAACTGGAGAAAACACTATGTAAATCATCACTCTAGGCTCACATTGTTTGTACTCAAAACACAAGTATTAAATCTGTATTCTCTTCCTTCTTTGCAGGCTCAAGAGATCTTCTCTCACTTGAATTACTAATGGAATAACAATCACAACAATAAAAAGCCTTTTTGAATAACCAATCTACAAAATCCATTTTCTGCCTTATTAAAACGGTAAAACGTTTGGGGGGGGGGAAGTTTTCCCTCCCTTGCTAGTTCATCAAGTGTCTTATTTCAACACCATTATTATTCGTTCAA
This sequence comes from Psophia crepitans, assembly GCA_013399095.1. NCBI lineage: Eukaryota > Metazoa > Chordata > Aves > Gruiformes > Psophiidae > Psophia > Psophia crepitans. Next base: position 444,578 of record VWZZ01008126.1, read on the forward strand.
TATTTTAAGCCAAGTAGGTACTTTGGAAGATCTGACTATTGATTAAAGCAATAGAAATAAATCGAGGGTAGATGGAGAGGTCAGTAAAAAGCATCTCTGTAAAGCCACTTCCAGAAATCATAGGCCTGGCAAGGTGTATTAACTGAGACACACTGCAATGAAAACTCAACTACAATTTCTTCTCCTAAGTTTCTTATTTCATTTGAGTTTCACACAGAGCCATGTTTCCCAGACCTGAAATAAGATAACAGATACTAAGATGACAAGCACTTTTTGAGGAACATTGAATATTTCCCTCACCTAAGCCAGGACTCTCACCAGTGTCAGCCTCAGCCCCACGTCCCTGGGAACACTCTGGTTTAGCCCGTATTTAGTGCCAGCAGCATCAGATCTACTTTACATACCTTACTGTTGCTAAAGGAAAGTGCTATTGGTCTACACCAATTCTCATTTCCTTTCAGGTCCTCCAGAATTTCACTGCTGGCCAGCTAAAGCTCAAAATTATTGCCCACGTTTCCTGAACACTCCACTGTCCAAAAGAATTTTATGTGCAAACAGGGTAAACAAGTCACATCGAGCAAAGTTAACTTACTATTCAGAACAGGGCTGCCCCAGCAGCAAAGACAGATGGATGCATACAGCCTTCACCACAAGAAATTAAAAACATTAAGATAAGCTTTATGGTGCAAAGGAACAGCTTTTACTCCAGTGCTGAATCTCTTGCAGGATTCATAGTTTAAATCAAGAACATTTACCTAGATTAAACCATGGTACAAGCAATCTCCAGTAACTTGAAAGAAGACAGAAAGCAGGGCCTGAAAAAGCTATGAGTCCTAGCACTGAAGCATTCCAGACACTCCGAAGAACTAACAAAGGCTCATGGTGCAGAGATGGCTAAGCCCCCAGCATTGGTGAGAACATCCCAGTTTCCCATTTTCTATAATGCCTGCGCATTTAGGGAGAAGTACAGTTACAAGCATTCAGACTTTTCAAAAGATGACTTTTTGGGGGAAAACTTCCCATTTTATAAAACACCATTTTCATAAAACTATGAATTTAGTACCTGAAAGTCCATTTTTGCCATTAGCTGCATTACCAACACGAGCGAGCCAGCATTGTTGAGAACACAATAAGCTGATGTAAAAGGGAGCTGAACCAACCCCACCCTCCCCTCCAGATTCCCCCAAGATAAGGTTATGCCAAAATCCTATCGGATGTACTTTGATCGTTCTTAATTCTTCAGCATTTCAGACAGTACGAACTGGGGCACATCTGCATTTCTTTATTGTCAGAATAATGACAGGATAATGGCGTTGGCATTAGGCCAGCCTTTTTTTTTTTTTAAACATTGTTGGCACAGATCACAGTACTGCGAGTAAACGGTCTTGCCTGTCAGTTCCGGAACAAGTCAGGGAAATACGGTAAAAGAAAGTTACCCCTAAGTTTCCTGCATTTGTAAACAACTCCCTAGTAGTTAAAAATCTTTGTTATTGAGTAGTCTATGTAACTGTTTTGAGACTTTTCTGAAAAGAGACACCTTCTGTATGCAGAGCTAGAGGTGCTGTGAAAAGATAAAATGGACCCCAACTTCCAACACTTACAAAACCAACGCTGTACTTGTAGAAGCACTTGAACAAACTCCCTAAGCACTTATGAACTGACTTAATACTGTAATTTTTTGAATTGTGGGACAAGAAAACTGAAAAAAATTGTATCACACACAGAATATGTCCTTGTGATGCACTGACAGCCCATAAAAACATTAAATAAAATACAGAGCTGAAGTTATTATCTCTCCTCCATTGCTATTTCAAAGAGGAGTTTGTGCACTTTGGGTTTTTTTTACTGTTGTTTCAGAAATAAGTGTATACTGAAGAGGGGATGGCAAAGCTGTAAGTTCAAATCAATACTTAAGTAAAAGGCCAAAGGGCTCTAAAATATGGAAAGTGACTGTGCCAAGGCCATTTGTGAAACTGAGGAAGTGACAGCCAGGCAAAGCAAATGCTTTTAGCACCATACAGCCTTCAGACTTCTCGCATACGGAAGTATTTCTCATTCATATGAAGGCTTTTAGCAAGTTATGGAGATAACACAACCTAAATAAGCTTTTGAGAGATTCACCTCCGGGTGCACATATCTCTAACAGGTTTCTGCTACATCTAATATTCTTGTGCTCAAATAAGGCTGTCGTGGAAAAGTCTGCAAGTCTTACCTCATCGCTGTTCAGTTAAAACCCAGAGTAACTGGGTTTGGTTTTTAAAATGAGAGATTTAACAGAAATATTTTAGCATCTTGTGTTTTTATATGGCATTAGAAATATTACTGTGTTTAAGATACGAAGTTGGTTAAGACATCTGATCTAACAAGTGTGATTAAACAAAAGGTATTTGCTTGGCTCATGTTTATCACTACAGTCATACCAAAGCTACCTATATTTGTTATAAATTACAGTAATATACTTCAGCTGAAGTAGTTTCAGAAGCCAAGTACGCTCCCTCCAGCTCTTGAAATAAACAAGGCTAAAGATTTTCTGAAACAAACAGGCTTACCCAGTTGTAACAAAAATCCTCCGGGAACTCTCCACAGCCACCATGCTGGGAGCTGTAGAGATAAGAATTGGCTGGAATGAAAAAAAGGATTCACAGAAAGAAGAAAAAACAGCCAACAAACCAAACACCAACAAACAAGAATTAGCATGGAAGCACAAATCACAGAATGGCAGGGGTTGGCAGGGACCTCTGAAGATCATCTAGAGCAGGTTGCACAGGATTGTGTCCAAGCGGGTTCTGAGTATCTCCAGAGAAGGAGACTCCACAGCCTCTCTGGGCAGCCTGTGCCAGTGCTCCGTCACTCTCACAGGGAAAAGGTTTTTCCTCATGTTCAGGTGGAATTTCCTGTGTCCCAGTTCGTGCCCATTGCCCCTTGTCCTGTGCTGAGGACAACTGAGAAAAGTCTGGCCATTTCCTCTAGGCATCCACCCTTTAGATGTTTATAAGCGTTGATGAGATGCCCTCTCAAGTCTTGTCTACTCCAGGCTAAACAGACCCAGCTCTCTCAGCCTTTCCTCATACGAGAGATGCTCCAGACCCCTCACCATCTTTGTAGCCCTCCGCTGGACTCTCTCCAGTAGTTCCCTACCTTCTTGACCTGGGGAGCCCAGACCTGGACACAATATTCCAGATGTGCCTTCCACAGGGCAGAGTAGAAGGGAAGGATAATCTCCCTTGACCTGCTGGCCACGCTCTTCTTAATGCCCTGCCAGGATACCATTGGCCTTCTTGGCCACAAGAGCATGTTGCCAGCTTATGGATAAGCTGTTGTCTACCAGGACTCCCAGGTCCTCCTCTGTAGAGCTGCTTCCGAGAACCCTAACCTGTACTGGTGCCTGGGGTGCCTCCTGATGTGCAGGACCCTACACTTGCCTTTGTTGAACTTCATTAGGTTCCTCTCCAGCCAACTCTTCCCTGTTCAGGTGTCACTGAATCGCATCACAGCCTTCTGGTGTATCAGCCACTCCTCCCAATTCAGTATCATCAGCAAACATACTCAGGGTACACTCCAGAGTGTTCCTTCGTCCAGGTTATTGATGAGTATGTTAAGCAAGACTGGACCCAGTACTGACCCCTGGGGCACACCACTAGCTGCAGGCCTCCAACGAGACTCTGGGCCACTTACCACAACCCTCTGGGCCCTGCCAATCAGCTAGTTCTCAAGCCACCTCATTGTCCATTCATCTAACCCACACCTCCTAAGCTTACCTACAAGGATGTTATGGGAGATAGTGTCAAAAGCCTTGCTGAAGTCAAGGCAGACAATATCCACCGCTCTTCCCTCATCTGCCCAGCCACTCATTCCATCATAAAAGGCTAGCTCTGGTAGCTCAGGCATGACTTCCCATTGGTGAATCCATGTTGACCACTCCTGATAATCATCTTTTCCTCCACGTGCTCAGAGAGGACCCCCAGAATGAGCTGCTCTACCATCTTTCCAGGGATGGAGGTAAATCTGTAGTTTCCTGGGCCTTCCTCCTTGCCCTTTTTGAAAACTGGAGTGACACTGGCCTTCCTCCAGTCTTCAGGCACCTCTTCTGTTCTCCACAACCTTTCAAAGATGATGGAGAGTGGCTGAGCAATAACATCTGCCAGCTCCCTCAGCACTTGTGGGTGCATCCCATCAGGGCCCAAGTGTTGAGCTTGCCTAAACAATCTCTAACCCTATCCTCCTTGACCGAGGGAAAGTTTTACTTTCTCCAGACTTTCTCTCCTACCTCCAGGGTCTGGGATTCCTGAGGGGCAACCTTAGCAGTAAAGACTGAAGCAAAGGTGGCATTCAATAACTCCACCTTCTCTGTATTCTGTTACTCGGGTCCCCACCTCATTCAGCAGCACTCCCACATTTCCCTAGTCTTCCATTTGCTGCTGCTGTACTTGGAGAAGCCTTTCTTGTTGTCCTTGACATCCCTTGCCAGATTTAATTCCGAGTGGGCCTTCTTAGCCTTCCTCACTGCATCCCTACATTCTCTGACATTCCTATATCCCTCCCAAGTGGCCAGTCCTGTTTGGGACTCGTATCAGAAGCATCGATACCACTGAACATGCTTCAGTCTGTGTGTATCTATCTGGGAAGGAGCAAAAAAGCATGTATTTTCTGGAAGTTTCAGTTTAGGCAGCACAGTATCTAGGGAACTACTCTCAGAACAAATCTACCCACTATTCCCTACATAGCTAGTATGAACCAAGTGAAAAAAGACCAACACCTGAGTCCAATTTCATCAACATGTCATGAACTACACAAAAGTTTAAAATTAAGGAAATTTCTGGTCTCAGAATAAAAGCAACAGGTGCCTGACACAGATGGCTGCTCTGCCTGGAAGCACTGCAGTCATAGCTCAGAGAAACAAAAGAGTTTCCTTCAAGGGTGGATAAAGGCTTTGCTCAGACTTGCCCCTCAGCCTGATAATAAACCTGACAATGTGCTGCACAGTTATTAGTTCAGACACTAGGATCTTTTAATTAAGCTTCTAAGTTGATTTGGAACCAAAATGTACTGCTTACATTTGAATGCAGCTTTAGGTTGATTCTGAAGACTAGGCTTCTTATTGATCACCTAGAGTTAGGTGTGACCCAAGGTCTCTGAAGAGTCACTGCGGAACTAGCAGTACTAGGGATAGCTACAGTGCCTAAATAACAAAGCTATGGAGAGTAAGGGGCCTTGAACAGTACTACTCTCTCCCACCCATCACATACGGCCAAGTTTCCATCAGCAATATGCTGTACGAGGACATGTTCTGTCCCCGATATACTGCAGACAACTAGGAAGCACATTCTTTATTAGTAATAACATTTATTGTAAAGTATTTAAGGAAAAGCCAAAGTTAAATGCACGTTATTTCACAATTAAAAATACAGTAGTTGTTTGAAAGGTTTTAATTGTTCTACGATGCAAGTGCAAGCTTCTATCTAAATAACGCACCTCCAAGAAAAATAATTAATAGACAAGAGCAGTTCTTCACTCAGAAAACTTGTATTGTAGAGAGCTGTTGATATATTTTTCTACTCCAAGTACTTGAGATGGGGGCTCTCTTAGGATGAGGAGAGAAGACAGCATACTTGCCTATCTGGATCAAGGCATTTATTCGTATTACTGTGATACAACATGAACTCAGCATTGAAAGAGTGACACTGGATTGTTCAAAGGTACAGAGAACTGCAGGTCTTCAACTCTTCAGCATCTGTATAGCAAGAATCCTATGCTCAATACAGAGATTACAGGCACATCTACGAAGTGAATATTTGAAGGAAATCTCTAAAGAAGAAACTAAAAGTTATCAAAGTGTTACAACTAAGTGCACATAAAAATCCAACAGTAAGAATGTCTTTAATTATAAAAGCCATGACAGATGCTAGAAATTTATTTAAACAAATTCATTACTGCGTATTCTTTTTGGAAGAGGGCAGAATTTTTATTTCTAATGAGAAGCAAGCTGGCTGAAAAAGATGAAGTTTATGAACATCTTTAAAACAGTCTTGAAGTGTTTACAAAATTAACTGCTGGGCCCTATGCATCATTTGAGCCTTAGTCATGCAACGGCAGTATTCTTCCTCCTCACCATTTCAGTTACCATAAATCATGTATTATGAAAAAGAAAATGCATCAAGATTGGGGGTTTTTTTGAGAGAGATATTTTAGTGTTTAAAAAATTTGGACCAATTTACAGAAGCGATTGTATAGTTAATATAAACATGTATGTCAAAAGAAACAAAACTGATTTTTGTTTAGTTGAAGTTTCTGGCAGAGTTTGAGCTGACAAATTCAGATAGCCACAAGAATGTAAAAGGCACTACTGGGAATTGTAGCTGGACAGAGAGCACTAAGAATCCCCTGCCTACCTCTGAAATATTTATGTTATACCAAGCTATATCTCAATTAACCTCTCAAGCAATAGCCAGATCAGTAGCAAGCTACAGTTCCACAGTATCAGCTGCTGTATAAAGCCAAAAGATAATTTACTTTATCTTTCCCTTCACATTAGGACAACTGCATTAGTCTTCTGCAATCATAACTACAGTAACAGTAGAATCATGCTGTCTCTGGAAGTTTTGTAAGGCTTCATACATATTTTGGCCCATTTTAAGTTACCATTTACAGAATGGATCCTCAGTCCCAAAGTTGTTTTCTACAGAAGTTTTAATTAGGGTTTAGGTTCATGACCATTTCCCCCCTCCCCGCCCCCCTCATGCTGTTAATAAGATGAAATTTTAGCAATTACTTTTTAGAGGCAGGTGACATCCTGATGCACAAAAGATACTAAGCAGGTACATCCACAATGCCAAAATTGTTCAGAACTCTCAGCAGGAGTGATAAAACACATTGCTTCAGGCACGGAGGCACGACCTACTAGTCATCTTAAGAAGTCCTTCCTACAGCATGCTGTGCATTGTGCTCTATTAATACTAAACATAATTTGTGTTTATTCAAACTACACATAGTAAATGACTAGAACTCATTGCAGTTCAAGTCTCAAAATATTTCTGGACTGCCAGAGAAATGTATTAAGAGGAGAAGCAGGCAAAGGTGGCAGGGGGGGCACACACAGATGACAAAAACAACCTTTTGCAGGTCAAAAATCTCTGTAGTCCTTTTCCCTTTCTTGAACTTTCATGACACAGCAAAGGAAGAAATAAAACCCACTAACATGACAATTCTGTCTTTTCTTCACATTGTCATACCGAACAAGTAAAATATAATGCAGACAGTTCACTACTTATTTTTCCAGAGAGCTGAAGTCAAAATAATGCTGATCAGACTGAAAAACAAGTATTCATATGCTCCCTTCCCCAGGTCAATTCAAAGCAGCAGCTTTAGCTTATAAAGCACATCTCACATGAAAAAAAAATTATACACAAAAAAAATAATCAAGGAGTGCCATACATCTCAACATTTCAGGAAGTTCTTAACTAACACACTCCTTTTCTTCTTAAATAACTCCCTGTAGGACTGTTAGTACAACCACCCTCCCGATGTGTAAAGGAACAGTGGGACACCCATTGCAGATTACATATTTGAAACTCCCACTCTTGGTTTTACTTCGCCTGCTTTGGTATTTTCAGACCAAAAGTTGAGAATCTTTTTCATACTGGAACCACATACTAGAAGTAAGACATTTCAAAAAGGAACATCATTTCACATGGCATAATCTTAGATTAGGAAAAATAAGGTCATTTCAAACTTTTAAAAAATGGGAACGGATAAAAAGAGACAACTTCTGTATCTTCCTTGGGAGAGCATCACTTCTCCACGTTTGCATTTGCTTCATGGCAGCAAACACGAACAGAATGACAAACGTCTCCTCTGTTAATGGTTTGATTTAACTGAATAAAATGCACTCTTGTAATCACAGACGGGTTGAGGTTGCTTGTCCAAAACCCCTCCTCAAGCAGGTTGCCAGGACCATGTCCAGATGGCATCTGAATATCTCCAAAGATGGAGACTCACCAACCTTCCTGGGCAACCTGTGCTAGCACTCGATCATCCTCACAGTAAAAAAGTGTCTCCTGATGTTCAGAGGAAAGCTCTTGTGTTTCAATTTGTGCCCACTGCCTCTGGTCCTGTCACTGGGCACCACTGAAAAGAGGCTGGCTCTGTCTTCTTTGCACCTTCCCTTCAGGTATTTATATACATTGACGAGATTCCCCCTGAGACTTCCCTTCTCCAGGCTGAACAGTCCTCAGCACTCTCAGACTGGAGAGATGCTCCAGTTCCATCACGATGTTGGCAGCTCTTTGCTGGATTCTCCCCAGTATGTCCATATCTGTCTTATACTAGGGAGTCCAGAACAGGACCCAGCACTCCAGCTGCGGTCTCACCAGTGCTGAGTAGAAGGGAAGGATCACCTACTTTGACCTGCTGGCAACAGTCCTCCTAACCCAGCCCCGGAGACTGACAGCCACCTTTGCCTTTGATCTCAGAGGCTAGCAATGTCCTCTGTTTCGTGTTTGCACAGTTAAAAAAAAAAAAAAAAGAGATAGAAAAACACTTCATGGTGAACAAACATCTGTGGTTTTAATTTTCTTCAAATACTAGGTTTCCTTGAAAAGACAGAAGTTGTACTAGAATATTGCTATAGCACACCTCCTTTTATGATAAGGTCACTCCGCTGGTTGACCTGGGGAAGCCAGTTCATTTTTTTTTTTTGGATTTCAGTAAAGCTTTCGATACTGTTTCTCACAGTATCGTCCTGGACAAAATGTCCAGCACATAGTTACAAAAAACCATAATGCAATGGGAGAGTAACTGGCTGGAGGGTCACGCCCAAAGAGTTATAGTTAACAGGGTTACATCAGGCTGGTGGCCAGTCACTAGTGGGGTGCCCCAGGGCTCCATTTTGGGGCCAGTTCTTTTTGACATTTTCATAAACCACTTGGATGTGGGACTAGAAGGTGTTGTGAGCAAGTTTGCAGGTGACACTAAATTGGAAAGAGCTGTTGATCTCATTGAGAGAGAGGCCTTGCAGAGAGACCTGGACAAATTAGAGATCTGGCAACCACCAACCGCATGAAGTTTAACAAGATGAAGTGCTGGATTCTGCACCTGGGAAGCAGCAACCCTGGCTGTACAGACAGACTGGGGGATGAGATGGTGGAGACCAGCCCTGCTGAGAGGGACTTGGGGGTCTTGGTCGACAGCAAGTTGAACATGAGCCCACAGTGTGCCCAGGCAGCCAGGAAGGCCAACCATATCCTGGGGTGCATCAAGCACAGCACTGCCGGCTGCTCTAGAGACATGACTGTCCCACTCTACACTGCACTAGTGCGGCCTCGCCTCGAGTACCAGGTACAGTTTTGGATGCCACAGTTCAAGACAGACATAGAGCTATTGAAGAGTGTCCAAAGGAGGGCAGCAAAGATGGTAAATGGTCTGGAGGGAAAGACATATGAGGAGAGGCTGAAGTCCCTTGACTTGTTCAGCCTGGAGAAGAGGAGACAGAGGGGAGACCTCATCGTGACCTACAGCTTCCTCATGAGGGGGAGTGAAGGGGCAGGTGCTGATCTCCTCCCTCTGGTGACCAGCAATAGAACCTAAGAGAATGGCATGAAGCTGCGACAGAGGAGGTTTAGGTTGAAAATCAGGAAAAGCTTCAAGCTTCTTCACTGAGAGGGTGGTGGGACCCTGGAACAGGCTCCCCAGGGAAGTGATCACCGCACCAAGCTTGACTGAGTTCAAGAAGCATCTGGACAACGTTCTCAGTCATCTACTCTGATTGGGCTGGTCCTGTGTGGAGCCAGGAGTTGGACTCAATGATCCTTACGGGTCCCTTCCAAGTCAGGATATTCCGTGATTATATGAAAATACAATGCTAGTGCTCAAAGTTACACAAGGAAGGGGAAGATGAAACTGGTCACTTTTTCAATTGAAATTCATGCCATACACAGTGAAGTAATTCTCAAAAGTGATTTATAACAGATGACTGCAAAATTACCTCTGAGCAGCCACACTGCAGTGGATCTTTATGAAAAAACAGGAATAAATACCACAGTGTTTACCCCTGAAGTAATCTTTTCCTATTAAAAAGAACAAAAATAGAAAACACCTTTTGACAAATCCTTTCTCAAACTCAAGTTTTCCATTGACTTAAAAATGTTAACGTTTAGCAAACCTTTGGACACACAAGAACAAACAAGAGCTTTAACTTTCTAGCTAAGATTTAAACAAACAGAAGTGGCAAAAGATGTCTCATATCCTGTGCGTTCCACCAGTACACGTACTCTGTTTTTCACTGTAGGTTACTGTGATGCTTTTATCCTCACATCATCTTTTACTGTTTGTTTATTCATTTTTGTTTTATAAACGGACCCTTGTGCTACAACTAATTCCCTCAAGGCCAGCCACAAGCTAAGGACATTTTGCTCGTTCCACCCCACCTCTCTGTTTCAATGGTCCGCTGTTGCTTATGACTAGTAGTACGTGAAGGAAATCCTCACAACTTTGGTGTTTAAGACTTGTCAATTCTTGCAAATTACTGCTGTTTAGTCAAGCCATACAGATGGTATTTAGTCATTTTATTTAAAAAACTAGTCCCTGCACTGGAATTAAGTTAATGTGACATCCTTTCACAGGAGGAGTAAGAAAAGTAAAAAAAGTCTAGTTCAAAAGCAACCTAGTGCTGTGACAGTTGAAGCTGTAAACAGGCCTGCCACTAAACGGGACTGTTACTGCCGCCAAGTCATGAAGAATGGAGATATGGATATTAAAGTACTACCTAAAATTGGGTGGGCTTTTCTTTGTCACAGTGCTTTGCTCCTGCATTCGCATCAGAAGGAGAAATTGGACAGGAACAGGACAATGCAGTGTCAAGAGTCTTGTCTGATATGCCTGATCATCAGATGCATAAGAAGCACAAGAAAACTGCTTTTGTGTTTATAATTTGCCCAAATCTGACATATTTAATACCCTACAGAATTACCTGTTATGTAACATGTCGCTCAGTCAAATCTTCCAAAGCAACATAATGTCTTGTTCCAAACTACTAAATAATTTGCTTTTTGTGTATGTCTCCTGTCACATTCAGTAAATCTACTTAAGGTTTCACTCCATGCAACAGGAAATTGCCTTAACTGACACATTCCATTAAAGCAGACAGCCAGTGCTCAGCTTTGAATTGCTCCTTTGTAAAAAGTCTATGAAACGCTAAAACGAAAACTCCACTCTATCAACATGCACCCCACAGACTAAAATAATTCAGGTCTAAGCAGATGACTCATGTTAAATGACATAATATCAAGTCTGCTTTATAAAGAAGAAATGCAGTTTAAAGACTGCTATTAGCAAATTTTTTTTATCTATATAAGGGCAGGTGTTGAAGTCTTTAGAATCTCTGCAACAGTCATCTCATGCCACATCCATTAAGGTTTACTTTTACTGCTCAGGAATCTTGAGGACCCCAAGAAGCCATTTTCAAATAGTAGATGGAGGCAAAGATTCAAAAAGCTTCCCCTGCACACAAACGTAATTATGTGTGCAATATATTCTTGCATTTCATCTAACTATACCTCAGTCTTGCACTGTGAAAGTAAAAACCTATTCTCTTCCTAGACCACAAGCAGGATAATTTGGTGGTTTATATTGCCCTACCATACCCCAACTATCCTTTGCATCTCTTAAACTCCCTATCGTGGATAGGCAGAGGGAACAGCTTTTAACAACTTTCTCATTTTAGCTTTTATACATTTAAAGAGTCTTGCATTTTCCATCCTAACTTTTACTTCATATTTATATCTATTTCACAAAATAATAATAGAGGGGTTTACTACTTTCTCTGTTTCATCCTGGTAACATTTCCCTTTCAATCCAATTTGACAATTGTTGACTTTCCAGCACAGCATTTCAGCATATTATGCAAACCAGTTTTTGCTTAGACCTCAGCTTGTGTAGTACTTACGGTGTCAGATAACTGAAATAAAACCACTGGTCAAGACCTGCAAGCAGGTTGTAGCCACTTCAATGCAACCTGCCAGCTCTGCAGCAAAGATGTCCCTTTTGAAGCTTTCCTTTTAACTCTGTTAAAAGTTAGGAAATCTAAGATTGAATATAGTGCTTCATTTAGGGACTTAAGTGAGACTATGAGGGATCACATGTGATGAGGCAGTCAATAGCAATTCTTAGGTTCCAGCTTAAATTCAAAGAGAAATCTGAACACTGGACTTAAATGACATGGCTCACTAAGTAACTTACAAATAAATGTGAAATAAAAATCTAGTCATATACTTCATGTAAGCTTATATCTGCTTCCTATTTTCAAAAGCTTTAAGATAGACCTGAAAGTAAAATTATTTCATTCCCTCCCTGCGCATACATCCATTATCACTTTTTATGTTGCTTTTAGCCAGACGCAGTCCCCTTCCTCCACCTTTCCAAGGGCTGGAAAGTACATTTCCAGAGGTTACCATATTTCACAGAAGTGATGCCTTGAAATCGCTTATGCTATTCCATCATTCAGATACACTGATTTATACAAGAAATCAGAGCCAGCGCCTTATGTATTTTCAAATACAGCTGTATTAACATCAAAATATTTTGACTGAAATATTAACTGGTTTTATTCATGACTCAATTATGAGGTCTTACTAATAAGTATCCACCAATTTGCATAACTGTGTACAGCCAGTTCACACCAGTTGTATCGTATACAATTTAGTCCACACATAAAAAGAACTACATTAAAGTCAAGTCAAATTAGTCTGCACTTGCCAACACACACCCCCTCATTGCTTCGGGTTCACTGACACAGGATAACTCATGAAGCCACCAGACTTTGAAGTGTTCAGTACTAAAGACACATGATTAATCTGTTGACTTTGAGCCCCATTAGAAAATAGCTGCCTTATAAAAGACTATAATCTGACCAACCACATTTCATGCGCTACGCATGGACTGTCATAACTGAGCTTTTGATACCAGCAAGGTAGCCGTTAGGAACACCACCAGTCAACAGTTTGTAATCCCTACATCACCTCCAGCCCCAATGCTTGCTAAACAAAATATATGTTTTTGATTTTTCAGAATTCACCTATTACACATCTATGACATGCTTATTCTATTTGGCTCTACTAATCAGCAAGTAAACTCAGAGTAAAACTTTTCCCCATTAGTGTCTTTTTTAACCTTCTAGGGGATGCAGAAATTGGTAGATGAGAACACAACATAGCACGCTTTTCAGTCTCTAACAGCAGCCGACACCAGACACTTTGCCAAAAGGTGCATGAAACTCTGCATGCAGTAAGCAATAGCTGGGCAACCAGCCCACCAGAGAGATTTTTAAGCTTTCACTAGTTAAAGAGACAGCCTTATACCAGGAAAATTCAGTTCTTCTGAAACTTGGAGGTTTATATTCCCAGTCCATTCCATAAGTACCAGCTTGGTCTGGCCAGCAGGAATTACACATGACTTTCACAGTTACAAACTATGGCAGCACGCTGTGTGTGCTCCCTGTGAGATCAAAAGAGGAGGCATCTCACATATAGGACCTTGGAAAAGTCTGGGCAACCGCTATTCATGGTCAAAAGAAAAAGGCCATTTAGAACGTCAAGCATATACACAGAAGCACAAACACTTATGTCCTTTGCAAAACTTGACGAACTACTGCTCTGCACATTCTCAGCATCGTCATAACGGCTCGCACAACTGCTTTAACTCAGGGTCTTTTGCACTCATCACTGCTGAAGCCTCTTCTGGATTTCCCTGTATTTACATACAGGTATTCGGTAGATACCAGTGAACACAAGCAACAGACTTTTGCAGTATACTTCATTTTATCTTCCCCAAGAAGATTACTATATTGAAGTTAATTACATATATAGATACAATGGCTGTTTCTAAGAGTAGGTAGCAAGTAAATTATATCACCGGGCTACTAGTGCAATAAAGTTTTCAGAGGACTTAGGGTGCAATAAAGCTGGATAACCTGGGATGTATGGAGCCACACTTCATAAGCTAGCAAGCAACCTAATTAAACAGATTTCCATCAAACACAACTATTTTTGTTCCCCATTCTGCAGTCCTTTATGCAAATCATCTTAACAGCTCTAACAGAAGTTACTGACTAAGAGAGAAGCATTATGCTACTTAAACACAGTACTACATCTCTCTCATACTAAGGATACGCACCAATATAGATATGAAACCTGCATCACTAAGTGCAGTTGGGAAATCTTCCTTTCTCTTTGCTCAGCAGTTACAAAAGAAAAACAAAACATTATTCTGTAATTATTATTATATATTACATGGTAAAAAATAAGAACCAACTCCTTTTTCCACAAACTTTCTCTTTAATGCCATTTTTTATGTTTTGGCTTCCACCCGCAACAAAATAACAGTAATTTTCCTGCAAGTGCTGAAGCTCTCTAGAGAAATTTAAATGCAGTTTTAATACTGAAGAAACAAAACTTGGGTTTCTTTAGGACAGTAAAGCCTGTCACAACCTCGGGAAGTGGTACTGAAGAGTTCAAATGAAGGTAACGCTGAACTGAGGGCAAGTCCAGAGACCGCCCACAATACAGCTCTTGGGCAAAGACTTTACCAGCGTGCCAGTCCTTCTCACTGAGGTCACTATCATCAGCAGCGCAATCTGGAAAGCAAGTGAAAGGACACCTTTGCAGAAGGTCAATTGGAAAATCTACAGTAAGTCAATGCTTTAGGTAACATCAAAATCACATTTTTGCTGCCCAGTAAAACAGCAATAAACATAGCCCTAATAAGTCTCACAATATTCATACAGAACCAGCGAACTTACTCACATGTGAGATAACAAACAGGTTCATCAACATCAATGGAAAGTTAAACGTAATATTTTAATTCTAGTATAGTAGGATTTATTATGCATCCAGGGATACTCACAAGAGATCACAGCATGATACCTTTCCGCTGGTAAGTATTTTCATCATGACACAGAGGAACACTTACACGGTGCAAGACACCCTGCTTGGCCGTGTCGTGGTTTAACCTGGCAGGCAGCTAAAACAACCACACAGCAGTTCACTTACTCCTCACCATGGAACAGGGGAGAGAATCAAAAAAGAAAAAAGGTCAGACTCATGGGCTGAGATAAAGACAGTTTAACAGGACAGAAAACGAAAAGAATAAGAACAATAAGAATGATAAAAGAGTATACAAAACAAGTGATGCACAGCACAAATGCTCACCACCCAAAGCCAATGCTCAGCTAGTTCCTGCACCGCCCCTCGGCCAACCCCCGGTTATATACTGAGCAGATGGCATACAGTACGGAATACCCCTTTGGCCAGTTTGGGTCCGTTGTCCTGGCTGTGTCCCCTCCCAGCTTCTTGGGTGCCTCCTGCCTTCTCACTGGCAGGGCAGTATGAGAAGCTGAGAAGTCCTTGACTGCTTGGCAGCAACTGAAACCATCCCTGTGTCACTAACATAATTCTCACCCTAAATCCAAGCCACAGCACTACACCAGCTGCTAGGAAGAATATTAACTCTATCCCAGCTGAAACCAGGGCAGGCTGTTACCTTACAAAGAGTCACCTGACCAAATGCAATTTTCTCAGTATGCTAGATACAAGTAGATAGTTAAAAATACTCCTTTTAAAAAGGACTTTCCAACAGGAATGGGAATGTTTGACCTAATATTTCCGCAGTAAGACAGGGTGGTAGGGGAGAGAAGGAATATAAGAGGAAGTGCAGGGAATGTTAGTTTAAGACTTGCAAAGAATAGGGAGGTAAATATAGCTAACAAGCATACAAACATGTTATAGTTTCTGATGGGTGATGTTTGTGTAAGTTTAATTTCTCCTCCAAAACCAGTTGCTGTCTGCTGCCCTTGACAATTGCAAGATTTGGTTTCACCTCAAGAGAGTGGGGTCAATACAGTCACATTAGTTCCAAAAAATACACGCAACACTTTTAGAAATAAATCCTGTTCAGAGAAGTTGTTCCACCACACACTATACATGTTGACTTTACCACTGACAATGAATGCACCCATAAACTAGAGTGCTGGCCAGCACTGCACCTATTCTATTCTCTGTTTATCTCCAAAGTGACAGGCTGCCAGAGCTGAAGATGGGTACACCATTCTTCCAGTATCAATTGCTCCCACAAACCACACATGGAATCTTTCATTCCATTAAAAACACCACTGGACAATTTAAAATCTCAGATATGTGGTTTAAACAGGTACTGGGCCCTAACATCCCTCTTACTACAGGCAGCCAGAACACACATGAAAAATAGTTTCAGGCACTGACTTCTGGCACCAGAATTTGAAGGCTCCATTTGGCTGCTATGTGGGAACTGGGAAGGAGAAAAAAAAAAAAAAGACAAACTGTACTACTCAATTAATCTTCCTTCTAGTAAATGGATGATATGCTTTGACACAATTCACAACTCTGTGTAAGTAAGGTCTTGAAGACAGAACAACAGAATACCTCTGATAGTTTGAGGACATTTTGTCTGGATCATCCTGCTTTCCTTGTGTATTACATAAGTTGCCTGAAACTAAAATTTGAATTTTATACAGGCAGGTCACCTGAAAAACAGTACATGAATGCCAAGATACTGAAAAACATTCAAATTTGCAATCAAAACTGCATTCAATACGCAAGTTATTTTCAGAAAACAATTGTCAGTGTATTGCAAAGTCAAGGTCTGTAATGAACTCGACATGTCAAGTGTTTTCCACTCCAAGTCTTCTCCGTTATCCAAGTATGAGTTGGAATATGAAAAGCTTTTGACAGTATCATACATTTTCACACACGCAGTATCCTACACAGAAATTACCATTAAGCACAAAAGCTTTAAATGCTTTTTTGAAGGTGTCATCATCTCACTGCTGAAGGACTGAAGGTTTTGAAATCAAATTGTCATTTTTAAGAAATTTAAGTACCTTTTCTACTGTATTCCTAAAGCAGTTAATCTTTAGTTAGGAGCCTCACAGATAAACTGTAACACCCTGAAAACGTACATTATCTCCTTATGATTAAGAATCAGAATTGCATAGATGCTGATAATATACAAACGTAATTAGCAGTAAGTGTTACCTCACACAGGAACAGCTGAATAAGAGAAACAACAGTGGACAACATGATACAAAATATTCTATATATTTTAACAGGGAAATTCCATCTAAGAGAAACACTACAGGCACAGTGTAAGAGGAAAAACCAAGTCACCACTGAGTTCTGTTTGTCATACAGATATAAATAAGCTGCAATGGTTTCTCTCCAGTCCAGACAGGTACTTAGAGTCCTGAATTTTGAAGTATGAACCTGAAGCATAAGTACCTCAGACAACCACTTTTTTGTTACAAATAAGCCAAGAAGTAGTAAAAAGATCTCACAGGAAAAGCCATTGTCTGGCATCTCAAAAAAATCTTCAATTAGCAAACGTGGCAAGAAAGAACAGAAACCTCAAGAGAGTTTTGATTTCATCAAGTTCTCCAAGAAAAACAGCAAATTCCCAATTTTAGCTCACTATACAGTGTCAACCCACAAACTATATGGTCAGATATAACAGCCCTAACCGAAATAAAAGCCTTCATTAGCCAGCTGCGTGGCTTATCAGCCTGCTGTCATCTGCAAGTATTGGAAACATCAGTTGGGATGTTGTATATGGTTTGTAAGGAAATTATACGCCCCTGAACATAACCTCCCTCTGTAGATTTTAAGAGAGGAGATGGTTACCATTTATATTGGTCTACCAATCTTTCTGTAAATAAGCAAGAATAGATGAAGATGACAACTACGTTTATTATACATGACCTTGTTAATAAATGGCCTTGACGATGAATCTATTCAGTCTTTTCAGTAATATTTCTGGTGCCTTCATGACTAAGATACTTATCATGACTTTCACAGTTTAAAAAGATGTTCTGCACACTGTCTTCATCTCCAGCTGCTTGGATGAGATATCTTGTACCTTCCTGCCTTCACTCCTGCAGCTAGCCACCTCAGATACCACAACTTTTGCTTGCTAACTTCAGTTGTACGTGAATAAGCAAGCCCACTGTAGCATGGGAAAACCATGTGCAGCCAAAAATAATGTATACCATACTGATGCAAAGAGGTTGTGCCTGTCATTCTGGAACAGAAAACAAATCACTGCTTCACTCCTTCCAGATATCTCCCCCTAAAAATTCCTCCACAGCATCACATTGGCAATATTTGGATGTTATGTATGCATGTATGTTGCATATCTGAGATACACTGGATCAAGTGCCCACTCAAAAGTTGCAGAAAATTATTAAAAAAAAAAATTAAGAGAATGATCTCACAAGCAAACACCCACCATTTAGGGTAACCCCATGAACCACCCGATCAACTCAGCAACTTCAGGATGGACTAGAAAACTGTTAAACAGTTATGCATTGTTTGATTTTAAGCTGCACATTGAGGTGCTGGAACATGTCCAGAGAAGGGCAATGAAGCTGGTGAAGGGTTTGGAGCACAGGTCTTCCGAGGAATGGCTGAGGGAACTGGGGTGGTTTAGCCTGGAGAAGAGGAGGCTCAGGGGAGACGTTATCACTCTCTACAACTACCTAAGAGGTGGTTGTAGTGAGATGGGGGCTGTCTCTTCTGCCAAGTAACTAGCAATAGGACAAGAGGAAACAGCCTCAAGATGCATCAGGGCAAGTTTAGATTGGATAGGAGGAAAAATTTATTCACCAAAAGGGTCGTGAATGATTGGAACAGGCTGCCCAGGGAAGCGTTTGAGTCACTATCCCTGGAGGTATTTAAAATATGCGTAATGTGGTGCTTAGGGACATGGATTAGCAGTTGGATTTGGTAGTGCTAGGTTGACAGCTGACAGACTTGATGATCTTAAAGGCCTTTTCCAACCAAAACAATTCTATGATTCTATGTCACAATTATCACTTCTGGAAAAAGAATGTAGAAATTGAGGCATCACAGAGAAGATTAAAGATAAAGTATAGGTATGGACTGGCTCCATTATAAGATTCTTCAGACTGAAGGAGAGACAACAGAAATGAAACTGAGAATGAGGTTTCTGGAGTCACCAGTGGGAGAGATGTAATGAATTAAAAAAGAGTTACGACACTTCAGAAAAAACAGTTAAAAAAAAAATCAACTAGCATAAGTTTAATAGCAACAAAATGCAAGCATTTTCCCCTCCAAACATAACTACATTGTGAAATTCACTGCCATGGGCTATTAAGAATCCAAAGAGCATAAATAGATTTTAAAAAACACTTAGACAAATACCTGAAAAATACTGTAGTCATATTACATTCTCTTGTAGAAAACTAGATGAAATAATCAGAGAAATGAATACTACAAGCTTGCTCCCTTTCATTACCTCTGAGTAACCACTGATCCATCACCAGTTTTTAACTGGCAATTAAGCTAATTGTAATTTCAAGAAAAACATAAGGGGGACAAGACTTGTCTTGGTTTCTTCCACACTGGCTGTTTTTCACACCTAAAACTGTTCTAAATGTTTTTTGTTGTTTTTTTTTGCCAGCCAACTCTTGCACATTAATGTATTTGGATGGTGGGACTGGAGCTCTTGAATAATTTTACTGAAATGCATCACCACCCACAGAACTGGAGACGTTCATTTACTTCAGTTTCAAAGGAGAACAGTTTCCTAGATATGCTGGTTTTGAAGAACATATCTTTATTCCCTGTTCTCTCTTCTGTTGCTCATTTTGTTCTAGTTGCACCTTTATCTGCCATGCCCTTTTCATGTCTGTCCTTCACTGCTCTGACCTCTCGGAACACAAACCTGTTCAATCACACCACCAGACACCTTTCCCCTCCCACTTTTCAGATTCTTGCAGAGTTTTAACATTTTCTGTCAACTGTGAATAAAATAAAAGGCACCATCAGTAAAAAGCACTTCTTAAGCCACATTCCTTTCTCTAAGGAAAAGCCACAAAATAGTTGCCTCATCTCCATTCAGCTGGTCTTTTTTCGACTCATTGCTTTTCTTGGTCAACCACTGCATTAAGTTTGAAACGTGGTGTAAACCTGGATTCAGGAATTCTCAAAATCACTGTTTTTCAGAAGTTTTTGCAATGATATCAATACAGCCCTCATTGTTTAGACAAATCAGCTTACATGCTATGTGCTATATGTATAAAAAACCCAAAAGTGTAGCTTCCCACAAAAACTTTATTAAACATATTAGTGAACAGAGCCCAGTATGCTGTGCTAGTATCCGTTCTATGACATCTTTAAACAAATGGGGTTAATTAGCTTTTTAATCTAAAGTTAATACCTAATCACAACAGATACCTCTGTGGACTACGCTTTTAATGACTCAGTTCCCAGACAGCACATTTCTCCCAATTCTAAACAACATCCCTGCGATCCAGAAAGTCACTTCATGTCTCTCTCACACTGTCAGACAAGACAACACCTCTGACACATTTAATGCACCATAAACCAGTAACATCAGTGTTTGCAAAGTAGTATCCTACACTTATCACACACTGGTTTGGTATACTGTGTGATAATTTATAATAGCTCATGACAGAATTGCAATAACATTGTTCAAATGACTGCACAGAACACTGCCCATAGGATGCAACCCAAGGATTAACATAGAGGAAAAATACATATGTAGTATCTGGTGGAGCTGCAATACTAGGTCTTTCCATAGTTGTAAAATGAGAGGTTTTACTCTGAATATTAAATAGTTGGTTCCTAAAGCTGGTCTAAACCAACTAAATGCTCCTCTCCCCACAGCTGAAGAAAGAAAAAGTACTCAGTAATGGGTTTTTTACTATCAAAAATTCAGTTTTAGTAAATGAAAACTGTTTGTGGTATCTTCCATTAAACACTTGTTTCTCACGGCAAACATGAAATCAGATTAACGCCACTATGCCAGAGACCTGCACAGATTCCTTTCCTCACCACCATTTTGTTCTATCAATTTCTGTTACTGGGGAATAAAATCACTTAAGTGAGGACTTAAAGGAAAAAAAGCACTTCTTCCTTTGTTATTAGGGACCCAAAATACCCAAAACCATGACTAAACATGCTTACCATTTTTTACCCTACTGTAACGCCAAGATTCAAGCATGGTCCACTTCCTTTCCAGTACATTAAGCTAATCAACAAAAAGTCTCATTTCCTCAGTTCTCTTTCTCCTCTTACCCAGTTCAGTTCCAGGTTTACAAAACCAGAGCATTTTACAAAACACTTACCTCATCAAGAAGCACTTCATGTCTAAGAAACAACATAAACCAGATATAATCATGAAGAAGAAATCAAGTTCACTGGAAGACACTTGTCCTTTGCACAGAAAAGAGTTTCCAAAGACTTTAAGGTGCCTAAATAATTAAGATCATTTCATTTTAAGCATTTCGAGGTAATTACATCGCTTGGACTGTTAATCTCATCATAAACTGCAGTATACAAAAAGTGAAATAAACAAGGCTTTTGCATTTAACTGAACAAAAGTTATGCCCTCAAGACATTAAGCCTCTAAAAAGTAGTTACTAGTTATCAAATACCAGTAATATGCTGAGATCAGGTCTTGTGTGTGCCGTAAGGTGATGCTGTTGACATACACATAATGTTTCTCTACCTGAAAAATTAGCACCTGTATATTTGACTTAAATTTGGTCTAGGAAGAAGAAAACTCCAATATATTGAAGGTCAAGCTATTGATACCATTTTTCTATCAAACATCTGGGAAATGTAAAGACATCTTTAGTTTCACACCTGTTCTGTAGAACTCAGCAATTGATGAAAAGCATTTCACCATATCAAGCTTGAACCACAGTATCCTTACAGAAGAGTGGTAAATCTGCGTGCATCTTCCTCAGGTGAAAGTCATATACCTATACTCCTACAACACCGATATTGGAACATGCAGGGGATAAAAAAATTTAAAAATTAAGCAATGAAAATCTAATACTCAATACAGTTACCACTTCACAGCAAAGACTCATGTTGGTGTTTCCTGTAGAAAAGGTTCAAGTAAAGGCCATCTAAAACAGCTATTTAAAACCAAAAGACCACCTCTTTAGTAAGAAATTCCAATGAAATCTGGCATTTTCAGCACTTGTAGTTTTCTTTGAAACGCCAGCAAGTTCAGATTTGTATGGTGCTCTTGAGCCTCCTGGGTTGTTTTTTTCCCTCCTTTCTCAGCAAGGGATTAGCAAAGTGCGAACTTGCCAGTTCCCAAACTGGTTTACATAAACCAGCCCTAATTAGAGCCTAAGTCTGTTACAATCAGCATCATGAGACATTTCCACATTTCTCTGAGTATCTCAAAGGCAATTATACTGCTAGACAGGATAGATAGAAGAACACCCGAGTTACTGATTTTCAAATAATTATGGAACAGAACCCATTAAAATTATCAGTTTGAATGAATTATGACTAAGATTATATGTTGCAATACATCCTTCTGGAAAATTTTCCTGCATTAGTTCTTAGTGGCAGTGCAAAATTTTATTATAAAAGCCAACTATGCAAAATAGCAAAAGGTCTACAGCTTTTACACCAGGTAGGGACATACCAGGAAATCTGTTTTTCAGTGAAAGTCTGTTCTGGAGAAAAAGTCATGCTCCACTTTAAGTACCACTGAGAACTGCAACACTGATTTTATTTCAGTCCCAGAGATGCTTTAGAATTTTTAATGTTTCACATCCACGTGATACTTAAATCATAATTAAAGAAACCACAAGGGTGACACTTCTAGTTCCATAAAAGACTGGAAAACACAGTCTCTCTAAAGTGACCTACAATATGCACAGCCTCAAGTGATTCACTTTTATTAGTTTCTCCCTGATGAGGCTTTCTCTCCCCAAGATACGGTTCCATCAGTAAGTCAACAGACAAACAAGAAATACTGACTTCAGTATAATTTGGCTTTAAAAGAGACCACCAAGACAAAAATAAAAACGCACCCATGTACTCCATAATAAGAAACATGCTGGCTTGTATTTTTCTCCAAAAAAATTTCAGTATTCTTTTCTGCTCCCTATCCTCCACAACACCACAATGTTCAGAAAGACTCCTGCATTTTCTACTGCAAAACTCATTACTTTGCCTCTGTTCAGTTTCCCTCAGAAGGGGCTGAGAACTGACAGGCCATCATGCTGTTTGTCAATGTCCCTGCTGCCCCCCCTGACCTGGAAGGCAACACAACAGACCCCACACCATTAATTTAACTCTTCTGCTCACAGGAAAGCTGCCATCAGCAGCAGCTGCCAGCAAGTTTGCACACATAAAACTTTGCAAAGGTCTGCTGGAATTGACAAGTGCACTCACTACAAAGTATTTTGTCTGCGGTGCTGACAAACAGCATTTTCAAACCCTGTCTTTCACATAGTAATGTTGAAACAGGCAAGAAAAACATTTCCACTACCTACTTCATGCTGAAGCCCACTAATTGGAATCTTGGTCTCTCTTGTATGATGCAGAAAACATCTAAAGCAGCAACTCTTCAGTAGGCAGACAGCATGATACATCCCATATACTTTATAACCCAATTTCAGTCAGGTGCTAGACATTTACCATTCCAAACTGGGCCACCCAAATTGTAACTCCCAAAGTTTTCTTGCTTTTCACAGGGTCCTGGACAGCCTAGCTTGACAAGTTCCGACCTGAGACCTCTAAACATGTATTTGTGCATTCACCTCAGAATGTCCAGTGATGCATTTGCTGCCCTACAGACAAGTGTGACTTGTTAGACTGGAACAAATTTATATTAAGGGCACACACGGTAATACAGGTGTAACTACAAGGTGGTTTTCTATTTGGTACAGAGCACAGAAACAGAAGAGCGCCAAAAACACAATAGCAGCCCTGGTTTAGCCAATACCCCAGCTAGTCCTGTGGGACAACAGAGCAGGAGCAGTGGCTGTCAGGCAGGAAGCAAGCAGATGGAGGGGAGCCTAGCATGTTGGCAAAGCTTGGGACCTGTGAGGCTACGCAGGGAGAGTGTACGCAGAAACAGTGTGAAGAAAGGAACTGACACACTTGTGGGGGGAAGGACTGAACTGTAAACAGTTTTGATGTTAGGACAAGTGTTGAAGCCAGTCCTAAAACAGAAGGCATCAATGGTAAAGAAGGATGTAGAGTCCTACTAAAATGCATTAGGAAGAACACTAGTTCTCCAAAACTGTCAGCTATAAAAGTGAAAATTCTGCATCTAGACAAGTTATGGAGCTTAAACTTCCTATACGAAGTATAATATCACTGAGGACCAAGACGACGTTTTAATTCATTCATGCAAACACTTCCTTAAAGGAAAAGATTTTACTATTTACTCTTAGAGTTGAACTACTTAAAAATACAAAGATCCACTTTCCTTTCAGAAGATAAAACTTCCAGAAAGAGCAAGTCATACCAAAATTACTAATAAGTAATTGAGTTCAAATGAGAAAGGGGTTGCTGTTAAAATGAAGGCTTCTCAGTAGTAGAGACTACTTAAAACCAAGACAGTTCTAATCCAGTTGCTCCTTAACAAATTAATTTCAGAGTAGAATAGAGCTGTGGTGCCATTCTGTCAGTAGCAGCTGTGTTTTGAAAGATTCTTGCCGATCCCTTACGTCCCCAGATACTCATTTCTGTGCTTCAGAGGTGCCAATTCAACTGCTTTCATGACTGTGCTCCAAGTTAGAGTTTCAAGAACAATCCTATTTAAAGGAGAAAACAAAACTAAAACAGTACAATATCAGTAACAGTAAAAATATAAAAATAAAATACTGTTTTAAAAATACAGTGTCTACAACTACCATCCAAAAAGTTGAAGTGATGAGCTAAGAGAGAAGTAAGAAAAACATCTTAAATGGGATTTTCCCCTGCATGCTTGGTAAGAGGAAAAATCATTCACATCTGACAAGTAGACTCCACTCCTGCTTTCTTCCTCCTCCCCTTTTTCCAAGTCTTCCCTTCCCCTGAAAAAAACAAAAAACCAAAAACCCACCCATGCCTAACAAATTCTACTTTCCTCCTTAAGAGCTTGGAAGAAGCACACAAAGTGCAAAACCAACAAAAGCTGGAATCATGCCATTTTTTCCTGGTTTTCAGTAGGAGGCAACATGAAACTCCCTGTAACTTTCACTCCAAGATAGAGACATAGCAAAGAGGGTAGAAATATGGGAGAAAATAAAAGGAACACTAGGGAAAGCACAGAAGGGAATGTTGATTAAAAAAAAATCCCAGAAAAGGATTTTCTTCCAAAAGGGGAAAAAAGAGGAAGAAAGGAATTTGAAGTTTACTATATTGGATAGAAGAAGCCATATTACTGTGTTTGTGAAGTGAAATCTCTTGGTCTTCTGCCTCTATTTGAATAGGTATATTTTATAGCAATTCAACATTCCAGACAAACAACATAAAACATTGATATGAAACAAGACTGAGCTCAAAAGGTTAACTTTGACTCTACTATTGTAGGGTCTTCTGAATCAATCTCTAACAACTGCTGTAAAGTGTAAAAACAGGAAAATCTGGTGGCTTTAGATGTTTAAAATAGAAACCAATTGATTCACGAACAGCCCACTTAGCAAAGCATGATTTTTATTTAGAAATGTGCCATTTTCCATAAACATCAACAGAGAATGCTATGAGATGGTCTGCAAGATTTTTTTGGATGGAAAACAGGCTATTGATATGACTGTCAAGAGACATCATCACAAGTCATGCTACTCTAACTCAATTACATAGTCACTGAACAATTTCTGTATGAACACAAGTGTTTAATCAAAAAACAAATCTTACACCTACCATGTTCTTTTCTAATTCTCAAATACAAAAAACCCCTGCATATTGTGAAAAACAAACCTGTTCCCTCAAAAGACTATGAACAGGAGTTTAATTATGAGACATACCAGACATACATTCATTGTTAACAACATACCCCATCAGCCTTGATTTACTTGGTTTGGTTATTCTTTCATGAAAGCAAATCAGCAAAACACTCAAACATTCTTTTAAAATACGTACATTTCAAACAAAACTCCTATTTCAGTATTTTCCAGCTAGCTTGAGATAACAGAGCTGCACCTTACAAGCTCTAAATTCTTTAGACCTGCAGACACAGGATGAAATTCTTGCCTTAACAGTTTTACCTTCAACATATTTGAAGTAACAAGGAACCCAGTCCCAAAAGTTAGAAAGGATGTAGTAATGCTATTTCTCTTACACTGTAGTAACAATTCAAGAAGTATCAACAAGCTTATGACCTTTCCAGGCAAGATGAACTGTATGAAAGTTGGCACAATAAAAATACCATAGGTTATAAAGATAGCAACTCTAATTAGAGCTTTGATCATTTGGGTTCCCCGTCTCAAACTTCCCGTAGCTCCCTATTCTACTTCTTTCCTGGTGACAATGTTCATGCTCCTTTACATTACAGTAGAAGAAACACTTAAGGAAGGCACTGTAGAATTACCAGAGTAAACTTGTATCAGATTACTGCATGATGTAGCTCCTCAAGTGAGCACAAGATACACAACTTGAGGTCCCTGTTAAACTTTGAGAGCTCATCCAGCCAAACCTACACAGATAGCCTTTGATCCTTCATGGATTCTTCAATCATGAAAAACAATTTCAAGTTTTCCCTCATTTCCCAAGCAGAAAAAAATAAAACAAACCAACCAAAACACACACACACGAATGCATTGTGAGTACAAACCAGTACCACATGCGTAAGCTTATACATGTGCCACATATACACCTGCTGTTTTGGGTGGTTGCTTTGACTGCTCATGACAAACTATATTTAACATGCACCTGTGTTTTTCACCTGTCCTCCAAATAATTCAATCCACAAGGGCTGATCTTAAACACTCAGAAAAATTCCAATAGCTATCATTTTAATTAGTTCATACTTCCATTCTACCGGCAAAATTCTCATTTATCTCCCCCCAACTCTCTCAAAACTAAAAGCAACGAATCTCAAAACACATCTTCATAAAACCCAAGTCCACTAATTCATTAGAAATATAACTTCTGATGTATGAGAAATGGAAATAGGAGCTTGAAGTATTTGGTCCGATCAAAATATTTGCCTTCATAAAGCATATTAACTCTTGCACCTGCATTTGGAAGATTAGGTAGAAATTCTTTCCTAGGAGGGTGGTGAGGCACTGGAACAGGTTGCCCAGAGAAGCTGTGGCTGCCCCCTCCCTGGCAGTGTTCAAGGCCAAGCTGGATGGGGCTTTGGGCAACCTGGTCTAGTGGAGGGTGTCCCTGCCCATTGCAGGGGGCTTGGAACTGGATGATCTTTGTCCCTTCCAAACCAAACCATTCCGTGATAGGAAGATGTAAAATTTATATATTTTTCTGCTTTTAAAAATATCTAGACAGGTATTTAACATCATATTTACAAAGAACGAGTTTTAAATATGACCTCCAGGGTCAATACTATTTAGGAATGAGGGAACGTATTGTGGAATACTTCTGAAGTATCTTACCTAAATGACATGGATGTTTGTGCTGAATACATGATACAACAAAGTTGCATTCTGTTCTTCAAGAATGTATTCTATTTCCAAACATAAAATAACACAACCAATCTCACACATCGGTAGCATATTTTAATGATGGTTTCAGCTCATTCAAGAAATACATAAATAACCCCTAATTTCAGTGCTGTTTTAGTCGATCTGAAAGAACCTCTAAGATTTCTAGAACGATCTTCACCTGACCTCAGTGCTTAAACTTCACACACAGTAAGTAGCAGCAGTAAATGCTAAAGAATCATAAGAATTAATACTCCAGTACGGAAACTATGTTTGGTTTTGTTTCCAAGTTTCTAATGCTCCCAGGGTTTTAAGAAGATTATACTTTCAAGTGACACTGTCTACTTGGAATCCAGTCAATCTAAAAAGTAGTAAAATGGATTTACATTCATTTCACATTCCACAGCTATCCTAATCCTTCTGACGATTTTCACAGTTTTAAGAACCTGGCTGTGGTAGAAGCAGCAAACTAACTGCTCATAGAAGAAAAAGTAAACAGAGAAGGACCATTTATTTCCTTGAAACTTCTTTGCTCATACTGATACTGGATACAGTATTTCATGACTAGACCTTGATTACTATGTTGATAAGCATTTAAGTAATTTTTAACCAAGTTACTATAAAAAGCACATGCACTCCAGACAGACAAAGGAAAAACTTTTTTTGTTCTTTCGGAGTGGAACAAATTACATCTTTTAAAAATTGAATGTCAATGGCTGGAAGCCCAAATCTGTTTCATCTTTCAGCATAAGGGCAGGAAGTAAGGTCACTGTTGGCTTCTAATTGAAAACATCTTCAAATCAGACTTCTGCTCTAGATGAGGATTTTCTTCCGTGACATGCAATTTCTATCCCAATGTATCACACAAGTTAGTCCCAGTTCAGCACTAGATCCAGTTTTAAATGCAGACATCCACTGGAGAAGTTACCTAATCAGAATCCAGCATAGCTGATAAACACCACCTTCCTCCTATTCAAAAAGTAACGCAATACTAGCCCAGAGGGGTCTGCTATATAAACACTTGGAGCTCTGTCTCCAAATAATGCTCAACTAAATCGTTGTGGCTTTGTGGTCGAATAGCGCTCACCGCACTCTGCATACATTGGGTGGAATTTATTTACAATAGAATTACAGGCCACAGGAAAAGGTGAGATAGGCTCAACACCTAATCAAGCTCACATCCAGCTAGAAGGAGGATAAACAGTCCCTGCACCACCTTGCGGTATCAAACAATTGCCTTTAAATGAGGAAACAACTTTTACTTGGAGAGTATCCACAAACAAACAAATGCAAACAAAAGGAGACCCTTCTTCCCATCTAAGAAATCATACCAGTTTGAATTTCTTATTCAGTGTGAAAACACTCAATAGGAAATTCAGTCCAAAATGGTGTGAATTAAAAAAATAGGTTGAAAACAGAATCTGTAAATTGTATCAATACTACTCAAGAAAAAACATCTTTACATCTTTACCTATACTGTCTACCTGTCCTATGTGACTATTTATTTTCAGGTGCATTCACAGTTCTCAAATATATCTTACCAGGCACCCAAGAGTTTTCAACCAAAACTGAGCCCACCTACCCCTTTAGAAAACGCCCTAAGCAAGTGCCTTAGTTTCTTCTGCATATCTCTAGGGCAAGCTCCAACGGGAGGATACTAAAGTCAAATACACAGGGGAGCCACAAAAACCTCCAACTTCCCAATATCAAGTAGTCCTCTTTTTACCACAAGCACTTCTCAACTAAGCTTTCCACCATCAATATCCTAATCTATATTCCCAATTTCACCCACTCCTACAGTAGCCCCAGCACCTAGTGTTACCTTTGCTGTTCCTCATTTCAATATCCTCCCGATCAAAGATCCTATTCTTCCTCTCTCACTCACCCTGCCACACCAACTCACTTCAGATAAAAGGCACAAAGACAGTTCCCCATTGCCCTGACTGTCCAGAAAAGCTTTGTCAGGACATGCTTGCTGCAGAGCTGAGGCGTACTGCACACACCTCACTGGAGGCCAGCGAGTGCACAGCTCTGGCCAGGACATCCGCACTGCTCTCCCAGTGGTTGCCATTCCGGTCAGAAGATTTGGCCACTTCCCAGTCACCATGTGGGGCACCCGCTGTCTCTCAGCTATTGAGGAACAGAAGCTTTGCGTTCTCCCTTCAACTGAGACCCCAGACACATGCTGCACCGGCCAGCAGTACATAACAACACAGCCAACTGAACGATTCAGTCTAGTGCTATATATTTGCTCGGTCTTCCAGTTATCTTGCACCACTTAGGACCTCTTCCTTCCACCATCTCTCCCTACCCTATGGGCAAGTGTAAATCCTAAATTCTGTGCCAAGATGAACAAGCCCCCAGCTTGCCCGACTACACATTCCATAGAACTATCAATAAAGTGTTTTGAGCACTAATACTGCCTCTCCTTCCATCACACCTCTTATACAAATGCTAATAATTCAGTTGATTAATAAAGACATGCAGAATCACATCCACACCATTTACTTGTACCTGTCCTCTTAGTGATAATCTATGCTGTATTATAAAATGCTTAAGAAACTGAACTTGCACAGAGGCTAAGTTAGTGTGTTCCTCTCACCTGTTATTACTAAGGACAAAGTCAACACAGCAAGGATTAGAAAATATTCCTTGACACCTTACAAAACTGTTAAGCCTAAAATCAATCATTCAGAAGTTAGGAAGCATCACTACTATGGCTGCCTGTGAAATCCCAACTCAGATTTTCATGCAGAAACATTACAACACAGTATTTAACTATACAACCACAGATTGTTTCTTCACTTGAACAGCATAGCAAAGTTTTCGGTAACAAACAGATATTGGCCTCAACGTTGCTCATCTACACATGAATTACATTATTCGTAGAATCTCACAGAAATGGAATTGCAAAATATTTCAGGATGTCATCTACTCCATCCTCCTACACCACTGTGGAATCACTGTTGCAATCCACTGCTGTTAGATCATTATACAAGCTGTTCTTAACAGCTCTGGTGACAGATTGCATTATTGCCCCAAACCATGTATTTCAGGGTTTCATTATCCCCACTGTTAGAAAGATCAGCAGTTAGAAAACCTTCTTCACTGCAGTTCAAGTCTTTTACTTCTTTTCTTACTCAACATAAACAACAGTTTAGCATACTTATCTTTATATTTATCTTTAATATGTTTGAATAAAGTCCTGTCCACCTGGTTTTTGTTCTAGATTCGGCAACCCCAATGCTTCTGCAATCTGAACTCTCTCTCTAGCCTGTCTTTTCCTTGAAGGACAAGGTCCCATACACAGCATTCCAGCCGAAGCCCTTCTGCCACTGAAGAGAATGAACGAGTTACTACACAGGATATGTCAAAGACCGTAACCCATGTGTTCATGAGATCCAGCAACACTGTGATCCTGTTGAATCACTGTTCTGTTTGTGACCCATGATAAACACCACATCTCTTCACACAGCACTGCTACATCGCCTGTTCCGCATCCTACGGCTGTACAGAGTGTCATACCGAAGGGGTTGAAAACATTACGCAGTTTCCTTACTAACAAGGATCTAGATTTTCAGGCCCTTCTTTCGCTATGTTTCCAGCATTCCTCCCTCCTTGTTCCCTCACTTGATGGTAAATTTTAGCTTCTTACCTCCATTTCAAACCACAAGACCAGACACACTGTCTTGGACCAGACAGCTAAAGCCAATTCAAAATTCTATACAGGGAATTAATTCATAGAAGAGCAGCCTTTCTAAATCAGAGGGAAGAATGGAAGAGGACTAAAAGGATTAGAAAACAGTTTGTGCGTGAAGAACAAGCAGGTAGGGGATTGTAGGCTGAAATTGTTAAAACTGGAAGTGAGTAAACATCAGCAACCATAAATGAGTTCTTTTTATGAAGAATTTATTTCAAAAAAAAAACCAAACAAAATTCTACTACACTTTGACACAGAATAGTACATCTTCCCATCTATAAAGCTAATTAACTCACACTGAAAAAAATCTTAATATGGTAAATGCATACTGTTACACCAGCACCTGTTACTTTCTATTTGCTTACAAACAGTTTATTTCTTACACTTCTGTGGATTCAAGTTCAGGAGATTGGTTTTATCAGCCACTGGATCCTTCCTGTTCTAAAAACAAAAGCCTTTGGCTTTCTGATGAACTTTTATTTCGTGCTCACTGTTACTGCATCTGAACATCTTATACTATTTTGAAAATCCAACAAGAAATTATGTTATACAAATGGTGGTGAAGCTAAGTAACAAGGTCAAATTCCGAGTGCCTAATTTGAAACATTAATGAGTATTTAGAATTGCAGACACAACATCCACTCGAGAACAGCTCCCCCTGACTTCTTTGGCAGCTGCAAGCACTCAGCATTTCTGCAACACAGATCCCAGAGGTCTCATGTCCAGTAAATGAGGAACACACAGCTAGTGACCACCTGTGGGAAGCTCGATTTAAGCAACTTGCTCACATCACTGAAACTCTGCAACAGCAACACAATTCGATTGTCTACGACAGCATCTAATTACATTAACAGTGAAACCTTTATTCAAACTCCCCTGTCCCTCATCTCATTCATTTCTCACCTTCTAACATCCGCTACCAAAGGAGCAAGAGTCCTACAGATAACTTCATTTGGTATCCAACACCCATTTCTTCCCAGAGCAGGATCACTTTTGTACACCGAATGCAATGAGGGTCCTGTCTGCATGGGGGTACGTTTGTTTATATACATTTATGTGCAGGTGCCTAGATAGCTATAAATATTACCTATATGGATATATACTTTGTGATCATGTAAATGCAGTTGTACCCTAACTTAGAGGCACAGAAGTAGCTTAAAACTGCACAGGTTATTGTAACATCAATATGTCCAACTTGCTGATTTTTACCTTTGCAGTCTTCATTTGCTGCTACAATATCTGTGGAGGAAATTTTCCAGTTTTTAAAACAAACTCTGAAAAACACTCCTGTCACAAGGCTGAAGCATGTGCACTCACAGAACGTTCAAGTAGTAGCAGCAGATTATCACGCTCCTGACTGAGAGGAGGAAAGGGCCAATGCCCTGAAGCCCTAGGTTCTGTGCAAAATTCTGGAGAAGGTGTCCCAGAGCAGCAGGCACATGCTTCTCTGTTTCTAAATGCCAAGCTTGATGCTTTAGGACATATTTCTTCCAGTCTTGTCCCAGTCCCCTATCTTCCCTACTTCTGATTCCTCCCTTCAACACTATTTTTTGGAGTTTTATTTTCCTTTCTTAAATCAAGTCCATCTGTGTTTCCCAGTGTGCTCACCCTGCTACCAGGCTGTGCTGCTTATTTCTTCTAGGATTAATTTCTGCATTGCAGTTTCCCCTCATCCACAAACCTATTTCCCACTCCTGACCTAATGTCTTGCCTCCTAGTTTTCATGCCCTGCCAGTTCCAGTTCCTTTCATCTCACAAACCCTCTTGCTATTTGTGTCTCTTCCCCTCCTATTCCTGCAACTCCCAGGTTTCTGCACACACACCTCATCAACAAGCAGAACAGTGACCAAAAGAGATCCGTAGACCCTTCTCTTACTCCTCTGCTTAACTAAACCTGAGTCCCATGCTGGCTCCTTCTAAAAGCCTCTTCTCCATTTTCCCTCTTGGGCCTAATGCAAGCAAGTAACCACCACGCACCACCACACCAGAAGACAGAAGCCTGAGTTGCGCTAAAGAAAGTAAAGCACTCCATTACACAGCACAGACACGGCCTTAAACACAAGGCAGGCAGGTGCCAGTTCTCAGTCCTAAAGCTCAGCCCAGTACCTCTTCTGGAGCAGTTTAGACAGACTTTCACAGGGAAGTCCAACCTTTCATGTATTACTTTGGGCTATGGGAAGTGTGCTTAGTACATCTGCCCAGGTGGCACATATACCCCTTGGTCACTACTAAAGGGTATGTGAAGTTCCATGAGAATAGGATATATCCAGGTTTTAGCAGACAAAGAAGTGCATCATCTCTATTTGCAGCCATGCATGCCAAAATTCAGTTGTTACAAGCTTTCGAAAAAATCACTTTCAAAGCAGCAGCAGAGAAAACATCCCCTTCAGAGCAGACACAATCCGCCAAAGTTTAACTGATGGTCTACAGCATAAGGGTATTAAAGCTGTTCAGAAAAGCAGCTGGCAGAACTCAAAGCAGAAACCATTGTTCTCCTCTTGCCTCAATATCAGAAGTAGCTGAACTCTTTCAACTGACATTTTGCAAAGAAAAAAAAGCTTCAGGCCATAGCAAAATGCACAATTCCTAAAATTTCAATTGCAATAGTTAAGTTTGCTCTCAATTCCACTGCAAAGCAGTAATATTTCTTACAAACATAACATCTTACAGCTTTAATAAGCATAATCAGCCCAGTCTATTTTCAAGTATTTCTTTTGTGCATCTTACATGCAATTAATTACACTGATGTAATCGGTGACGTGACTACTGAGGGTCAGTTGTATCTTCTCCCCATCTCATGCGTTAGGAAGAAGACACTGCTAATTCATCACTCTTACGAAAGATTTTCCCTTCATCTTTCAAAACAGTTGTCTCCAATACCATCAACAGCTGAAAACATAGCACGTATAGGGACTGTCAATCACATTTGTTACTGAGCTCATGCACATTTAGCAACCACTAAAGAAAAGCACAGAAATGTATGACTTTGAAAGGGATAAAAAAAAAGACAGCACATCATGCAACTCCACTGTGCAGAATCGGCCATACTGACAAGGACTCTGAAAATGTGGTTCTTATACATGGGCAAAAAAAAAAATAATTAAGTCTGCATTGTTCATTTAATGATACCATTTGACTTAACTTTTGGATTCTAAGACAAAATTTAAAAGACAACTTGTGCTATTTCCCTGTGGCTTTTTACTTACACATAGGTTCCCATGACACACTATTTAATAACTCTTATGCAATTAGTGTTATTCCTGCTGTATGCCACAATGGGCCAGGCTGGAGACACACCAGTAGTTAAGGACATCATCCATAATAACTCTTACGCAATTAGAGTTATTCATACTGTACGCCACAGTGGGTAAGGCTGGAGACTCACTGGTAGTTTAGGACATCATCCATAAACAGATTTACTTTCAAATGAACAAAAGCCACGTCTCCCACTGCTGAAGTGAGACTGTATTATTAAGAAGCCTGTACTGCTTCGCCTCCCTCCCCAACAACTCCACACACACATTCCGAATTGAGAAATAAGAGCTGGATTGTCAGAACCTGCCACTTTACCACAATCACAAGTTTCCCAAGACCTCTTGGAAAAGAGCTGTGCTGCAGCAAGAATCACTGCTCTTTAATGTGTCCAGTGCCTGAAATCTATTACTCAAGGTAGATCAAAGCCGTTAAAGCCTACTTTGTTAAAGGCATGCTATACTTCAAGTCCCAGCGCTACCCGAGAAATCCAAGACATTGCTTCACAGAAAACAAATGTCACTCACAAAACGGACACAATTGAACAAAAAGCTGCACTGTCCACTAGCTTGTTTAGCATTCTAACTTCTTGAAAGAACATGCAAACAAAAACCACACTTCCTCTGGCAAGACTACAAGTGTAGCTTGCAGACACGAGGCTGAAATAAATAAAGCAAGCACAGCACAGAAAGCAGTCTTAAAGGGAATCCTCCAACCATATGGGTCTTCTGTGAAAATTAACTGGAAGCAAGCTTGACAAGCTGAACTGGCCACAAGAGACATGATGCCACTCAAGAGTCTGCAACACACTCACGCAATTAAGTTGAATAAACAATATCCTGCAACTGTCCCATAAGGCAGCTACATCTGATTCCCTGCCTGACCTCCAAAACTTGTCTTTGGTCCTTGAATCTCTGAGGGGACTCACTGCAGACTTCTCAGAGTCTGGCCCATGGCTCTCCTCTCCCCCATGAAACAGCACAGCAAGACAAGATAAATCCTCCTGATTGTCAGTGAGGGAGTTGCACAGATTGTGCAACGGAACAAAAGCAGAAACACAGCCTGGGCTGAGTAGCAAGACATTCACAGAGCCTGACCAAAGCCCGAGTACACAGAGGTACTCAAATGCACGCATACCTACCTTTAGCACACTAGCAGCCTATCAACGTACTACAAGTTCAGCATCTGCTTAATTGTGGAAGCTGAAGCCCTGATTCAGCAACATGTGACTTCAGTGGGACCTGGGTCAAGCATTCCAAAATCCAACTTGATTTACTACTTAATTTTCTTAAGTACTGACATTCACTTTGCTATTTCAACTGCAAGCAAGTGGCTCTAACAACCGTTCTACTCTTACTGTATGCCTCTTCTGCTTCACTCAAAGCTGTAAGATTCGGCTCTCGCTGCTCCTAAACTGGTCAAGACCAAATGGCACTGAAAAGCCAATGAACTGCAACCAACAGAGATAATCAGGGAGTTATAAATCTGTTGAGCAATGAAGTCAATGTTCTCCAAGCCTACTGCATATGACCAGTACACATCTCTGTTTCACATCACCCATTATACCACCAAAGCATTTCAAGGGTAAAGAAAAGATTAGGATAAAGGCTGTGTCTGAATTTTTTTAACACATTATGGGCCCAGGACAGAGAAATCAGTACTGTCATGCTTTTTAATAAAGCATTTCATTTTAAGCAAAAAAGAACAAAACATTCTTGATCTCTACAACCTGCAGCCTTTAAATCGCTGCAATCAAGGGACCATTTCTAAGATGCCTATGAAAAAGCATCCTCTGAAAAGCCAATTTGCTCTTAGTATGCTAAAGTTCATTGTACATGATTCACATGCCCAGTGGAAAGAGAAAACGTAGAGGACTTGCAAATCAAAACAGCTTGACGGCTCCTGCCCTAGACTGAGCAGGAAAGCATCGCTTTGGGCGAGACCTGCTATCTCCAAGCAGCCCAAGCATGGGCTAAGTTACATAACATTTCTACTGCTGTTTTTAAGTTCTACAAGAATGCACAGCAGGCGCACAAAAGTTTACGGAAATCCACAGCAATGGTTAAAAACTACAAAGTATTAGATGAACAACTAAACAAAAGCCTTCACTGACTTACTATGAAAACCTAGGAAAAGAAACCCAGCCATTCTCTTAACCTCGAAGAGGCAAAAAATCCCAAGCAAGTCTCCAGCTTACGAAACTACTGCTTTGCCTTCTCCTATTTGTAGGCAAAGCCTGTTCTGTTTAAGAAAAACAGTCTCTGAATTTCACTAGAAATTATCGACTTTCACATAGGCTGGAAACGGAACATCTCTTGTTGGCTAGGAAAGAAGCTGGTGAAGAGTGTAACTTCCCTGAAAAACTAACCGGTCACCATCAAAGCACTAACTACTTCCTGAAGTGGAAACACAGCATTATTAAAAAGATAAGTATGTTTTACAACACCAGGGCTCCTTAAGCACCTAACAATAATCACCACAATTCTTGTGTTTAAATAAAAGAGTCAACACTAGTTGGTCTGCTTCCCGAAATAGGTTCATGCAGGTTCTTATCACTTACCACTTATCAACAACTTATTGACGTTGATAAAAACGTATTACTTTATACCTGTTATCTACCAAAAAGAAAAGTTACAGTCACAACAAAATTGCTCCTTTCTATGAAATGGCAGCTGTTGCATTTTTATTTTTTTGGAAAGTATTAAAGATGAACCAAGAACCCAAAAGTGCTATGGGGGTAGAACCAAATGAGACATCTTTGTGATTAAATTGTCTGTTTAACTACAGCTTAATTTTGATGCCCAGAACCACTAGAGAAGAGACAAAAAAGGGAGTCACCGATTCGTGGCTATTCCGAAATACCCACCGAGCACACACACCCTCTGAAGCCCGAACCGCCCCCACCACACACCAGCCGTGTCGCGGCTGTGCCCGGAGAACGAGGGACTCCGTGTCTCCTAACTCAAAGGGCTGCTCCGCACCCCGCAGGTGCTGCCGCCGCCTACCAGGCGGCACCCCCAAACGCCCCGGGCACCCCGCGAGCCGCAGGCTGGCACCCCAACTCCGGGTGGCCACTGGCTCGCAGAGGACACCCCCCCAACACACACACCCGAAACACCGGGTCCCCCCAAGAGGTCCGGGACAGGGCTGCCACCAACACCCCTCCCCACACCGCTTCTCTCCTTCGCTTCCCCGGAACGGGTCCCAGCCCCCCGCCGGCCCCACGCCACAGCGGACGCGGTCTGGCTGCAAACAATGCGCGCGTTTT